>CM021107.1:636634205-637016967 GCA_007115665.2 Sequoiadendron giganteum
GTATACATTTCGTATTCGCCACATCCCTTGTTTATGATCAACCCAGACGGAGTGTGTGGATGATGAGGATATGTTTAGTAGTATTGCGGAGGTTAACGATATTGTTGGGATGTTCTTCATTTCAACTCCGGTAGTAATGAATGCGAGAAGGAAGTCGGCAAATAACATTCAAAGGTTTGGGGATCAGCTTCGATGGTGTTCCCCATTCGAAATAGAACTTTGGCATTGATGATAGTGATGGACAATCGCATGTAATGAATCCATGCATGCCAGTTAGTTGATGTCGTTGTATGGAAGGTCAAGGTCCAAAACATGACATAACAGAATAGGGCCCACTGGAATAGGGAGGTAAATAATTCGGTATCCCATTGCATTATTATCATACAATGATGCTATGATAACTTGACTTTAAATTAGTGGTCCAATCTCTGTTGTATGAATTTTAAAGTGCAAGATTTAGGGTTTGACCATATTATTCATCGACTTTTGCTCTTTTGATACCCACCAACCAGATGCAGGGCTGCTGTGGTTGAATCAAGACGTGGTCTTTTGGCTGTATTAACGGATAGGTTGATTTATCACCGTTTCGAAATTGGCAGGGGTCATCATCATCTGCACTTGTGTTTCAGAAAGCTCATTCAATATGCGTCTCGGTATGGGAGATGACTTTAAGAAGATCTGGAAGAGGGACATTTCGGTCGAAGTCTTGCCCAGGATGGTTCAAGATGTTATATTGTGAATGACCGATGACCGCTAGTAGATGGAGGAGTCATGGGGACCGACGCGAAGTTCGTCGAGTGGTAACAACATATTGTGGATCTTTTCCTTTGGCATGTATCATGGATACTCGTGGCTCTACTTGATCTACATATGAGACCACACCTTGGTAATTGTATGGCACATTTTTATAACTGATGTTATTGGTGTTGTTACCCTGCTTGTTATTGTTGCTAGATCCAGGATTAGAGTTGGAAGTACTAGGACCCTGATTGTGGTTAGGAAAAGCGTTTTGATATATCTGGAGTTGAGCATTGGATAAAGATGTTGTGTTAGCATCTACATGGATTTCACCTCAATCGATGAGACCCTGGATGTAGGCTTTTAGGCCTTGACATTTATCTAGGGTATGTCCCTTAATCTTGTGAAATTCATAATATTCGTTGTCTTTAAACCAAGTTGGTTTGGGTTTAGACGTATCAAGAGGTTTGGTGACAGGATATGTGATGGGATAATTATCTTGAAGAATCTTGTTAAACACCATGCTAAGGGGTTCTCCCAACTGAGTGAACTGTCATTTGTTTCCCCCTTGGTTATTTTGGTTGGATTATTGTCGTGGTGCCCCTTGAGGGACGAATATGGCATTTTGGATTGACGGTTGTTGCTGAGGAGGGTATCTTTGCGTGCTGGTGGCCACTTGAACATGTTTAGTGTCAATGACACCATCATTGACAACATTTTTATTTCTATTCCAATAACGAGGTTTATCCCCAAAGGACTTCTCTCTATCAGAATTGAAATGTTTGACTTGCCCTTTTGCAACAAGGGTTCGTTCCAAGATGGGGCCCTTCTCCACAAGTGCCGCAAATGTGGTGATACAATGGAGTTGGAAGTTATGAGCCATATCTAGGTGTGAATTTTTGATAAATAGCGTGACCATGTCTTTTTCTGATGGTGGGGATTTCATCCTGCTGGCTAAGGCACACCATCTTTGCAAGTAGCTTGCAAAGGTCTCTCCCTCACGTTGTTTTTCTTTCAGGAGATCAAGTGTGTCAATATCCTTCTCTATATTAAAAGAGAAGTGGGAGACAAACTATTAGGTTAATTGTGCAAAGGTTTTGATAGATCCTTTTTCAAGGCCCATAAACCCGTTAAGGGAAACTCCTTGTAGACTTTTAGGTAAAAGTCGGATAAGATAATTGCCATTATGCATGACCTCTTGGCAATGGGCATAAAATTCTTGAAGGTGAGCTCTAGGGTCCCTGGTTCCTTTATATTTATCGAATTTTGGTATCTCAAAATGTTTAGGAAAAGGAATCAAGGAGATGGAGGGATCAAAAGGATAAGGACATATGTCCTCAAATTTGAATGTTTGTTTACTCGCTCCAGCTTGTAGGTCCTTTAATGTTGCTTTTACTTCTTCCAAGTCCTTATTCACGGGAGTCATGGGAGTCAAATTGGATTGATTGTATGGATAGTATTACGGATATGATGAGGATGGCCCTACCGTTGTTGGATCATAGATGGTTTGGGTCAGATAGGAGTGTGTTTATTGATTATAAGTGGATTGATAGCTGGATGATTGATTATGATGAGTGGGGGCCACTTGTTGTTGATAGTAGGAAGTGAGGGATGGATCTTGTTGTTGTGTAGCATTTTGGTAATATGTGGAGGTAGGGCCTCTTTGTTGATGTGATGATGGTTGTTGGTAATAGGAAGTGTAAGGTGCCCCCTGCTGATAAGTTGGTTGTTGTTGGAAGTGAGGCAGATAGGGTTGGTATTGTTCTGCAACGGTGGGTTGTTGCGTGGCATATGAGGATGGATTCAATGTTTGTTGGTGGGGATGATGTTGAGGTTGTGAAGGATTGGTGTAAGGTGGTAGTTGGGTATGTGTTTGGTTTTGAGTATTTTGATGAGGATTCATGTTGAGATGGGATGGAACTATGTATGTGCTAGAGGGATGATAGAGGTACTTAGTAAGTGGATTATGGTGTGTTTTTGTAGGGATATGCACATGTTGTTGTGGAGGTCATTGTTGTTGATGAGATGGGTGAGATGAGATATGTTGTTGTTGGGGGGCAACAATGAAAGGGTTATGTGATGGTGGTTGTGGTTGTGAGATAGGTTGCACCACTTGATGTGATGGTTGTGTGAGAATGGTAATGTGTTGTGCATGTTGTGGATGCAAGGGTTGAGATGAAGCTAGAGCAGTAGTAGTATGTTGTGGTGGTATTGGTAGTGTAGTGGGTTGGTGTGGATTATTTGGAGGTTGTCGAAATGAAGGAGGTAGCACATTGGTAAGTGTAGGTGTGCCCCCAATATTAGAATATGGGGGAGGAAGCGGTGGAGTGGATGGGATGTACGATGGCATGCCATAGTTATGGGGATCATTAGGATTAGATGGTGGAATAGTAGATGTTGTGGTCGGAAGATGAGGTTATTCTTGGACTTGATGGATGACAACATTTCCAAATTCGGGGTGGTACCAGTTTTTAGCGGGTGCACCTTCAGGAACGTAGGAACCCTCTGGAACATTTTGTGAAGTTTGTGGATCAACAAATGCGGGAAGGGCATATTGTGATGTATCAAAACCAGATGGTGGTTTGACTCCCTTCATGAGTAAGGTGGCAAGGATCTTGTCTCCATGTTTGTTTAGGAGACGATCTATCATTTGGACATTGGTGGGATTACAGAGATATTCGTCAATGGTGACTTTGGGTTGATTGACCATGTTTTCGTCATTAGGTGGTGTAATATTCTGGATGTCGGTGTTTGATTGAGATGAGACGCCATCATGGGGATCGTGTGGAATGTTATTAGGATCTTGAGGGACATTTGGTTGGGAACATTGGGTTTGTTGGTCTGCCATTTGCTTTATTGTTTGTGAACGGGTCTGAACGTGTAAAACAACTAAGTGATTTTAAGATGCAACTTCTAAGGATGATCTAGGTGATGATTTGGATTGATTGATTTTGATTGGATGATGGATCAATTGATCATGTATCAATTTGATGATTTGGATAGATTGGATTAAATTTTTTGGATTAATTGGATTGATGATGTATCAATTTGATGATTTGGATGAAGATTGGATTGGATCAATTGATGATGTATCAATTTGATGATTTGGATAAGGATTGGATTGGATCAATTTATGATGTATCAATTTGATTATTTGGATAAGGATTGGGTTGGATCAATTGGATTTATGATGATTTGGATTGGATGATGTATTAATTGATGATGTATCAATTAATTTGATGATTGGATAAGGATTGGATTTGATTAGATCAATTGGATTGTATTGATGTATCAATTTGATGATTTGGATAAGGATTGGATTTGATTGGATCAATTTGATGATTTTGGATGAGGATTGGATTGATGGAAAGGGTCCTAAACCCAATTCTAAAACCACCCTAGGTGACTTAATACGTTGGTTGATTGGATTAAACTGGTTAAATCAATGATCACGACACCGAATCCGCCTTGAGATAGAAGGGGATTGATTTGGGCCAATGATGTTGACTTACAACACAAATTCGCCTCAAGATAGAAGCAGATTGATTAGGTTGAATACAATGATTGATATGTAGGATAACGATCAAACTTAACGCCTTGGTCAATTCGGGAGATAACTCCTAAAACAAGGTTTAAGGGATTTTGTGTTGAGAGATGATGATGAACGCAAAAAAAGATGTCTCGATGGAATGATCTTTTTGGAGAGTGAAAATGTTTAGGTCACACGGTAAGATGGTAGAATGGGTTTCCCAAATTATGAAATGATCAATGTGAATGTGATAAATGGATGTTTAGAAAGGTTAAACGGAGGCTTGGAATGGTCAAATGGATGTTTGGATTGGTCAAACGGTCAAATGGAGACTCAAAGTGGTTAGACGGAGGTTTGGAATGGTCAAATGGATGAAATTGTTCGTTCAGGAGGGCGTATTCGCCCTCCTGTAGTCAAACAATGGATCAAGAGGGCATATCCGCACTTCTACAGTGAAAAATATTGAAACAAGGGGGCGTATCCGCACTTCTGCACTAAAAAATGTTGAAACAAGGGGGCGTATCCACACTTCTGCAGTGAAAAAAGTTGAACCAGGGGGGTGTATCCGCACTTCTGCAGTGGAAAATGTCGGAACAAGGGGGAAAGTTAGCCCCTCTGCAGGAAAACAGTGACTTGGTTTGGATGATGAGATTATGGCAAGGACTTGAAATGACTCAATGGGGTTGACTTATCAAAATTTACTGGTTTTTCACAGAAAGACACTTTGAACAAGCACAATCCTATGATTAGTGTTAAGGGGTATGGTCAGCAAAGGTCTTACTCTAGGACGAACAAGGTTTCTAGGGAGTCATTGATATACGCTCGATATGTGAGGCACAACTGTGAACACCAGTCTGTTACAAGCGTGAGTCTGGAACCCCAACGAGATACTGAAAGGTTCAGACCAACTTTTCACGTCTATCTAGGTATCACCCTAGCTTTGACATTCCACCAATTATGACTCAACTAGATTGGGGCACAACTTTGGATCTCCCCCTTTGTATACCCCTTCAGTATGTGTGGTTGGGATCGTCCCTTGGGGTGATGAAATCCCCAAGTAGGTCCCTCTAAGAAGAAGGCACTAATCATTTCCAACTACCCCCTGGTCCGCACAAAATGCAAAGGGAAGATGAAAACAAACTAATGCCCCCTTAGGGTAACATAAAGGAAAATATACACAACAAACAACAAGTATTACTTCCCTCTAATTATAGTAAGTGAATAGATAAAACAATAAAGAAAACTTTAAAATTTGAATAAAATAAAGGCCCTACAAGCAAATGTTAATTGTTTTATCTTTTTACCCCTTGTGAATTCAACAAAAATACTGTAAAGTATCAGCAAGAAATCTTCTCGAACGTGTTGTTTAGGGAAAATCCACCCCTCTGCAGTGAAAAATGTTGGAACAAGAGGGCGTATCCATCCCTCTATAGAAAACTGTCAAAAACATCGAAACAGGAGGGCAAATGCACCCCTCTGTAGAAAACTGTTAGAAAATGTCGAAATAGGAGGGTGTATCCACCCCTCTGCGGAAAATAGTTAGAAAAAGTCAAAACAAGAGGGTGTATCCACAATTCTGCAGAAAACTGTTAGAAAAAAAATTGGAACAGGAGGGCGTATCTGCACTTCTGCAGAAAACTGTTAGAAAAAACGTCGGAACAGCAGGGCGTATCCACACTTCTGCAGAAAACTATTAAAAAAAATGTCGGAACAGGAGGGTGTATCCGCACATTTGCAGTGAAAACTGTCAAAAAATGTTGGAACAGGAGGGCATATCCGCACTTCCGCAGTGAAAACTGTCAGAAAACTTCAGAACAAGAGGGTGTATCCGCCCCTTCACAGTGCCTGGGAGGGCAAGTCTGCCCTTCTGTGGGGCAAATCTGCCCCTCTACGACTTGAACCTGCAAACAACTTAAAAAACAACAAACGTAAAGCAAAGAGACCCGTTTGTGGGTCCCACCGAGCGTGCCAAAAATGTGATCTCCTAAAATGCTATGTTCTTAATGTGAGATGTTAAACAAATAAGGAAGCAATAAAAATAACTAACACAAAAGAGGACACCTCAATGATTAGCCTAAAGAAATGGTAAACATGAAAGCAAGATAAAACAAATTGAAATTGATTAAACCTTCATGCTGCTCCTTCTTTGGTTGGCCCTTTGATCTTTGAAGATTTGTGTGCTCTTTGGATGACAAGTTAAATTGGATGTGCAAAGTGATATGCAAGATGGATGGAGATATGATAATGATGAGATGCTAAAAGCTATGGAGGATGAGAGCTCAAATGACAATTTTGCAAGAGTTTTGATAGCAAAAGATTGATCTTTATAATGAGAGAAATGAGGGGGTATTTATAGGATAATTTGAATTCTCTAAAGAATTCAATGGTTGAGATTGATCCAACAAGATCAAGATGAAGGGCTATGGTGAGTTGAGGACTCACAAGCCCTCACATTTTGACATGTGGAATGTGAGATGTCTTGGGGTGGGATGATGTGGAAATCAGGTGGAAGAGAAGTACATGATATGGATGAAGGACAAGTACCTTGTAAGTACCTTAGGGGATGGGAAAATTTCGTCAAAAATGAATTTCTTGTCCCCAAATGAGAATGAAAGAGACATTTGAAGAATTTTAGAATTCTTCAAAAATCTTCATGGGAAAAAGTGAAGTGGTTGGAAAAGTAAATGTGAATTAGAAATCCACATGTTTAGGAAAGTTTATTGGATTAAAAAGGGTCTCCAAAAAGCTGGAGATTTGTCACATGTGCGTGATGTGACAAGTCAAAGGTTCTAGAAGTCCTTGGCACATGTAAAGTGACAAGTCAAGCCTTCTAGAACTTTGCATGGGGATAGTGTAGACCTTGAAAAGATAAAAATGAATTAAAAATTCACATGGGGAAGAGGGGAGCCTTGGGTGAATAAATGTGAATTAAAAATTCACATGGGAAAGAGAGTCAAAGTCAAGAAAGGCAAGTGGAAAGGTTGACCACAAAAGGTATGTCAAATGTGGCTAATGACTTTGATTAAGGTTGTGCAAACACAAGATTATGATAATTAATGAGAGATTAGAGGCAAGTGGAAGATTATGGAGAATGTGACACTGATCTTGATTAAGTGGTGCACATCCTAATCATAGATTAATTAATTTAATTTGGATTAAAAAAAAATTATGGAGAATGTGACAAAGAGAGAGAGAAAAAGAGGAATTAAAAATTAGTTTTAATCGAAATAAGTCAAATGACTAAATTAAATAAATTGTCCCATTTATTTAATTTAGAGAAAAAAAGGTGTAAGGTAAAGTATTTAATTTATTTAGTTACATACTTTAGGAACCTTAGACAAAAAATGAAATAATGATTAAATAAATTATTTAATCAATATTAATGACATAGATGGATAGAGTAGTTGATTTTTATCATATGGAAGTGATCAAATTTAGATGTCTACAAATTCCATTTCACATACCATCTTCTTCCAACCCAGCTCGTAGGCTTTCTCCAAAGCATTAAGAATAGCCCAAATCTCCATTTGATTAATAGAATGCACCCCCATATAAATGGAGAAAAAAACTTAGCAGAACCCCTTCTACCACGTCCTAATCTACCAATACCTATAGCCCTTGGGTTACCATGAGTAGAACCATTCTTGTTAATTTCATAGAATCCCTCAGGAGGAGGACTCCACTTGCCCACCCAATTCACTTTCCTAGAAAGCTTCTTCTTAATACCCAGACAATCTTGAGAAGCAGTGGGGATAGAAAGCTCCAAGAGGGTAGTAGTTCAAGAATTAGTCGAGTACAAAGACCCCCTAGATCAAACTCAACCTATATAATTTCTTTAAGCATACTCTTAACCTTAAACTAGACCTAGAGGAATACTTGCCAATGCTCCTAGAAAATCCTTCAATTTCTCTCTAGCCAAATCTGTCAAATTATAAGAGAGGGGCCTAACCCCCAAGCTACCACTAGGAAGGAAGCATAAGCCAAAGGAAGGCCCAAATTATCCTAAAATTCATGTAGAGATTGTAGTTTCATAAATTGTCACCCATGACAATTTCACACTATGTTTACCTCCCCTAAGTGCATGGACCTAATTGTACACTTAATTTCCTAGATTATGCATTCTATAGTCCATTTGAACAATTATCAATTAAACCCATGTAGAAAATCAATGCATACATTTAATATTTTTCCCACAACACCTTAGATCTCGTAAAATAGGGCAAAACCTAGTTGTCCTAAGCAACTTGGTCCCCCTATTTTGCCTCAAAATTTTAATATATCAGAGTTGACATTTTATTATTTGAATTTTAAATATCAAATGTTACTTGTCAAGATTTAATTTTTAGGAAATTAAAATAATTACACAGTCATTTTATGAAAGATATCTAGCATTAAAAAGGATAATTCAACAAGAAATATTATCAAGAGCATTATCAAGAGAATTAAGAGTAATTAAGAGTAGATTTACTGCAGTAATTAATATCAAAGCATCATGTCAAAGTGTATGTGAGTTTGTTCATGTTTATGTTATCATATTGTTTGTGAGATCTAACCCTTGTAGGTCTTTAACCAAATAGAAATAGAGCCTTAAAGAGATTTTGTATGACTTTAGTCCTTCGAGGAAGCCATTTTTGGGTGGTGAGTTGCAGTTCATTATCGATTCATCATTCATTTATCATTTAGCTTCTATCCCTCAAAAGTATAAGCTCTTTTTCGTTGACATTGCCATTGTGGAGATGGAAACACTAGCATAATATTTGACTGAGGCAAGCCCCTATATGGCACAACCCTTCCTCTCTCTTTGAATATATAGGTTTCAGATCTGAATAATATTGGGAGAAGCTTGAAGATCAATTATTCATTGTTGCATTCAAACCCTGCACCTTAACAACATATAGAAACTTAGTTACCTTTGCACTTGACGAAGATTTGACAATGATACGCCTAGACAAAGAAGGCTTTGATCTGGCTCTAGAGGATTGTGAAATTAGATTTTGGATTTTCCTACTAGGACATAGTCTCCTGAGGCAACTTAGTCCTCAAAAATTAGGTTCAAATTTATATCACAAGTGCACAAAACTCTGTTCGATCTGTTTCCTAAGACTAAGTTTGTCTATGACATTCAATATGTATTGTTTTTGCATCAGAATAGTGTTGCAAGTATGAAGGTGTTGTTATGAAGGTGTTGTCATCGATGTCAACTGGTTAACTAGCTAACTGGTTGTTGTTGTCATTAATGTCATAATTGTTGGTTATGGTTGAATATGTTGAGGATATTGAGAAATGTGTAATAAAGAAAGGTTGCAAGTATTCATGGTTTTCTCAAAGTTTGTGTCAGGATTTGTTGTTATGCTAATAAGGATATGAGGTATTGTTCGAGATTTTTGGAAGTTGCTATATCCAGATTTTTGGTTTATGGATCGTTGTATAGTGCGAGTTATGTTCACCAATTGTGAGTTGTGTTTTTCAGTGTATTTGGCTGAGGTCTGGGAGAAATGTAGTTGCTCTAAATTTCTTCTTGTTTAAATCTTATCACTTGTGGTTCTCTGGATAAGTTGATGAGTTTGTGTTCAAGAAAAATTTGATGATCGAAAATATTGGATAAGTGTTAAGGTTGAGTGTGCTTAATTGATTTATGTGTTTTACACTAGTATCGATTGACCTTGTGTTAAACACTACCTACAAAGTTCATGAAGCATGTTGGGGCATGTTGGCATTAAGTGTGTGTTTGGGTTCCCCTCATTCTAATTCCACCGTAGAATATTTTGGTGCCGACTTAATTTGAAATTACAAATACAAATGGTGTATGTCCAACTTTGGATGTGTTTCAAGGTTGAATACAATATAAATATAAGTTAAGATAGTTGAGAAAGGGGAATTAATGCAAGAGAAAGATATATGTGGGATAGATGCAAAATATAGTTTGTGGTTGAGCAGATCAATGCAAAATATAATTGGTGAATTTTTGGAGGCAGTGAGTTGAAAGTGTACTCTATCATTCAAGTATTTTAGCAAGTGTGTGAGTGAATTGTGGTGGAAATCTCTGTTGCATTGATATTGTTTTCTATCTATAACAAATCTCTTCTATCTTCTTTTGTAATTTTGTGGCAGTGAGCCTTTCGGGTGGTTAACCCTTACTGGACAGTGAGTCCTATTTTGAACACCAAGTCTTGTTTTGGTAGTGAGCCTTTCTATTCGATTTTGATATTCTCTATATTGTGAGCTAGTCCTCACTATGGTTTTTCCCTTATTAGGTTTCCCATGTAAAATTTGGTGTTGCTATGTATTGTTTTTGCTTCTTTTATATTTTGCTTTTGCACTTAATGATTAATCACATTAGTAGAATAAAGGATTTTTGAATGATAATTGATCTAACCTTTGGTGAAAGTCTTAAAGGTCAATTTTGCTACAGCTAATTCACCCCCCTCTTAGTTGTCTTGCTCAATAATTGGTATCAGAGCTTGGTTCCTTGGAGAGGAGCTTAACCACTTAAGGAAGGTTCAGGATGGTGAGCAAGATCACTATTAAATGTCCTAGGTTCGATGGGACTAATTTTGCACTTTGGAAAATAAAAATGGAATGATATTTGTAGTATTATGGATATGATATTGAGAAAACTTATAAGACTGTATACACTCCTACTAATGGTCTGAGTGCAGTTGATGAAATCAAGGCGCATGAAGCAAACAATAAGGCAAAGTTCATTCTAAAGAAGGGTATTTCACATTTTGAATTGATTAAAGTTCAAAATCTGAAGACTGCTAAAGATGTCTAAGATGCATTGGAAAAGATTCATGAAGGAGATGAAAAGTTCAAAGAAGAAAAGTTGCAAAACTCGGAGGCATAGTTCGAGATCCTGCATATGTTTGAAGATGAGAACATTAAATCTTATGTACAAAGAGTGGATGAACTGGTAGGTGGAATGTGAGGACTTGGTGCTACAATGGAAGAATCTTATAAAGAAGATTCTTAGAACTCTCCCTGATGCATACAATAATAAGGTATCTACTATTGAGGAATTTATAGATTACAACACTTATACTAAGGATAAATTATTGGGTACACTAACATCATTTGAAATGAGAAAGCCTAGCTTGAGAAATGAATCCAAGACATAAATCACTTTCAAGGCTACAAAAGTTGAAGATTCGGATGAAGAGAACCTCGATGAAGTAGAAGCTAACTTTGTAAGAAGGATGAAAAAAGGGTTCGATAAGTATGAAGGTAAGTTACCCTTTAAATGCTTTAGTTATGGAGGAATAGGTCATCATGCTTCAAGATGTTCAGAAAGAGCTAAAAGGAATATAGATTAAGCAAAGAAAACAAAGGGAAGATGATTAGGAGAGCATATTATGTGAATGAAGATGTTGGTATCTCTAATGAAGAATCTGATTATGGAGATTTTGATGACAATGAATGCTTGTTATTGGCTATAAAAGATGAATCTACTTCTGCTAATATTGAAAGATGGGTAAAGGAAAGTACTCCAGAGAAAGTTGAGGATACTATAATTTTTGCACTTCATGCTAAATTGGAAAAGAACTACTGGGTTGTTGATAGTGGCTATTCACATCACATGATTGGTGATAAGAGTAAGTTTGTTAAACTTAAAAAATATGATGGAGGCTTAGTTAAGTTTGGAGATGATATTGGTGCTAAGATTTGTGGAATAGGTTCAATCAGTTTGATGGCAAGAATAATACTGATGATATCTATTATGTTAAGCGTTAAAGGCGTAATCTCTTGAGTGTTGGAAAAATGTGTAGTAAAGGATATAATCTTGTTTTTGAGGATGAGAGATATGAAATCAAGAAAGGATTTGGGATAGTGATTGATGGAGGAAAGAAGTCTAAAGGAAATATTTATCAACTTAAGGGTGGTGATGGACATTGCTTTATGACTTAGATTAATGATAGTTGTTTATGGCACTAGAGGATGTGTCACATGAATTTTGACAACTTGGCAAGAATTAGTGTTGTACATGTTGTAAGATATTTATCGAGGATTACAAATCTTGTTAATGTTATTTTCAAGGATTGTCAATTTGGAAAGAAAGCTAGAAACAACTTTAGATCAAAGGAACGATCTACTACTGGACTACTGGATTTGATTCACATAGATCTTTGTGGTCCTACAAGGGTGAGAAGTCTACAAGGTGAAAGGTATTTTATGCTTTCGATTGATGATTACTCTAGATATACATGGGTTGCTTTTCTTAGAGATAAATTTGAGGCATTAGAAAGGTTCAAGGCATTTAAGGCTAAAGCCGAGAATGAAGAAAATTAGAGAATAAAATGCTTGAGGTCTGATCAAGGTGGTGAATTCACCTCTAATGAGTTTAACATGTTTTATGAAGTTCATAGAATAAAAAGGAAATTATCTGCTCTTAGAACTACAAAATGGAGTTATTGAAAGAAAAAATAAAATGATTCAAGAAGCTACTAGATCAATGATTACTAAGGCATGTCTACCGGAAGTTTACTAGAGAGAATATATTCATACTACTGTTTATGTGTTCAATCGGGTTCAAGAAAAAACTAATAGTACTAAGAGCCCCTATGAGCTATGGTGTGGAATAATTCCTACTATCAAACTTATTTCAAGGTATTTGAAAACAAATGTTATATCAGAAGGGATGAAGAACATTGGGGAAATTTGATGCTAGATGTGATGAAGGTATATTTCTTGGATACTCTACTAGAAGAAAAGCTTACAAATGTTTCAATAAAAGGCTAAGAAATATTGTAGAGAGTACAAATGTCAAGGTGGATGAAGTATTTTAGAATTCAATTGAAGTTGATGGATATGTATCAAATGAACCTGATTGCATAGAAGTTAAAGAAGTCATGGAAGAATAAGAAAAGAAAAATGAGGAAGAAGAAGCTTTGGTGGTGTCCCCAAAGACACCTAAATATGTGCAAAAGAATCATTTAGAAGATCAAATCATTGGTGACAAAAGGAAAGGAGAGTTGAAAAGAAGTAGAGTTGATGTTGTTGTTGGTGAAATAAATTTGTGTTTACTATCTAAAATTAAACCTAAGACAATAAGTGAAGCATGTAAAGATGAGCATTGGATGAAAGCTATGGAAGAAGAAATTATGCAAATTAAGAAGAATCAAGCCTAGTAATTGGTTCCTAGATCAAAAAATAAAAACATAATTGGATCAAAGTGGGTATTCAAAAACAAGTTGAGTGAAAATGGAGAAGTAGTCAGAAACAAGGCAAGACTTGTGTGTAAGGGTTACTCACAAGTAGAAGGAATAGATTTTTAGAATACTTTTGCTTTGGTAGCTAAGATGGAAGCTATTAGAATATTTTTGGTATTTTCTGCACATAAAGATTTCAAAGTTTATCAGATGGATGTAAAGTCTTTATTTTTGAATGGTGAATTAGAAGAAGTCTACATGGAACAACGAGAAGGATTTCAGTTGTCAAATCAACTAAATATGGTCTGCAGATTAAAGAAAGCTTTATATGGATTGAAGCAAGCCCCTAGAGCTCGGTATCCAAGGTTGGATAGATATTTGATTCAACAAGGTTTCAATAAAGGTACAACAAATAGTAATGTGTACTTCAAAATTGAAAATGATAAAATCTTGATAGCAATTGTATATGTTGATAACATTATCTTTGGAGGAAATGAAATAATGTGCAAAATGTTTGTTGAAGAAATGCAAAAAGAGTTTGAGATGTCTATGTTTGGTGAGATGAATTTCTTTCTTGGGATGCAAATTAATCAAACAAGAAAAGGGATTTTTATTTCACAGTCAAAATATTTAAAAGAGATGTTGAAGAAGTTTGGAATGGATGGTTCCAAATTGGTATGTACTTCTATGGTGACTAGTTTCAAATTGAGTAAAGATGATGATTCACCTAAGGCTGATTAGAGAAAATACAAATCTATGATTGGAGGACTGTTGTATTTAACTGCTACTAGACCGGATATCATGCATCCAATTTGTCTTGTGGCTAGATTTCAAGAAGATCCTAGAGAAACACATGTTGTTGCTATCAAGAGGGTATTTAGATATCTGAATGGTACTCCAGACTATGGCTTATGGTATCCTATGGATATTGACTTTACACTAAGTGCTTATAAAGATGCAGATTGGGTGGGTTATGTTGATGAAAAAAAAAGTACAAGTGGTGGTGCATTATTTTTTGGTTGTAGATTTGTGTCATGGTTAAGTAAAAATCAAGATTCAATTTCCTTATCCACTATTGCAGCATCTTGTTGAACACAAGTTTTGTGGATGAAACAAACATTGAAAGATATCAAAGTAATTTATGATGATCACATCTCTATCTTCTGTGATAATACAAGTGTTATTAACATTTCAAAGAATCTAGTGATGCACTAAAGGATAAAACATGTATCTATCAGATATCACTTTTTGAGAGAAAAAGTCTTAGAGAATGAAGTAGAGCTTGATTATGTACCTACGAAGGATTAGATTGTTGACATATTTACAAAGGCTCTTGCTAAAGATACTTTTGAGTATCTACAAGAGAAGTTAGGGGTCATTGCCCCTCCTTTCTTGAAATAAGATGCATATGGAGATGCATCAGTCCAGTGGATCTATGGATCTATCTTCTTTCTAGACTGGTGTTTGGTGGCTACCTCTGAAGGGGAGCAAGTAGTATCTTGTGTTGTCATTATGCAATTAGTTGTATTTAGTACTGGTAATGTCAAAGGGGAAATCAATGAAGATATCTTTTATCTTTTCCATTGATGTCAAAGGGGGAGAAAGTATCATGTGAAAAAGTCTATCTACTAAGGGGGAGCAAGTAAAATCATGTGAAAGTGTGTTCAAAGATTTTGTGTTGTCTTTGATGGTTTTTCACATCATGTGTTTCCATCAATGACAAAGGGGGATATTTTTGCAAGTATGAAGGTGTTGTCATTGATGTCAACTGGCTAACTAGTTGTTGTTGACATCATAAATGTTGGTTATTGGCTAAATATGTCGAAGATATTGAGAAAATTTTAATAAAGAAAGGTTGCAGGTATTCAGGGTTTGCTTCAAAATTTGATACTATGCTAATGAGGATCTGAGGTATTGTTCAGGATTTTTGGAAGTTGCTATATCTAGATTTTGGGTTTCTAGATTGTTGTACAGTGTGAGTTATGTCCACCAGTTGTGAGTTGTGTTTTTTAGTGTATCTAGCTGAGGTCTGGGAGAAATGTAGTTCCTATGGATTTCTTCTTGTTTGAATCTTATGACTTGCGGTTCTCAGGATAAGTTGATCAGGTCATGTTCAATCAAAATTTGTTGAGCGGAAATATTGGATCATGCTAAGGTTGAGTGTGTTTAATTGATTTATGTATTTTACATTGGTATTGGTTGACCTTTTGTTAAACACTACCTACGAATTTCATGAAGTGTGTTGAGGCATGTTAGAATTAAGTGTGTGTTTGGGTCACCCTTGTTCTAATTCCACCATAGAATTTTTTGGCACCAACATAATTTGAACTTGTAAATACAAATATAAGTCAACATGGTTGAGAAAGGGGAATGAATGCAAGATAAATATGCGAGATAGATGTGAAATATAGTGTGTGGTTGAGAAAATCAGTGTGAAATCTAATTGGTGAGTTTTCGAAGGCAGTGAGCTAAAGGTGTACTCTATCATTCAAACATGTTTGCAAGTGTGTGAAAGAATTGTGGTGGAAATCTTTGTTGCATTGAGATTGTTTTCTCTTTGCAACAAATCTCTTCTATCTTCTTTTGTAATTTTGTGGTGGTGAGCCTTTCGGGTGGTTAACCCTTATTGGATAGTGAGTCATGTTCCAGATAGTGAGTCTTGTTTCGGTAGCGAGCCTTTGTATTCGATTTTGATATTCTTTATATTGTGAGCTAATCCTCACCATGGTTTTTACCTTATTGGGTTTTCCACGTAAAATCTGGTGTTGTGTATGGTTATGCCTTGGATGACAAGTCATGGGAATGCACAAAATAGAGGGACCCTCCTCATCATCAATACTTATGTTTTCACTTTGGGCAGAATCTCAAAAAAATTAATAATGAGATAAATGCATTTGGATTTGAGAAAGTAAACTAGTGTACAGAGTTTTGAGGGCCCTGCCTCTATTCATTCCCCCATTTCTCTTTATTTGTATAGTGGGCTTTCACATCAGTATTAGCTGGTTGAGGTTGTTTTGCATATCAATCCTCTGTGCTGGATGGGCATCCCATTCCATTCCCGTGAATATCTTTAGTCAAGGAGGGAGAGTAGTGGACCAACTGCCCCTATTTATACCTCAATCACCCAGGGAAGCCATGTGGCATGTGCGATCTACCCAAAGGGAAAAATGCAACTAGGTGTGCCAACCTTTGGGGTTCTTATCAAATAATTTATTAATGATGGTGATCAGATTTTTTTTTTGTTGACTCAACTAGGCCATTGCCTTGGCAGTAATAGTTGGATGAGAACTTAAGCACAATTTCGTAATCAAAGGCCCAACTAGTGAATTTAAGTGAAGAGAAGGCAAGACCATTATCACATACAATAGCATAAGGGTAACCGAAGTGATTCAAAATAAAACTTTCTAAAAAATTAGTTACCACCTCAATAGTGCATTGTCTACATGTTATTGCCTCAATCCATCTAATGCAATAATCATAAGCAGTTAGAATGTACCTATGTCCTGCAGAGGATGGTGGGCTTATCGAACCAACGAAGTCGAGGCCCCATTGAGAAAACAACCTTACCTTTGGAGCTAGTTGGAGTGAGAGAGAAACATTTCTTTCTCTAGCAGCGATAGTCTTGCAAATGTGGCAAGTTTTGACATGATTATGCGCATCTTCAAACACCATCAGCCAATAGTACTTAGCCCGCAAGATCTGATGAGTAGTTGAAGGGTCAGATCCGTGGCCAGTGCTGAATTTGTCATGGAATTCTTTCATTACTCGCACTACTTATGTTTTGAGGCATCTAAGATAGGTCCCCTCATGATTTTTCTTGTATAGTATAGAACCTTACAACATATAGCTACTGCTCTTCAACCTTAGAGCATGATTTTTCACTCCTTGCAATAGGGACACACATTTATGATTGTAGACATTGAAAATGTACAAATGTCATTCAACACACTTGATCCTATTTACTAACATCATTTATTTCTGAATCATACATTTTGTCTCTTAATCATTATTTATCTGATTAAGTCTATCGCCTCCTTTGATTAAATTAATCAATTTAATTTAATTAACCTTACCTTTTTGTTTAATTAAATAATTCATTTTATTTGATTAAATCCCTAAAGTCTTCTTATTAAATTAAATAAATTAAACCTTATTTGATTTAATCTAACATATTCCTCCTTAGTTAAATAAATCAAAATCATTTATTTAATTAATCATTTCCTCTCAATTTGATTTAAACTAATTCATCTATTTAAGTCTAAATTGTCACATCACCTAATTCTTCATTAAATTAATCAAAACATTGAGTAAGTTAATCCTTCTCACTAAAATCCTCTAGAGAATGCAAGTTGCACAATAAATCAATTACTTTGATTTATTAAATTGCTTATTTTCTCTCAACATGGCATCAAAAGGGAATATTCCCTCAATTTGAATTCAAATTTCAAATGGGCTTGGTCCTTCCAACAAGACATTCAATGCCTCTTACATGTCCTTGACCTTGAGCCAAGTGACATTGACTCCATTTCTCTTTCCCTCTCACATGTCACATTCAAAATTCAAATTTGAATCCAATGGCATTTATCATGCACATTGACCAAAATGTGCTCATTCCTCCTCCAATCACATGTGGACAAGTGGCCACTTCTCATTAGTTGGTCTTTTATCCCACATTCATCCAAATCCCCCATTCTTCCAATTTGAGAATCTATAAATGAGAGACTCTTCCGCTCATTCAAACATCCACATCTTGAGTAAACTTACTCTATTGAACTTCATCCTCAAAGCAATATCTTAGATAGGTTATTGTAGATTTTTTCAAGAACACATCATTGTTCTTCATCATCAAGTGGATCAATCATCAACAATCATACAAAGGAGTTGGGAAAGGGCCAATTGCAACACTTCACTGGCACCAACTCCCCCATGTGATCTCTAGTTTGCTCACTTAGTTAGGATTTACATACTTTTTCGTATTTTATTCTTCATTTTTTCCTATTTTAAGTTTTGTAAATGGATTTCATGGGGAATCCTTGTTTTACCTTGCATATGATATAATAGCATGTTTGTTTACTTTGTTTATGCAGGTATCAAATTAGGGGTTCACAATGATTTAGCAAGTAGTAGACAATATCGTCATACCATTCCCTAGGAGAAACGTCCTCCAATTGATATTGTTGCATGATGAGCTCGGGTCCAACTTCAGCTATTGTTTTTTCTATCATTCAAGTGAGGTCCTGCTCTTGGACTAGCCTCATGGGTTGAATATCCATGTCATACTCTTGTAGTAAAATAACCCACTTAGCTCTCCTTTCTCCTAGCTCATTTTGCATCAACAATGTTTTTACTACCGGATCTGACACAATTGCAAACACTTTGTTCCGTAGAATGTAGTGGTAGAACTTCTTAACCCCTCTAACCAAAGCATACACCTGTTTCTCAATGTTGTGGTACCTCAGCTCAATATCTTTCAAAGGGGCACTCATGAATGAAATAGGGTGTTAATTCCCTTCATCATCTTTCTAAGTTAGTATGCTGGCACAAGAGTGGTTTGAAGCAAATGAATAAATGTAAAACAACTTTAGATAGTCTAGGCTAACCAAAACTAATGCATCAAAAATTGATTTCTTTATCTCTTCAAAAGCCTTCTTGGCTTCCAATGTCCATTCAACTTTGGCATCTTAATTCAACATAACATTTAGTGGTTTAATTATTTCGGCAAAGCTAGTAAATAATTTTTTGATGAAGTTTATCTTTACAAAGAAAGACTTCAATTCCTTCTTGTTTCCTAGTAGTTAAATTTTCATTATAGCCTGGATATGCTTGGGGTCTATTGAGATTCCTTATTCTGAGAGGACATGCCCCAGTAACTTTCCTTCGGTAAATTCAAAAATGCACTTTTTGGGATTGAAGGAAATGCCGAACTCTCTACACCTCTAGAAGACCTTACATAGATGAGAGACATGATCTCCTCTATTCTTTGAAAACACCGTAATATTGTCCATATAAATAATTATGCACTTGCAAATTATGTCCTTAAAGGCAATGTCCATTGCACGTTGGAAGGTGGAACTAGCGTTGGTCAACCCAAACAACATTCTTTTGTATGCAAAAGTCCCCCATTTCATGGTGAATGTTGTTTTATGCCTATCTTCGTATTGCACTATCACCTAGTTGTATCCTGAATACCCATCTAGAAAGGACATCATCTGAGATCCATTGACTATTTGTAAAACCTCATCCAATGAGGGCACTGGATAGTTGTCCTTCTTTGAAGCTCTATTTAGGTTATGGAAGTCTACACACAATCCGATTTCTCCATTTTTCTTCCAAATCAAAACCAAATTTTCCACCCACGTGGAGTGCCTAACTGGGAATATGATCCTAGCGGACAACAAATTTTGTACTTATTTGTAAATGATAAGCTCCAATAGTGCATTGATAGGGTGTTGACACTGCCATTTATGTATCATACATCTTCAAATCTTCATAACTTCAGGCGATCACATCATCACACAAGTGAAGGGTGTTGATAATCTCTTATTTCTTTGTTGGCGTGCATACTTTTCCAATGAACACATTCTTGACTTCTTTAGGCATCCCTAGATTATGGCTATCACACTGATTGTTGATGGAATCCTTCCTCATTTGTTGATCTTGATCCCATATCTGGTCTAAGTCAAATATTCGTTCTAGCTGGACAATGCCTCAGGTTATCGTGTTTGTTTTGGGATTGATCACACCTTCTATGTCCAGTTCAGCCTCTTCAAGCTTCGTCTCATCAATGATTTGGGTTTCAAACACATCAAAGCTTGTGATGAAATCAAAATTATGTTTATTTTTGTTGAACACTTGGAAATTAGTAACATTGTCTAGTACAAATGGAGTGGAAGTGAGTTCAACAGTGAACTTCTTTAGGCCAGACAAGGAGAGGGGTTGCAAGGTACTAACCGCTTGGGCTAAGGCATCAACAGTGTGGTTCTTGGCACGTGGGATTAGCTGGATGTTAAATGCATCTAATCCTTCGATGAGATCTCATACCCTATGCCTATAGTTTGCTAGCCTTCTATCATGATAGGAATAAAACTTCCTTACTTGTTTTACAACCAACTCAAAGTCACGAAATACTTGGAGCATTTTGACCTTCTTTCTTAATGCCATCAGGAGACTAAGAACCAAAGCCTCATACTCTGCTACATTATTTGTGCAATAAAATTGAAGCATTTGATCAGCAAAGTACGTCTTACCTGTAGGGATGATCAAATCGAAGCTAGCTCCAGCTCTTTGCTTGGACTTGGACCCATTGAAGCATAGCATCCAAAACTTGGGAGAATCCTCAATCTTGGAACCCAAAGAATTCATTTTTACAGCTGGTGGTGTATCTACTTTAGTAACCTTAGAAGGCCACATTGGCTCAACAGAGCTTTGATCTGGTTGTACCATTTGAGGTTCTCCTTTTGGGGTGACTTGTCCATTGATATGTTCAATTTTTCGTTTGGCACAAGCATCATTCAAATTCAAAGTGGGCAACATTGTGTACCCTGCACCAACTGGGCAACATGAGTTCCTGAAATTCCATCCTTACACCTAGGCTAAGCTGATCTTGCACACATTTCTCCCTGAAATCTTGAAATCCATCCAACAATCTGAGATTACCATCATCGTAGGAGTCTTCATCATCTGATTCAATCAATACCTTCATACTTTTTGGTGTGTGTGCCAAGCTGACAGGCAAATTGCATAGCATAGAAGGACTTCTTGTGTTAGTTCTTCTTCATAACATTCTTGTTCATCTGGATATGCCATGGGGCAGTAATTCCCAAGCTCTGTTTCAACAAACAACAACTCATTTGCGTTGTACTTTATGATCATTAATTTCATACGAAGCTCCCTCTCGATACGAATCCAGTTTGGCATCCCTTTCCATGGCAACCATAGGTGAGAATAGTCAGTGGCAACATATTCATTTAATGCTCGGGTGAAATCCCATAAGTGTCAAGGATATCAACAAATTGGATATCAATTATCTATTGCACCCTTGGATCAACAGTAATCTGCATAAGTATTTAGTTAATTTCTCCAACTATGTTGATCTTCGTTTTGTCTAGTTGCATCACCTTGCATCGAGAGGGAGTTGGGACTATTCCCAAATCTTTACACACCATAAAAGGCATGACGTTGGTGGAAGCTCCCGAATTAAGCAATAAATTATGTAAGTTCTTTCCAAATATCCTAATGGTGGTCAAGAAGGGAGGGGTCTCCAAATTCCCTTGAAACAACCCTCCTGAAATTTCAACTTGGGTTACTTGGCCCTTGTCTTTATCATTATTCTTGTTTTGGGTTTGGGCTTTATCTTGTTCTTTGGTATACTGTTTATTTGCTTGCTGATTTGAAGGTGGGTCTACTTTCTTGCTAAAGATCTATTAGATGACAAGCTCATTTCGTAAATCATCAAAGGAGACCCTCTTGGCAGGTACTTCCTGGGCTAATTTGGATGAAAGAGTCGCATTGATCATTCTAAAAAAGGCATTCCTAACTGGTGCAACCTTAAATAATTCAAAGGAAGATAAAATCAACTTGACCTAAAATTATTTTGCTATGTACTCCTCCATTTGTTCAATTTCCACTTCAAAAGGGGTACTTTGGGAGGAGTCGATAGGTTGGTTTTGATTTTGACCTTGCTGCCTATTCTTGTTAAAGTACCGAGTGGGTACACGAGGGTATCTTGGGCTATTACTAGCATTCGGGTTAGGAGGATTGCTAAAGTTATTAATCAGGGTAGAGGTCGTGAAAGGGCTACCTGCTTGTCTATTCCTTAGATCATATGGCATTTCCCTTTGATGAAACATTTGGGCGTCATCCTCTTTTAGCTCTTCCTCATCTACTAGGCCATTGTCTACTGAATTAAAAAGTTGAGACAAAGGGATTTCATTACTTACCTCTTTTGCTTCTTCATTTTTTGGAGCAACGATATCCTTCTCGGGTACGTTGCTCTCGCCTTTTGGGAAAGGAGCTTGGTTAAAAACCAACACCAAGGAATCATTGGTTCGGATGGGACAATGTATCTGCAGCCTAAACTATCGATGACATTCTGGACTTCTATTTGGAAGATCTCGACGAACATTTAGAATTCTAGACAATCCAACTCAGAATGTCTACTTATCTTGTGAATGTAGCACCAACCGGATAAGGTTGTCTTAGCCAAGTATACCCCACTAGTTGTCTTATCGTTGCTACTTGGCTGGTTAAGGGGTGTGGGAACACCACCATTGTTTGGTCTTATGTTCCATATTCAATTCTATCTTTGTGAGGCCTTCTATCGAAGTTCTGCCCAAAATTCTACCCTCTCTCATAATTCTATCTAATAGAAGCACCTGCATCACTGTTGTCGCTGCTATCATGGTTGATATTAGCTTGAATGCTTCTTTGCGAGGCTTGAAGCTAATTGTTTTGATTCCTTAAATGTGTCATTTTTGTTGACATATTCTTGATCATTTACGTTAGCTCATCTATCTGATCCTTTTCTATGTTATTTGGTTGTGAAGTCGAGTTCTGAAGGAAGACCAATTGTACTACTGGTTGATTTTGTTGAACGGGTGGAAAATCGGAGTTTTGGAGATATGCAGGTACCTGGGGCGGTTGGGAATAAACCTGTTGTTGTTGCTGCTGTAAGTATTGAGGCACTGGGGGCGCCTAACTCAATGGTTGTCCAAGATGAGGTATCATTGTGAATTGCAGAATTTGATTCATCAAGGGTGTTTGATGTGCCAAGGCTTGGGTGATCCCTTGAATTTGATTTGTGTGAGCAACTGGTCCTAAAGATGGTAGGGGACCAACAATGTGTTGTCCCAAATCTATGTTGGCTTTAACTAATTTTGCATAGGCATCCACCAATCGGGTCGACAACGGGTTCATCCTTTTCACCAAAGTGGAAGTGAGGTTGTCCAAAGCTGCATAGTACAATAGGCAGGTGGAAGGATCGTCAACCACATAAGGCGTCTACAACCTCATATAAGCTTGGTGAAATTTGTCATTAAAACAGTTAATCAACTTATTGAATTCCCTTCGAATGACCATGAACTGTTGGTATAACTCAAAAGGGTTGACTTGGATCTTGAATTTATGGAAAAAGGCATTCTTTAATAGGTCCCAAGTAGTTATGGTTCTTGTCGGAAAGTGAACATACCAGTAGAAGGCCTCCTCCCCCAAAGAATAAGGGAGAGCCTACATGCCACATCTTCATGTTGGATTTGCATATCTTTCAAGGCTGTTTGAAAGATCTTAATGTGTTCCTTTGTTGTCCTTTGTGGATCTTGAGGATTGAACTTAGTGAAAAAGCCTTCTGAGTTCTTTGGCATATCATGATAAATGTTGAAGGACAACGAAGATGGGTTGCTTCCTAACCATGCCATGGGAGGCAAAGGTGGAGGAGGGTGTGCCAAATTGATTTAAGGTTGCAAAGGGGCAACAATAGCTACCAAGATAGTGCCCAGGAAAGGAGGTGTGTTGGACTGGAAGGCAACACCTAGGTCGTGGGAGATGGCATCCTAGAAGGAAGCTTGGAGCGATTGAGAAGAAGGTGCTACCAAGGGTAAAGGAGAAGGTGAGGGAGAATGGATGAAAGGAGAATGTGAGAGTGGAGGTGAGGTGGGCTGGTTAGATGTGTCGAAGGTGGAAGTTTCCCCTCTTTTAGTTCTCTTAGTCTTGGTAGGGGGTGATAGCTCTTGGAACTCCCCTTTGTTAGGTGCGGGTCTTAACACTCCATGGAACCTCTTGGGGGAGAAGGAACCAATTCAATCCAGCTTAGCAAAAGGAATGCCTTCCTTATAGCGCCAGTTCTATTGATGGGTGTTTTTGCACCTTCTCAACACAGGCAACACACAAGTATGCTACCTCTCTTGAAAGGTAGAAATTTGCAAATAAGTTCCAGATCACTACACCAAGGTCTCTTGGGTGTCAAGTCACAACTTGAAAAAATAGCTCAGTTGATTGATGTGATTTGCTGGTAATCACAAAGAGCATTTATGGTTCGCTAAGTTGGAAAGAGTTGGATCTTCAAATGGAGTTTCTTATGATTTTGAAAGGTAATGCACTTGTTGCAGATTCAAACAACAATCTAAAACCCAATTTTCAGCATCAAATTTAGCTTTGGAAGGATGCTCGAATCTTGTTTTAATTTCTACTTCAAAGAAAGGTCAAAAGGGATAAAGAAGTTCCTAGACCTGCAACTAATGATGAACAATGATAATGAAGGATGCTACAGTGGAAAAAATTCCTATAACTGAGTTCCACTTAACCAAAACACACAGTATCAAGAAACTAGTGCTATCTTCCAAGGTCTGTAGATTTTCATTTGTTCATTCACCATAAATTATGAATAAAGATGAATTTTAGGTGTAGAAAATAATTTTATGTTTAGACTAGCTTTACACAGTTGTTTACCATCAATAACCAATAAAAAGCATCAACATAATAGCATTATGCAAAATCAATGAACAACATGAACTAAACTACTGAAATTACTTGAAAACACTAAGAACGACAATGTAAAAGTGACTAAATCTATCACATATGAGGAGAATAATCACCTTACATGAGAGGAATTCAAGAATCCACTAGAAGTAATGCAATATTATTAAAAAATTTGCAGCATGTCATTACAACAACTCAACTCTCTCTCTAAAATGAGAGGAGGGACCCCTATTTATAGTTTTCAAAAAGCAAAATGAATGGCCAAGATTAATTTGCATTGTGTGGTTAGGATTCATTTACATTAGGGTTTCACATAACCCTCAAATAAATAGGAATTTAAAATACAACTTTGTATTTATTCCTATTTTGTCTTGTAGTGTTACCTTGACACTGTAGTTGTAGCACTTTTGTCTTCTAGTGCATTTCCCTTTTCAGCTACACTGTCAAGAATTCATCATCTATAACGGGCTTTCCAACCTCTTTTTGTAGGGTGGCATACCCCATGAATTTCCTAATTAAGGGTCGAAGCTCTTTCCACTCCATTATGTTAGATTGGAGCACCTAAAAGGATCATTTCTTCAATTTGCCCGAGATCTATTCCCAGTTCTTTGTGCATTTGGGCGTGGCTTTAACCATTTGCTCAGACTGGACAAAGGCTGTGGGAGCGAAATCCGTGAAGTCTAGCATTAGCGAATCTACTACCCCTTGCTCCATTTTCTTATGGAATTGGGCCTTATTTTATCTAGATCAAGCTTAAGGGCCGACATCTCATAATCAATCATTAACTTAAGGTAATCTTCAACATCTGCCATGTGTTCCTTGTCCCATTCAAGGTCAAGCTTGACCTCATGCAACACTATTCCTAGGACCTCCTTTCTATGGTCTAGGCTCATCTTCCATGTTTCTATTAGCCAGTTATCATCTTTGGGCAGATTCAACTCCTTCTCCCACGTTTTATCTAACATTTTGAGAATAGCCTCGAGCTTAGAATAAGTAATCTTATACAACTCGGTGAAGTTATGACATATTTTCTTTGTGCCTTTCAGTTGGATCTACACCTCCTGAAACTTGTTGGTTATTTGGATGGCATGGCCTATACCCATATTACCATTGTAGAGCACCCATATGAACTAATTGGATGCAGCCTTAGTCCAATTCTTTATCTTCTCCATATGGGAGAGTTCTTCTTGGGAAATGAGTGAGGGTGCAGAGGATCTAGTCAAAGCTTCCTCTTCTAGGGATGTCCATTTTTGGATGTAAGCACTAAGGTCTGGCACTTGTGCCTTTATTTCCTCTTTAGAGGATTGATATTTATTGATTTGATCAACAATCGTGGCTATTGATCCCTATAATTCATTAATTTTCTGCTCTTGAGGCAGTACCTAAGTTGATGGTAGAAATGGTATAGCTGACCCCCTCATCTTTACCTATCATTGGAGTAGCAACCTATACTATTCTTGACCTTACAGAATCAACTATAAGATGAGAGCAGACTATTGACTTCTTTTCTTTCTTCATCTTTGTTTGTGCTCAAGCCAGTATGGCCTTGAGTCTAGCTTTGGGATCCATGGGGATGGGGGATTTCTTTTGTAGTTGATTCTCCAACCAATCTGGCATCTGAATTTCCCCTTTTGGTGATTCTTGGTCACTCTCCTCTTCTTGGAGCTATTTCTCCTCATGGCTCGGGGGCTCTTGCTCAGTCCTTTCTTCTTCATTAGAATCTTCAATTTTTATAGCCTTTTCTTGATCTATCTCGGTGGAGGCTATGTCCTCTTCAACAACTTCCTTCTCCTAAGGAATTCACTCTTCTTCTTGTTGCTCGAGCTCATGGTGCTCATTTTTAGGGATTGTGGCTGGTGCATCTTCTAATTTTTCCTCTTCTTTCTCTACTTATTTCTCTTCCCATTTATCCTCAGAAAATGCCTCTTCTTCTTAAACAAGGTCCTTCTCAGGGCCAATCTATCTTGGCTCTTAGAGGATCTTCTCATTTACCTTAGTATTTTCCTTTCTCTCAAAAGGATGCTCTCTGACTCAACCACTTCACCTATGTTTTCAAGTTTCTCAGACAACAACTCTTCCAATTCCTAATTTGAGGTCTCGATGACATATTTTCTGTTGAGATCCTCAGTGTCCTCTTCCAAATATTTTGACTCTTCATCATGAGTCACCACCTTATCGATATTGATTGTTATCCCACCCTCTAGATGTTCAAAATAAGGGTCTTCGGGCTCCTCCATTATGTTTTTTCCAACTTCCTTCTAGCGCTTCTCCATTTCTTCGAAGATTCACTTTGTGGCTTCCATCATTGGTGGTCCTAGAGGTGGTGGAGGAATAGGAAAACCGACACCAATTTGAGCCATTAGAGCCTACACAATAGGATTCATTATCACCCCCAAAATATTTGAAGTAACACTTTGCAAATATTTTGTGAAGGCTTTAGGCAGGGTGAGTTGGGGCATAGTAGTAGTGGTGATCATAGGCACTGAAGTGGAGAGGATAGGAAGTGGAGGAGGCAATGAGGAGGTCGAAGGTGGGGGCATAGTGGCAGAGGAGGAATCAAGTACTACCATGGGATCCACTGGCAGGGTGGAAGAGAGGTGAATTGAGATGTCCACAACGGGCGAAGACAAAACATGCAATGCTAGTGAAGTGGTAGGTGATGGAGTGGCAACATTGGCGATGGTAGCGGTAGGATCAGAGGTGACTGGTGGTGAATGCAGCCTTTCAATTTATTGTTCTTCTTCTCCTTCATGTTGAGGGTCCTCCTCAATGGTGGGCATTTATGTAGCAAATCCCCCCGTCTTCTTTTCCTTCTTAGAGGGTTATCCCTTGGTGGCCTTTCTTGAGTAGACCTTATGCTTAGGATGGTGCTTGGGCACATCCTTCCTCTTTCTAGATCTTGTGGCTGGAGGGGACTTAGGTGCTTCTTCTACAAAGGTGGTAGCAATCGCGCTATCAGTTTCACTTGAGAGCTCATCCTTGCGCTCACCATAAGTTAATTTTGCTCCTTGTACCTTAAGTTGTGCAACTTGGGTATGTACCCATTGCTTAGTCCTGTCCATGACTGGTTGCGTAACTGCATCAAGGTCATTGACCTCTCTCTCATTCCAGTCTATTAGTGTTAGTGTCAAGTTAACCACAACATCAAATCTTGGATCAAGGACAGTATCATCCTCCTGAACTACCTGATTAGGCACTAGAAACAACTTAATTGACTTGACAAACTGAGTCATTAACCACATATAACATCTCATTCTTACCTCCTTTTCATCTTGACAATTAGCCCAAAAGTCCTCAAGGCATGACATATGAGCATATTGTTTCCCAACATACTTCTTTAGGTTGTCATAAGGGTCCATTCTAGGCCTAGTTGTGTGGAGCTCCAAGTTATACTCCACTATCTCCTTCTTAGAGTAATCTTCACATTAAGTAGCAGGACAAGAATACATTCCTTGTCCAAATTTGAGTGGATATGGAATAACTGCTCTATGCTTATCGCTCAGTAAAGCATGAGTTTTTTTCAACATCCTCCTTCTTTGTTTCCTCTATTTTGTCGTATGTGGGAATGTTGAAGGCATGGCCTATGGATTTGGAAGATAGGTCTGCCAACACCCTGCCATCATGGTCTATGATATTTATGTTATTGTGGTAGCACTCTCTACAAGCCATCACCAACTTTGGGACAACGAGCGTGGGAGGGAAACCGATCGCCTTGGGAAGGGCACTCTTTCTGATATTTAGGGTGTTTTATGTTTTTGGGCTTATCATCACCCTTTGTCTGAATTCATCATGCCCGATGTTGGTATCTGATATGGTGCCCTAGTTTGAGGTGACCTTACAGGTGATCTCAACCCCTTAGAATTGGTATTTCATTTGGTCCTTATCTTCTTTGCCCTTGGTTTCTTTAGCAAGTTTCTTTCCTTTCTCTTTCTTTGTGGATACTCCCGAAGGTCCCACAATTAATTCCATAAATCCTGCATAAGAGAATTCAATAAGCATCTTCATGTGTAAAATGAGGGGAGCGTTAGTGAAATCCTTTAAAACAAGGGTTGGATCAAGCATTTCATCATAAAAGATTATAATATCCATTATAATTCATCATTTGACACTCATTAGGGGTG
The DNA here is from genome assembly GCA_007115665.2 of Sequoiadendron giganteum. Classification (NCBI taxonomy): domain Eukaryota; kingdom Viridiplantae; phylum Streptophyta; class Pinopsida; order Cupressales; family Cupressaceae; genus Sequoiadendron; species Sequoiadendron giganteum. The sequence goes on from CM021107.1 coordinate 636,663,212, forward strand.
GTTAGAGCAATGCAGGCCTAGAAGTGCGAGTCTCCCTGGGCTGGCAGTCGTCCGGGGTGATATGGAGTAGGACGGTATTGGGAGCACGACGACCCTTAGATGGCCACCTGCAGTCAAATTTCTACATTTGAGAATGGGTCATTGGTCAATGACTAAAGGCATTTGGCACATGCAAAAATCATCTTGGAGCCCTTAGTAGATGTTCAATTAAGTATTTGGGTCATGCAGGCTCAGGAGGCACCAAGTTGGTTTGAAGCTCCACCGTTCAAAAATAGCGGGTAGGCAATGGAGACCCGTAAGCAAAATTCTGCCATGCGGGGATCGCAGGGAGCACAGACAGTTTAGCTATGCGTCTTAATGTTCAACCGTTAGAGAATTGCGGGCAGGGATTTGCAGGAGGCCGTCACGGGTTAAGCATTCAAGGATGGTGGCTAAGGGATAGTAGTCCGCACATGGCAGTCCACAAAGTCGAGCCCACAAAGAGGTTTGGCATGGAATAGTCGTTTGGCACACAACGATCAAGGAATGACGGGCTGTAGATGGTGGCCCACAGAGGCACACCTGTAACATGAAGACTTAGTCATTTTTATGCATTGAAGGTCTGATGGAAAAAGAGGGGTTAGGACCCACATTGTGGGAGGACGAACCTCCATGGTCATTTGAAAACAATGACATCAACAAGGCAGCCCGCAAGGGCCAACTCATAGAGGGTTCAACACTTAGTATTTATTCAAGGTTGCATCATTCAGGAGGCAAGGAGGATAGCAGGGTTCGCAGGGTAGGCATACGGATAAGCTTCACCATTTTAGATGGTCGTTAGCACGACAACGAAGAGTAGACGAAGGTCTGTGGAAAACAAAACACAAAAAAAGGGGGGTAGCAACGTGTTTGTTTGTTTGATCAATGAAAGGTCACGCGGGTCCTGTGATGTGGGAGGGATGCAACAGTTGGCCACTTAGAAAGGGCGAAAGAGTGAAGTTTGCTCGCAAGGAGCCACCTGCGTAAGTGGACCCACAAGGGTCGACGACTAAAGCGTTGATTTTGGCTAAGTGTTAAATTTTCATTATGACAGTGACGAGGAGTGTGCGGGCCACAAAGGACCTACAACCCTAGTGAAGAACAACCACAAAGATGTCAGGTTCCGCAAAGGCCTGGAGGCCAATTTTGACAAGTTTCTAAGTTTCTGACTTGTGGGTTTTGCATGGAACTTAATAGTCTTTCAGTTGTTTTTAATCATTTTAGTGAGCTTTGCCTTTAAGATTTAGATGTTTTTGAAAAAAATGACTCACAACACGTGGGCGCGAGGGAAATAGTAGACTCACCTAGAAAGTCCACAAAATTAGATGAAGTTCGATCGTTGAACGTCCACGGGATCTTGCGAGTGTGGAGGCTAGCAGAGCTTCTGACAAATTCTCCTGACTGGCGAAGTGAAAATGATAGGTTGGAGGTCCTATTTATAGGATTTCATGCATTAATGACTCACATTAATGGTAGGTACGATGGTAGTTAGGGTCGTTGGGTGTGAGAATTGACGCAACGATGGTGGGAATGACAAGGTTTGCAGGGCGGATGAAGGTCATGAGATTGCCATTGGAGTTTCAAAAGGAGATGATGACAGAGGATGCAAGGCCTTCCATGCAGGTGGATGTCTTGGGTTGGTCGCCATTAGAAAGATGAATACAAGGAAAAAAATTGCAAGGAGCGACCTGTAACTATGAACCCGCAGGAGGCGAAGGATGCCGGTTTGAAAAGGCCAAAGGAAAACTACGAAGGGAAACCCACAGGGGCCAAAGACTTAGGAAATTTGTGGGTGGTGAACTTGGTCAGCTGAAGATGATGACTTTCAGGGAGCTTGACCATTTTGAGGCTCAAAAATAGGGTCACAAAAATGAGGCGAATGCAAGAAAAGTGACCCGAAATAAACAAAAAGAGAGGGTCCTCGTTTCGAACAGGGCGTGTGTGCTATAGGCACAACATTAACCTCTACACTTTAACCAAAATCGGACATGACAAGTACCTTCTTGGAATCTAAGTTACAATGCACTACTTTGAAAAACTCATCGAGTGGACATAGTTGGCCACTATTTAAACAAGGTTCTTGTTGACTACAAACTGAGAATACCGAAACCAACACTCACCCATTAGCCACTTAAGGCTCTTTAACCATTCTTGTTCCACTTAAGGTATGGGATTAGGTGTAGTCTATTATTTTTGATACATTAAGTTGTATTTATAGGGTGCAAAACCCTTTACACCATGAGCCCAAAGGGCCAAAAAAGATCAAGTTTAAAACATTAAAACAAAAACCACCAAAATACTAGACATAGAGACAACATACCAATAGTCTACACACATGGACCTAGAAACAAAATACAACACAAAAATAGCAGACTAATTTTCTATACCATCCCATTTCTATATGAGGAGGTTTATAATATCCTCCCTAAGCCATTTGGGTCCCTCCTCCATAGTTTTCTTGTCCACTTCATCCTTGAGCACAACAAAAAGAGCACTAGCAGAATGGTGGATCAATTTAATGGTCAACCGGGTCAACCCAATGAATTTCCTTTCGATCTTATCAAACCACTCCAACAACTTGCTATAGTTGTCCTCCTTGTCTATAGTCTTAGCACTATCTTCCTCCATAGCTCTAGGGTCTGAGGAATGGGTCGTCGAATCATCCTTGAGTATCTTGTTGAAGTCGAAAAAATGACTAGGTCCTTCCAAAAATTCCTCTTCCTTCCTCTTGCCTTTGTTGTCAGTCTTCTCCTTGTCACTTGAAATATCATTCACAGGCACTTTCTTATTGTTTTTCACCAGTCTATGGGATCTCTCGATGCTAGTATTCTCTATCCTCGTATCTGCAGTAGTAGCCACAATAGTGTCCCCCTTAGAATCTTTACCCAAATTATTCTTACCTTTGTTATCTGTGGTTAGTAGCTCCACCTGGTATTTACCCTCTTCCTTAACTTTTTTCCTTGTTGTAGGTTTGCTTTTCGTCTTGTGGGGAGCAATTTTGAGCTCGCAAAGCCCGACCGTTGCTTTCGAATAAGCAGTCCTCACTCCACCCTTCTTTTTCTTGGCATGAGGTTTAGGCTTAGGGGTATTCACAGTTTTTGTGTTTACTAGAGGGATTTTCCTTTCAGGGCCCTTAGACTCAGTCGAGGAAGGATTCACAATGGGTTGGTCAAGGGGTTCAAGCTCCTTGATACAGACAACAAATATAGGTTTGGGTGGACAAAGAGCCAAATGGAAATGATAAAGCCTCAGGATGAGGCCCTGGTGGAGTGGAAGGGGGGCATTTCATTAGAGTTTTGGGTAGTAGTGTCCAAACACTTCTTAACAAAATTCTGAAAATCAGTTAGCAAGAAAAAGGAAAACTTAATAGTATTTTATGACGAAGATGATTGAGAAGAGGCAAATGGTTTGCTTTTTGTCTTGTGGGGAGCAATTTTGAGCTCACAAAGCCCAACTGCTGCTTTTCACTAAGCAGTCCTCGCTCCGCCCTTCTTTCTCTTGGCATGAGGTTTAGGCTTAGGGATATTCACAGTTTTGATGCATACCAGAGGGATTTTCCTTTTAGGGCCCTTAGAATCAGTCGAGGAAGGATTCATAGTGGGTTGGTCAAGGGGTTCAAGCTCCTCGATACGAACAAAAAATATAGGTTTGGGTGGACAAAGAGCCAAATGGAAACGATAAAGCCTCAAGATGAGGCCTTAGTGGAGTGGAAGGGGGGCATTTCATCAAGGTTTTGGGCAGTAGTGTCCAAACACTTCTTAACACAATTCTCCAAATCAGTTAGCAAGAAAAAAGGAAAAAATTATTGTATTTTATGATGAAGATAATTGAGAAGAGGCAGATGGTAATAGTAAAACACCCTATTCCTACCTTCTAAGGTCACATATTTCATAATAGCCAGACAAAATTGGTCCCAAGGATGAGGGAGCGCTTCCCTTTCGAAAATCGATTAAGACCTGAATGACTTTTCATTGTCTTTGAAGAAAGCGTTGAGGCTTTCATTATCCTAGGTCTTGGTGTGCTTTGTGTACTTACCACTGCATGAAATCTCAATCGCCTGAGCTATGACTTACTCATTGACCTTGAAAGAGATACCCCCCATTGTAACCCTCATATCTTTCTAAGAGCTCACAAACTAAGTTGACATCCTCTCATCATGTCCCACTAAGCATTCCATCAATGGCTCCAACCCACCTTTGACGCAAATATGTGATGCCAGGGGATCCTTTCAAAATTCTTCCCAATTATCTGACTCAGTCCTCACCCTATCACCACCCATTTTGCAACACTTCACTTTGAGATACCACTAATCCTGTGAGAGAAAGAAATTAAAATGCCTATCAATGTGAAAGGTCACCCATAAAATATTATTTTTATGCCAACCAAAATGATGTCAAGTAATTAAGATAATATGCAGATTACATGATTACATGCACTGAATGTTATTTCCAACGAGAATATCTTTGCGGGCCCATAGTTGGAAATCTTAAGACACCAAAGACTTAGGCTGCAAAAAATAATGACATTGATAGGTTTTCCCTTCAAATTACATATGCATAAGTACCAATGCCAAATGGTCGTCAGGCCAAGAATAAAAATCCCTAAGTACCAATCCTTTATTCTATGAATTTTTTTAGCAATGTTGAGTGGACTCAAAATGAACTCCACATGACATGAAGAAGTCACTTCAAAATGAGAGGCCCAACGAAACAAAGATTTGAAATTGAATATCCATATAGATATGTTGAGGTTGTGACAAGACCGCATATTAAAGTTGCACATGGACCAACCAAACTTAACCGTTAACTCAAGGTACTTCCCATCACCTCTCATAATTAGATTTGTATCCACCTTCTTCATCCATTGTTCAAATGCCGTCACATATTTAACACCTCATCATCCTTCTTTGTCCACATCACCCAAAGTAAAAGTATGTGGACAACCCATAAAGCCTTAAAAGGAGCATAATTAATTATCATCATGGATGACAATGGTACCTTGTTCCTTAAGGATGACACCTTGTATCTTCGGTGATAAGATCCCAATACTCCTCCAACACCTGGAAATGCTCCAAGAGGAACCAATATTAGTCAAAGCATCAACAACTTGATTAACCTCTCAAAAGGCGTGAGATAAGATCTTCATATCAAGCTTCGAGACCAGGTGATTTATGTCTAATAGGATATCTTTGGTATTCCATCCTAATAACCCATCAAGTTTGATTGATTCAATCACAAACATAGAATCCCCTTCTATATGGAGTTTCTTTATTCCTAGATTAACAACTAATTGGACGTCTTTTAACATTGCCCTAGCATTCACAATCATGGAAGTCTAAATTCTTATGCCCCTCGAGTAACCAACCACAAATTTACCCCTGTAATCCCTGACGACACCCCCGATGCTAGCCCTGCCAAGGTTCCCCTTGGCCACTCCATCGAAATTGAGTTTGTGCCACCCCCTAATCTAGGGATTTCCAAACAGTGTCCTGTCTAGCCTGGGCCTTAGAGTTATCAAAGGAGTTGATCTCCATTTTTTTGTTCTAGGCTTTAGCCATCTTGATTTCCCACTCTATAGGTGCTTTGTCTAGGGTTTTACCAGTGTAAATCAAAGCATTTTCAAAAATAATCCTTAGCCCAATGCCAAAAACCTCCGTAGGACTTATCTCAATATTCTTGAAAATCTGACTATTCCTCTCTTTCCACAAGCACCAACAGATGATGGAGGGGACCTAGTTCCAAATATCATTAGGGGTAGGATGTTGGAAAGGACTAGACCAACCTAAAATGCAGGATTTGATGTCCTCACACATAGACCAGTGGGTCCCCAGCTTTCCAAATGCCAGATCCCAGACTCTAGCAGAAAATGAGCAATGTAGTAATAAATGATCAATGGACTCTTCATTGCTTTTACATAACAAACACCTATTCGGGATCTGAAATCCCCTTTTCCTCAGGTTATCTTGAGTTAAGATCCTATTATGACAAGCCTTCCACTAGAAGAAATTGATTTTAGGAATCATGTGTTGGTTCTAAACCTATCTCCAAGGTCCGCTATGATCACCCTAGATTGATAGTAGATTGTAAGTTGTTCTGATAGAAATATTTCCCAACCAATCTTTGACCTAGTAGAATTCATCCTCAAAGTTGGATAAAATTAGTATAGTCAGGGAGAGAAAGTATTGCAATGACTTAGCTAGCAAATTCAACTTAGGGGACAGGGGGCAACAAAGAACAAATTATTTCCATCTCTCAGAACATGGTTGATCATGAAAGTAGTTGCTCACATACATACCAAAGCATGGTTGCACAAGTCTCATAAGGTTCCTGAATCTAGAGTGCGAAAAGAGGGAATGAAGCAGCCAAGGGTCCTCCCAAAATCTGATGCAACTATCATTCCCAAGTTTCCATTTCATCCCAAATATGAGCGACCCCTTCACTCTACAAATGTTATTCCATGCCAGTGAACCGGTAGGGTGATCATCTGAGAGGCATTTAATCATAGGTCTATTGCTAAGATACTTAATATTCATGATCTTATACCAATCCTTTTTGTTCCTTAATTGGTCCCATCCAACCTTATCAAGTAAAGCTTTGTTGGTACTTTGCACATTCCTGATCCCAAGCCCGCCACAAGATTTAGGTAAGCAAAATTTGTCCCAGCTAACTAGAGCTAACTTCTTCTTCTCCTCGATCCCAAACCATAAGAAGTTCCTTTGGATTTTTTCAAACTTCTTTACTATATATCTGGGAATTTTAGACATGGATCCCTTGAAGGTCAACAATCTATTATTGGAATGGATAGAAGGTACTTTTTTACAATTCCCAATTTTTTTTTCTAAAGCCCATTGGTAAATGTTCTTGCAAGAACTTGACTATGAGTTTCTCATTATAGGGTGTGTCTCATAGAAATCCTTCTCTTAAGGGTGACACAAAGCATAAAAGTATACTTGAGTATTTCTCTTCACCTAAAATCACATGAAGCGCAAGGGGAGAGGATACGTACTACAAGTGCACACAAGCAACAAAGTACACTCGAGTGTTTCTCTTCACCCAAGATTGCACAAAGCATAAGGGGATTGGATACACACTACAAGTGTATCACAACAAAGTAAGCACTCATTCATTTTAACCTTGTAAAGCATAATGAGTTCATTTTAAGTACTAAATGGAAGTGGTTGATTTCCTTGTTCAATTTTAATCGATATAGCAAAACGAGGATATGTGGGTCCAATTTTAGCCAACTTTGAAAGTGAATTTTAAGCCCAATGGAAATTTAGTGATTCTAAAACATAAAGCAAAGTAGCATGTGATGGGTTATAATTATCTCATAAGTGTAAAAACACTTTTTACAATGAGCTTTACATGTTTTTTCTTCAATTAAATGCTTCATGCTCCTCTTCAAACTTGCAATCCATGTTCCAAATGTTATATGAAATCAAGAAAACAAGAAGATGTTAGGGTTAAAAAAATTATTAAGCATTAAAACACTACAACCTAGACCAAATTGCAATGTGATTTGAATTTAGGTGCAAAAATGAAAAATTTAACTCTACAAAAATTGAAAACCGCCTATACCATTACATGGATCATGAAATTCTACCCCATTTAAAAAAAAAAGCTTTGAAAAAGACCTTCGTATGACAAAGATATGGCCATTTTAAGATAGACTGTAAAAGTCAAAAAACAATAGCGTCACTATAGCTAAAAAGTAATGGCATTGCCTTTGCAAATGCATCACTCTGGTGAAAAATAGCATCGTTGTAGCTTTAAAAAGTGTCACTCTATCCCAGGAACCTACAACTCATGGAAACTTAAGAGAAATTCATCAAAAAAAGTTAGTAAAGCCCTCCTTCCAGTGCCAAAATGTGACCATAGTCATAGTATAGGTTAACTACACCAAATCCATATGGATTTGAGGCATATTTAATGCACTAAGCCATGATCCCAATGCGATATTCGAAATCAACAAGAAACTAGATAACCATTTTAAATTAATTCTAAATCAATACAAAAGCATAATAAAATCCTATTCTAAAAATTTAAATCTTATCCCGTTGGGGGAGTGGTGTCACATTGATGTAGAATGGTGATCCTTTCCCAATCCCTTGGATAATATGAGCTTGTTTCAATCGATTCTATTGAAGAAAATCAACAAAACCGATGAGATAAGAATGAAACATGATATAAAACTAGTTTAATATGATAAAGATGAATGATAAATGCTAAAATGATTGATAAAATGGATGCAATCTATGCTAAATATAAACAAAATTCAAAGATATAAGCCATAGATTCAAATTATACTAAAATGGATGCAAGCTAAGTTACCATGGAATCCATTAATGGATGCTTAAGCTAAATGGATGAAGCTTTAATATAATATGCTAAATAAAAGTGCTCAATATGGATGCAAGTGAGTGTGAATTTCAACAACATAACTTTTCTATCAAAAGATGGATCCATTTCTCTTCAAATAGTGATCTATTTATAGGAAAGAAAATGAAAATTCAAGGGCTCAGATTGATTTGATCTATCAATGGTCAATAATGAAAGGAGGGTGAAACATGGATCAAGGATTCTCATCAATGGATGAGAATAAAACATCACATGGATCAAGGAAAGATCAAGGGCTCATAATCATACAAACAAACACACTTTGCAACAACTTTATAGAATTGTTTTAAAGTTTGTTTGGAATACTGATTGCCTTTTTTGGAGGAAAATAGGAGAATATTCCTTTAGAATATTCTCTATGCAAGTGGATGGGAGGGAAATTAGAAAATTTAGTAATTAAAACTAAATTTAATGTGCAAGAAGAGGAATAATATGATATTCATTAGATAATTAACTTTATTTAATGAAAGGGAGATACAAAATGACATTTAATTAAAAAATAAAGATTATTTAATGAAATGATGAAATAAGGTTTAGTTTAAATAAAAGGATGTATTCAATTAAACAAGGTAGAATGTTAGTGTGAGAGGGAGTGAATTAACCCAACTAGGTCAATTAGGTTAATAGGTGAAAATGAGGCATTTGATTAAATAACTAGGTTAATTTAATCAAACAAGCGAAGAGAAGATGAATTTTAGGATGAAATGATGTTAATATATTGGATTCAAGTGTGTAGTATCATTTAGGAAATTTTTAAGTGTCTACAGTAACTTTCTTCAAACAAATATTTCTTCAACCTAATTGTTATTTATGTCTTATTTCTTGCCTCTTTGAATGTTATAATCTATGTGTTTGTGACTTTGCAAAAAAATGATGGTACCTTTATCAGAGATTGTTCAACCTGGTATATGCAACTTGGAAACCAAACTAGTTGATTGCTAGCTTATCTTCCCTCCAACTTAAAGTGGCAATTTGTCCTCAAATGACAAGGTTTGGGGGAAGTATAAAGGGGTTAATTTTTAAAATATTGCAAAAATGTATATATTATATAGTAAATGTTGCATGAATGTGAATTTTAAAGAAAATGAATAGAGTTAATGGTAATCATAGTTTATAATGTGAAAAATACTAGGAATGGATGTGAGGATGGGAAAGTTGGCATGTGTTATGTGATTTTAATGTCCCCAAGTATCAACTAGTTGAGAGAGACGTAATTATTGAAGTAAATAGAGGTGATAGCAAGTAGCTTATCATATATAGAAAATAATTAAACAATGACACGTGTCTAGAAAAGTTCGGATATGGAAGAAAAATGTTGCAACATGCATGGGAATGACTTATAATGAAGTGATGTGTTGCATGTGATTGGTGGAAAATTCAAAGTGGCTACGTGTAGATGTGATGAGAATGATATTAATTGAGAGTGATAGTTGATGGATGTGGAGTGGTAGTGAACATGAGATAGTTGTTGTGGGTAGCAATAGAAAATGTCCTTTATAACTGGCTCATGGTTGTTGCTATAGGTCCTATGAGAAGAATTGATTTTAACTTTGTTGCATGTATTCGATAATGTCTCTTGTCGATGGTACATTTTTATTAGAGATTGTGTGTGTGTGTGTACATGTGTTTTAAAAAAAAATAGAGTGAGAATCATACCTATTGAATATCAGTAGGTGATCTGGTTAGCTCATCTATAGATGTGGTAATGGTCGATTTAGCAGTGTCTTCATGATTGACAATAAATGTTGAATTTAATAATCCCGACGATTGTGTGAATTGGTATTGCAAGTCCTATAAAAACTCTTCTTTATTAAATGGCTTTTTATAAAGCTTGAGATGGTGTCCATTTACCATTAAAGAGAATCCAATTGGATCAATTGTAGTTAATTGTACTACTCCATTTTGAAAGACTTATTTTATTTCACAAGGTCCTAACCTTGTATCTATAATTTACCCTTGTGGCCCTTATAACTTGAACCATAGAGCAATATCTAGTACCCTTCATGAAATTCTTCGGTTTTGATAAACCGGTTATACCATTTGATTATTTATTTTTGCATAATTTTTGTATGATGGATTATGTCCATCCTTATTTCATCCAGAGCATTTATATGGTGCAGTTTGTCTTTCTAGGCTTGAAAGAGATCCATTCCAAGTTGCACCGTTGTTTTGAGTTTTTTTATGTTTAAATTCATTGGGAATGATAACTTTCTTCCCATATAATAATTCATATGGCATAAAGCTTATGGTGGTTTTTCAGGTTGTCCTATACACCCAAAAATATTTTGGTAACCTTGCTACTTGGTCCTTATGATGTAGTTGGACTATCTTTGTTAAGATGTCTTCAATTTCCCTATTTGTAACCTCAACCTATTCATTTGATTGTGGGTGGTAGGGAGTTGAATTTTTATGTCTTATCTCATATTCCTTGACTAGATGGGCAATCAAATCCAAAGTAAATCATGTTCCTTGATTTGTGACTATCTCCCTAAGCACTTCATACATTGGGAAGATTTTCTCATAGAGGAATGTTGCAACCTTTCCATCTCTAACAAACTGCAATGCTTTAACCTCAAATGGTGCAATGACCAATGTGGTTGTAGGGGCATCTCATCTCTCTTTGTAAGTTTATCCATCATTTACTAGTGATCAGACCTTATTGTATACTTGACCATGTCTTTATATAGTGTTGGTTAATAATAACTAGTGTTTAAGATCCTAAGGGTTGTTCAATTGGCTATAAAGTGTCATCCACAAGGCTCATCATGGCAAGCCTTCATAATATCATAAAATTCATCTTCCCTCATACACCTTCTCATTATATTATCAGGTCCTATGTCGAATTGATAGATAGCCGCCGAAGAATAAGGAAAGTTCCGATCAACTAAATGGCACCTTTCTATTGGTGAGAGATATGGAGGTGTCCTACCTATAAAAACGTGGTTAGTTATGTATGCATACAAAGGTGTGTGCATTGTCAAGGCAAACAAGTGTTCATCTAGAAAATATTTAGCCACAACTTCTTTTGTTTTGATATGTATCCTAGAGAGAAAATCAACTATCATATTTCCTTTACTCAGTTTATCCATTATATAGTTATATCAAACTCCTATATAAATAACAACCGCTTGACAAGGCATCCACCAAATACTAGTTTGTTCATCAAGTATCAAAATTTTGTATGATTAGTATGTACAAAGATAGAATAACCAATGATCTAATGTTTAAATTTATTAAATGCATATACTACTGCTAACATTTCCTTCTTTGTAATAATGTAATCTATCTCAAAAGTATAAATATTTTTACTTATGTAATAACTAGCATACTCCAAATTACCTTCCTTTTGTCCTAAAACAACACGAATGACAAAGTTAAAAGCATCAATATGTATGTGTAATAGAACTATCTAGTTAGTTTCTCTCAAAATAGGTGTCCTTGTGAGAGATGTTTTAAGAGCTTCAAAAACTTCTTGGTAGGAAATGGTCAATTCAAACTCAATATTTTCAGATAAGAGGATAAATAGGGGAGCTACTATTTTACTATAATCCTAAATAAATCTCTTATAGTATCTCGCACATGAAGAAACTTATCATGTATTTTTCTTCTGGGGGTAGGTAGAGTAGAGATTATTTATATTTTGTTAGTATCCACCTTAATCCCCATGCTTGACACAAAGTGTCCCAAAACCACTCCTTCAGTCATCATCATGAAACATTTCTCATGGCTAAGAGAGATATTGTGATCTTGGCACCTTTAAAGGACCTTCTCTAAGTTTGCTAGTGCTTCTTCATAAGAATTTTTATATGTGGTGATGTCATTTTTATATGTGGTGATGTCATCCATATATATTTTTGTAGTCATGGGAAAAATTAAAAAAAATGCTTAGGACAACTATTTAGAATGTTTCAAGTGCATTACACGACCCAAATAACAAAACTGACTAGGTGTATGTAGCTCGTTAGCCTCCTCTAATGGTTCAATAACTAAGCCCTCAAAGCTATAACCTGAAGATTAAATATTTGCACCAAGTAGCTCTCTTGCTCATCATGAAGGTTAATTTCATTATCAACCCAGGGATGTGAACTTGAAATGGATCAACATTATATGTGCACTAAGATTTCATTGTAGCCATCCTTATCCTGTAACTTTAGAAAGGAAATAATACTAGAAGTGAAATGCTTGAAATGAAGCAACATAAGTACTAAGCATAAACTAACAACTAAATTGAATTTAAATGAATTACAAAAACAAAAGTCTCATTAAACAAACAAGAAGTTACTTTGTTTGTCATGTTGTAGGAACAGACACAAAACAGAGTTCCAATGGATGCAAGAAGAGACAACTGCTAAGATTGTAACTAATTGCTGAACAAAAAAGTATCTACTAAATTGAATGGATGGAATTCTCACCAAGTGGCCCCCCTTGAATGATTTTTCCTAGAACTAACTCAGATCCAACAAACTAAAATATCATTTTATTCATTGAAAACATGATTACAACGTAGCAACAACATAACTGTATTTTTTGAAACTAAAAATGCAAGTACAATTCTTAGAACATTCAACCTCTCGAAGAGGAGCATTTGGCAATTATCTATAGGAGATATTATAACTAACTTAACTAACAAGGCATTCAACTCCAACATATTAGGAGGATGCCACTTATTGAAAGCATGAAAAAGAGGAAGGAGGTTATACATGCACAATATTTGGTCAAACCAAACTTTCTTCAATGAAAATCCAACATAACAACACCTTCTAAATCTACTCAACTATTAGACATGGCCATTTTAGTTAACTTCCACATGAGCTAGAATTTTCCAACCGCTTGACTTGTTCAATATCCATCTCTACTTGACTTTTGCAGCAATCGAATAGTTGGCATGAACTTCCTCCACATTGCAAACTCCATTTATATTTGCACCTTAATTTGGACCTGCATCATGAAATTAGTGTGCACAAGAAAAATGTATATCCATAATCACCTTATGATAGCATTCATTTAATCACATGCAAAATTAATATATATATGTTACATAGCAAGCTAATATCATTAAATTTTTTAAGAATAAGTCCATGTCCAGAGTTCACAAGTTCAAGGAAATAACATAGAAAGTATTGGCAACTAGGTGTTAAAACCCCACAGTAACACTAACAAACCTATGATAAATCCTAAAAAAATGAGTCATTATTTGGACTCATCATCTCTCCCCAACTTAAGGATCTCCTGGTCCTCCAACAAAGGGAACTTAATTCCTTTGTTTCACAATAGCCCTGAAATCAACAAATTTTGTCTACCCTCTATCAATCTTTGTAGTATCTGAGTTTGGATTCTAGTATAGCCCATGCTTACTTTCCAATCTACCCCATCTTGGTCTCTCCGCACTTATAGTATACTAATAAGTTTTATAGTCAGGTACTGGCTGCAACAAAATAGGTGGCTGAAATATTAATGGAAGCCAATACTGTTGCTTTGTTCTTCCAAGGTGCATATACCTGATGCTCCTTTTGCATGTCGCATGATAATTCTACAAGGAATGAGGTTCAACTTGTTTTAACTGATTTGGCAACTCATTTCATCTTTGTGACAAGTACCCAAATACTATTATTCGTGTAGTAGCAGCTACCTGCTCATATTCCTTGTATGCTTCTTCTCTAAAGGGCATGATCTTCTATTTGTATGATGGCCTGTAAATAATCCTATGCCATGTATAGTAAATATCTGAAGGATTACCTGATTCGGATCTTATAGACATAGGTGTGTGGATCTCCTTTTGTCTATATAGTTTGAATTGTTCTCCCCAACTGTTTTCATTCTGAATCCATGACATCAATGCTCTTAAATGAACATCTACAAAATACAATAATGGATTCCACTCATCATCATTAGAAACAAAATAATTATGCAGATACAATTCACACAGTAAATTTTTAACCTCGGGAGGAGAAGATTGGAAAGATTGAAAAAACTCATGAAGGGTTTCAATAGAAGGGCTTAAACCATAAATAACCCTTCACAACCTAAAAGAGAGATAATTCCCTTTCAAATTTAATGCATACACCCGTGGAGGAGTCCTACATTCTAGAATTTATGGCACTAAGGCCACCACATTGCTTACCTTTTATTTTAATGTAGTAATTTCTGCATTTTTCTCCTCAATTTCTTTATTCTTCTTATCAATCTCTTCTTCCAGCTTACATTTTTTTCTTCTCCATTCTCCTTTTTCCTGCATCTCCTTCCATAGATCTAGGGCTACGAATTCCCATGAAAAAGTAGAAGTTATGTGTATTCATACCATGATCTTTCCTTGTGTTGGTGTTTGATGTTCAATTTGCTAAAAAACTAGATGCTCGGCTTGTTCTACAACCTGGTGCTCAACTTGCTCTGCAACAACATCGAGTTCCTCCAACCCAATATTTACCGACTCCTAGGAGTTTCTTTCAAATCTATATTTACTTGTTCTCTAGGGGTCTTTGTCTTCTTTTGAGGTGTCTCACTAAGCCTATGACTCCTTGGAAGTATATCAACAACAAACTTGGTGAATTTTGACTTCTTGGGAGGACTTTTACTTTTCTCTATGACTGCAGGATGTTCTAATTCTATAGTTTTCCTCTTCTTAGGGCAAGGATTTATCTTCTCTAGTTCATGCTTCTTAGATATCCCTTTGCTACTCTCCACATTGCTCATTTTTTCCTTCTCTTTCCTAACAAAAACTCTAGTGTGAGGTGTTTTTTTAAGGGAAATATCAACATCAGAGTCCCTAGATGAACTCTCTTTATCTGCATGTTCAGAGCCAGAAGAAATAGTCTCAGATGTAGGAGGGTTTGTATCAAGTGTTACCCCAAAATTTTAAGCTCCAGGATTAATTTTAACAACCCCCCCATCTCTCCTAACCCTATGAGTTAGGGGTCAACCTCTAAGACCCACATTTTCTGGTCTGCATCTTCTAATTTCCAAAAATTCATTCCATGACATACTAGAAACTTAATCAAACAGTGATGGGAAATAGATTTTTCCCTACCTTTTTGTATTCCAACAACCATAATTATAAGAAGGTTGAACAAAACATTTGGTAGATTCATTCTCCTCCCATGCCTTAGATGATTCAACAACTTGAAATGTACGAAATACAAACAAGATTGGCGACCCTCACAGGTGATATAATTGACAATAAAAATAACTTGTTCCCATTTCTCTAGCAAAGAAAGTTTTCCAATACCTTGTTTATCCACAATGAGCGGAGGATCACTAGGCTCTATGAATTCAGCCCTAGCTAACCTAACATCTTTAGTAGCAGGGTAGGGTTCTCCCTCAACAGGTAAACCCGTCACTTCAACAATTATTCCCTCTATAGCTATGAATTTTAACCCCTTAACCATTACCTCACCATTTGAAAAAGTTTGAGCAAACTCCAGGGTAATGTCCTCATTGAAACTATCTAGCTTTAGGAAATAATCCAACCAACCATAATTTTTGAATTATGGTTCATAGAGTGTGTTTTTCAAGAGTACCTGGTGAATCGTTGGTTCATTTATGATCAACAAACCCCCCATTGTTTCAACTCATACACAGGAAAACACTTTTGTAAATATTTCCTCCTACAATCCTTCAGCCAAAAATAATGTCTCTTCTACTTCTTGTAGTTCTCACAAATAGCAAAATAAATGTCGAAACCTCTCAATTTTACCTTTCCAATGACATCATGATTTTGACTAAGGTAGTAAAGAGAGTGTACTATCAAAGATAATGGCAAAAAATTAATGTCACATACAATACGTCACTTCAATTTGTCATTTCAAATTTATTGCCATGTTGGCACATGAAATGTGATTGATGTGACTAATGATATGTACATATGACACATAAGTTCACACTTCCCCTCGCAACCTAAATTAAGGCATGTGTTAGCACATGCTATAATTTTTTGTTGGATAAAACAGGGCATTTATACAAGGGTTGATATACGAAATATAAATATTAAAGTACAATAATCAAAAAAATGAATGCAAGGTAATTAATATACATTAAGTTTTATGCATGTACCTAAAAAGGTGGAACATATTTTCCAAATAATGTGGATGAATTACCGGTTATCATAAAATTTTAGTTGAGTAATTAAATGAAGTGGTGGTGGAGTGAGGTGGAAGAGAGAGATAATGGAAATGAATGGGCGGATAATCTTTATTGATGGATAAAATAATTCCCACTAAAAGTGGAAATCTTTATTATGATTTCATGTGTACCTTTAATTAGGCAGAAGGTTGAACACCAGGTCCACTTCCTTTAGCTACAGGAACTTTGAAATTCTGGTACTCAATAAATTGTTGCATGAACTCCTACTTTGAGGCAAGCTTATGGTACAACCTGAGTCAATGACCATTGACCAAAAGCTTGAATCTGATAGGATCAATTGTTGTAAGTTGAAGAACACCATTGGAGTAGACCTTTTCAACTTCATATGGTCCCAACCAACGAGTTTGAATTTTTCCCAAGTTATCTTTATACTTGGAGTCATAAAGAAGTGCCCAGTCACTTGGCTGGAACTTCTTAGCTTTGATGTATTTTTCATGCCATCTAATTCTCTGGTTCTGCACCATTTCAATATGGTGGAGAGCTGATTTCCTCATCTCATCCACAGGATTTAATTTCATAACCCTATCCTTCTATGCCTTAGAGATATCTACTCCAAGGTCTAGTGCTATTCTAAGAGTTTTATGTTTAAACTCTATAGGCATCATTATTGTTTTTCCATACAATAGCTCAAAGGGAGTAAAAATAGTTATGGTCTTCCAAGTGGTTCTATAGGCCCAAACATCTTTGGGCAACCTATTTACCCAATCTTTTATGTGAAGTTCTACTATCTTGGTCATAATAGATTCTATTTCCCTATTTGTTACCTCAGATTGACCATTGGCTTGTGGTTGATAGGGAGTGGATTTCCTATGTTTGACATTATACTCATTCACTAATGTTATGAAAAGAGTGGATGTGAACTAAGCCCCTTGTTCTGTGACTCTCCCTAGGAACTCCATAGCATGTGAATATTTCTTCATAGAGGAATTTTTCAACTTTATTGTCCCTAGCATGTTTCATGGCTTTTACCTCAGTCCATTTTGTCACATAATTAGTACAAACTAAGATGTAAGATTTTTCATTTGATGGTGGATCAATTTGACCTACAAAGTCAAGTCCCCATTTATCAAATGGTGTGATAACTACTTGAGGGTATAGAGGCATCTCATCTGATTTAGTTGGTCAACCCATTCTTTGACACCTATCACATTTCCTAGTGTGCTTCCTTCCGTCCTTATGAAGTGTAGGCCAGTAGTATCCTGTGTTGAAGATTTTCATGGTTGTCCTCTTAACTTCAAAGTGTCCCCCACAGGGTTCATCATGGCATGCATGTAGTATATCATAAGTCTCATCCTCTCTTATACATCTTCTCAACACATGATTTGGTCCAATATAACATAAACAACTTGCTATCCATAAGAATGGAAAAAATTTCTCAGTAAGAACCTATTGGAAACAAGATACACTGAGAGGGGCGGGTGAATCAGTGTTGTGCAAAAATTAACTTTATTAACCTTTAACTTCAAAGCATTAATAAAATTCAACCATAATGCATAAACATGAAGAAAATGAACATGAAAAATAACATAAGGATTTTGATGTGGAAACCCTGTTAGGGGAAAAACCATGGTGGATGACCAATCCACAAGTTAATCTGAGTATACTCAAATGAAGTTTACAATAAAGGTAATGTACTTGCATTCAGGCACACTGCCTAGAGCTCACTACTCAAAGGGAAGGCTCCCTGCCTTACAAAGAGAATCAGATTAAAACCATCTAAGAGTTTGAACTAAGAAAAAATACCATCTAAATATGCCTGATTACAGTTTTGGTTAAGCACAATATATTATATTTTGACCCGCACATTGGTTTTACACTTGTGCTTTGTTTTGCTCACACTCACAATACAAATTCTCTATGTGCAAGTGAAACTATGCATCATCACTCTTTTTCTTTTCTCTAATTCACAATTTGCATTAACACACACTTCACACACCTTACAAAAAATATAGATGATCTTGTATATATATCAACAACATAGAATTCATTACACTTTGTCGACTTCAATAGAACACAACAATAATTACCACTGTCGGCTAGATCCTTAATTAAATCTTTATGTGCATCCTCCAAAGTCAATTAGGACATAGAGAGGACCCAAAAAAAGATGTGCAAACATAAAAATACTTAACCAATTGCTTCTCATACATCCACAACATAATACATTCAAGAAGTCGGCTCCAATACAAGAAAAACTAAGAATAAGCCTATCGAATCTTCTAACTTACACACGAATTGATACGAGCCATTGCACTTCAGTAGTAACAGAGATAAGATATCAAGAAAAATTTCTTGAGATGTACAACACAAAACACTAACATGAAATCTTCATATAGATCGATGAACATTGAGTTATAGGATACTTTGTTCTTCCTTATCAATCTTCAATTTGTCTGTCGGTGTGATCGAATGATAATATACATATCTAATCATAGATTAGAGTTTCCATCAATGACAACACAAAGTGATACTAGAAGTATCTCTCACTAACAATCTCCCCCTTTGGTATTGATGGCAACACTCAGTGAAAAATGACTGTGTCGGATCAGTACAAGATAGACTACATTGTCGTCCAAAATTCCAAAAATACAATTCTCCCCCTAAGATGATTAAGCATTTTTCACTCCACTCTTCTCCCCCTTTGACATCAATGGCAAAGGCAGGGATCGCATACCAAAAATGGATCAGTCAAAACTGTTATGCAAAAATGCTTCTTTAACTTATATAAGCTGAAAAATATCTGCAAAATCTTTCTTCAACTGGATTAGATTAGTGTCCCAAACTCTTTTGAGACTCTCCATGATTGTTATGTGACCATAGATTAGGTAGGACTGTGTCTTTGCAGATTCCAAGTTGGCCAGATCACCAACTGCTATAGTGGCCCCTCCTTCCTTTAGAGCGCTTGACATTATCTCAATTTAAGGACCAATTATGCCTCTGAGTTCACATGCTCTAGCAATAATCTTATCATTCTCATGCTTCAAGCCTTTTATATTGTTAAGCATAGACATCACTTCACCTTATATTTTCCCAATACCACCACTTAGAGGATCAAATGCTTTAGAAATAGTACTTAACTGCTTTTCCAGATCTTTGATCTTCTTCTCATTAGCTTCAGTAAATTTTTAAAAACACAAACATGATTTGTAGATCTTACCACCTTCTGATAAAGAATTTTGTACATTCTTCACACATTTGGCTAAAATAGTTTTATCTTTGGCAATCAATACCTTCAATCCACTAAACCTTTTGACATCAAATTCTTTTTGTACTTTCACCATAGCAGATTTTTCTACTGACTCAAAGTGCGTACTAACCGAGTTGATAATATTTTTCAATTCACTGGAGGAGGAACTAGTCAAATCTTTCACATAATATGGCATTATCTTCTTCAATACTTCAGATGCAAGATTTAGTAGTTCACTATCTTCAATGTGTGACTTTAGTAGCTCTTCTTTGGCTTGTGCTTGAGCAAACAAAGCTACTTTCATCTTTTGGATTGGACTTAAAGTGGATAGGTCAATGAGACCTCCAATCAATTCTGGATCCAATTCTTCTTTCTGTTCAACGAAAAATTTCTTCACTACCTCAACAGTGTCTCTTGCTTCAATTTGGATTGAATTTACATCATATTTCTTTTCTTCAATCATTTCTTCCTCAATGATAGGTTCTGATTTGTTTTCAGGGATCTCTACCTTTTCAACTAATACATTTTCAGGTAGCTCAACTTCCATGGGAATTTTTGTGTTGTCCTCTACAAGAGGAATATGTGAATCCTCAGCTATATCCAAATTTTATTCTTCTGCTTCCTTTTTCAAACCAGATGGGGCATCATCAATATGAGTTTCCTCAGCTATAACATCTCATTTAACAGTATCTCCCTCAAGATTTGCTTAGTTTCTTTTGTGACTTCATCAGGTAAACCAATCATTAGCTTGTTCACCCTTGTTTTGCTTTTGGATTTTTTCAAAAATACCTTCATGTCATCCATAGACATCATCAGACATAGTTCTACAATAATCCTTTCTCTCATCTATTCTTCTTCTATTTTGGCATTAAGTCTCCTCGTTTCC
Organism: Sequoiadendron giganteum; assembly: GCA_007115665.2. Lineage (NCBI taxonomy): Eukaryota > Viridiplantae > Streptophyta > Pinopsida > Cupressales > Cupressaceae > Sequoiadendron > Sequoiadendron giganteum. The sequence continues at coordinate 636,683,835 of CM021107.1, forward strand.
AAAATGTCATATATACTTTTTGGTGGACTAGGCATAATTTCAATCAAAACTTTATTGAAAATATTCATATGTTTTATCGATGCTTCTTCAAAATTATTTTATCATAATCATCAAAATACTCATACCACTTACAAAGAGGCTTGAGATTTCCATCTTTGACTAAAGCCTTTTCAACTTCCTTAACTGACATACCTGAATTGTTAGTCTTTGTCTTCTTCTTGGCCTGAACATCTTCATCGGAGGGTTTTCCCTTTGTGGCAGTTGTTGCCTTGGTGCCTTGATGTTTAATTTCTTTCACATCTTCATCAGACTATGTTTCCTCATCATCAAAAAAACCATATACACTCTTTTTCTCTTATCTTTCTTCTTTTTTCCTTCTTTGACGGATCCCTTGGATTCATTTTTTACAGGGATGGACTTTGTTGCAGGAGTTGAATGGGATGCAAAACTTCTTATTATTCTAACTCAGGCAGATGGTGTTGTTGGACCAGCTAATTGGGTTTTTGCTACCTCCTTTGCTACTTCAGCTTCTTCCCTTTTCTTCTTGGCTTCTTTTAGTAGTTCTACAGATATGCCCATACTCTCTACAAGAACTTCTACCGCTTTTCTAACTCTTTTAATAACCACAGGTTTCCTAAGCTCATTATGAACCTGTATGTCCTCTGCTTAGGTATCAGACCTTTCTTCTACTGGATCCAGAGGTTTACTCAGCAAGTGTTGTGCATACATCTCCAAAATGTTTTCTTCAACTTCATACCCCATAGGCATGATCCAAATAGTTCTGGGATCAACAACTTCCATCATACACTGATCAACATCCACCATGAAGCAAATTGAATCTTTGTACTTATTTACAATAGAGGTGGGAATTCTCTCCCTAGCTTGCATCATAGTCTGAAAACTTTTAAAGTATCCCCACATAGCTGCATTCTTTGTTTGCGAGTCTGCAAAATTGTACAACAAATCTTTGATCTATGTGACTACTAGCTTGACCTTTTACCAATGGACCTTTCCAACTCCTAGAACTTCACCCATGAAATAACAGAATAAACACAAAATCAAATTGCCATATTTGATGGAGTTTTTCTTATCTTTCTTGATCTTTGCAAGATTCTCCATTAGATGACTTCTTAGCAGTTCACAAAGATCATAATTTGCATTTTCCTTCACCATTTGATAGGTGACATAGATTGTTGTGCCAAACACAGAGTTGTCTCGACTAGAATGATAAATCTTGTAGCCAATAACCATAGATGCAAATTTGACATCTATATTGACAATATTATCAACAGTCATTGCTCTTCTGTCATATGTAGAGCATGTAGCATTAGTGACCATTTGGTTTTTCACAGACTTTAGAATAGGTAACCCACCGGAAGAGTTTAGACCGATTACTACACTAATAGCTTCCTTTGTAATTTTGAAGGGAATGCTTGGCCACAAATTCATCATGCACTCAACTCAAAACATAACGAACCCACTCTGACTCTTCAAACACGTGAATTTTGGCAATTTGTGTGAACTTCTTTGTTTCCAGGATTTTATGTTCTGGATTTACACAATAATCTTCACCAATGATATGATTATTGTATAAATTTAACAATTGTGAACTTCCCAGTTCTTCAATATTTGCATGAATGTAAACCTTAATATCCTCTGTGTGTAATAATACTTTGTGCGGAACAAACAAAGATGCTACTAACGCATTGGTCTCAAGAGACTTGTAGATTCCATTTAAATTTAGGATGAGGTCTATCCTTGAATTCAACTACTAGAGGAGTATTCATTTTGACCAAATCACAGATTCATAAATTTTTTTGAAAAATACATTTTTTGCCAAATCAAAATTTGACTGTCGAATCACTTCCACACTTGAATCTCGCATTAATTCACCAAAGTTCCCCTATGAGCTCTCCAAATTTCTTTTCTTACAAATGAAAAGTGAAAATTGAAGAATAGAAATGACCTTTTATCACTTTCATACCTAACCTTTTGTCGTAATAAATACTTTAACCCTAATACATTTGGTTACCCTGTATATGTGCACTATGACAGGTAAAATTTGTGTGTACCTCCAATATGGCATACCACTTCCTCCAATGAGTTCAACAACATTTTTTGAGAATCTATGGACCTACTATACACATCCATATCCGAATTCACTTACCAATTAGGGGGTTAAATGATTTTCTTGATTGCTCCCCCTAGGCTAGAGGGCCTGAAACTAATTCCCAAAGGAATTACCATAAGCAGGTTCTGGTGCTGGCACAATTTCTTCAACAGAGGGTTCTTTCTTCACCCATTTCTTTTGCATCTATTGTTTATCCACATTTGTAGTGACTTTTCCTTTTCCTTTGATATCCTTCTGCATGTTTTTCCTTTGATTTACTAGACCTTTTATGTTCCAATAGAATGTAGCAATGTTTCCAACTTTGTTGGAGTTATAGCATACAATATTTCTTTTTCCAGACTAGTTGTTCCACTGATTTCCTCTTGATCTTCACTGGTTAGCAGTGTGGCGAAGTCTATTGCATGTATAACATCTGATATTTCTATGAAATTGATTCATCACATTTTTGTATTCATTTGACTTATGACCAACTTTATGACAATAAAAACACTGAAATGAGAAATATGGACCACTTTGATTCATTCTACTTCTACATTGAGTAGCCATGTGTCCAAATTTATTACAATTGAAATAGTATCCATTAAATCTTTGAGCATTAGGTTGCCTTATCAGATACCTTCTAGATTTGTTCATTTGATTTCCTTGTCTGAATCTCTTTTGCTCGAATCTGGAACTTTCTCCTTCTTCATATCCAAGACCTCGCTTGTCACCATGAGTCCTTTGACTGCTAATTAGTTCATCAAGCATGGTAGAGCTAGCTTTGAACTTCTCTTTATACTCATTTGCAACAACAAATTCATTTTTTAGATCATCCATCTACTTTTCGAGTGCCTCTTCACTGTTTTTAGATTGTTCCAATTCATCATCCAATCAAATGCATAATTCAAATTTTTCTTTCAGGGGTTGTGCTAGGTTCTCTTCATTTTTTTTCTGTCTTCAATCTCCTTGGTCATCCTCATCATGATAGATTCCATTTCATGCTTTAGGAATATATTATCTCTGGTAAGATTTTCACACTCTTCTATCTTTTCTTTTAGGGCTTGACTGAGTTCTTATTCTTCAATGCTCTTACTGTCACTCTACTTAATCTGATCACACAGTTCCTTTCTCTTCTCTCTAGATTTATTGATTTTGTCTTTTAGAGAATCAATGAATTTCTTAGCATCTAAGAGGTTTTCTTGCAATTTCTAAACTTCAGCCTTTGACTGATCAAGATCACCCAGGGCCACCAAAAGCTATTGTTGGAGACTACTTTAATCCATTAGAACACCTTCCAAGATCTCCTCAAGTGGTTAGAATCCTTTCAGAGGAACCAACTCTGATACCAATTTTTGGAAACAAGCTACACTGAGAGGGGGGGTGAATCAATGTTGTGCAAAAATTAACTTTATTAACCTTTAACTTCAAAGCATTAATAGCATTCAACCATAATGCATAAACATGAAGCAAATGAACACAACACCATAACACAAGGATTTTTATGTGGAAAACCTATTAGGGGAAAACCCATAGTGGATGGCCAATCCACAAGTTAATCTAAGTATACTCAAATGAAGTTTACAATAAGGGGAATGAACTTGCATTCAAGCACACTGCCTAGAGCTTACTACTCAAAGGGAAGGCTCACTACCTTACAGAGAGAATCAGATTAAAATCATCTGAGAGTTTGAACTGAGAAAAAATAGCATCTAAATATGCCTTATTACAGTTCTGATTAAGCACAATATACAATATTTTGACCTACAAATTGATTATGCACTTCTACTTTGTTCTACTCACACTCATAATACAAATTTTCTATACGCAAGTGAAAATACGAATTATCTCTCTTATGTTGTACTCTAACTCACAATTCACATCAACACACACTTTATACACCTTACAAAATGATATGAACGATCTTCTATATATATCCGCAACATAGAATTCAATTACACTTTGTCAGCTTCAATAAAACACAACAATAATTACCATTGTCAGCTAGATCCTTAATTAAACCTTTATGTGCATCCTCCAAAGTTGTCTAAGACATAGAGAGGACCCAAACAAAGATGTACAAACACAAAATACTTAACCAATTGCTTCTCATACATCTGCGACATAATACATTCAAGAAGTCAACTCTAATACAAGAAAAACTAAGAATAAGCCAACCGGATCTTCTAACTTACACATGAATTGATACAAGCCACTGCACTTCAATAGTAATAGAGATAATATACCAAGAAATATTTCCTAAGATTCACAACACAAAACACTTGCATAAAATTTTCATACAGATCGATGAACACTAAGTTACCGGATACTCTATTCTTCCTTATCAATCTTCAATTTGTCTGTTAGTGTGATCGAATGATAATATGCCTATTTGATCATCAATGAGAGTTTTCATCAATAACAACACCAAGTGATACTAGTAGTGTCTCTCGCCAACAAAAACCTTCAAAGCTATAACCTGAAGATTAAATATCTGCACCAAGTAGCTATCTTGCTTGTCGTGAAGGTTCATTTCATTATCAACCCAGGGATGTGAACTTGAAATGGGTCAACACTGTATGTGCACTAGGATTTAATTTTAGCCATCCTTATCTTATAACTTTAGAAAGGAAATAATACTGGAAGAGAAATACTTGAAACAAAGCAACATAAGTACTGAGCATAAACCAACAACTAAATTGAATTGAAATGAATTACAAAAATAAAAGTCTTAGTAAATAGATAGGAAGTTAATCTATTTGTCGTGGTTGTAGGAACAAACATAAAATAGAGTTCCAGTGGTTGTAGGAACAAACAACTACTAAGACTGTAACTAATTGTTGAACAAAAAATTATCTACTAAACTGAATGGATGGAATTCTCACCGAGTGGTTGCCCTTGAATGAGTTTTCCTAGAACTAACTCAGATGCAACAAACTAAAATATTATGTTATTCATTGAAAAAATGATTACAATGTAGCAGCAACATAATTATATTTCTTGAAACTGAAAATGCAAGTATAATTCTCATAATATTCAACCTCTTGAAGAGGAGCATCTGACCATTATTTATAGAAGGAGAGATTCTAACTAACTTAATTACAAGGTAGTCAACTCCAACAGATTAGGAGGATGCCACTTATTGAAAGCATGAAAAAGAGGAAGGAGGTTATACATGCACAAGATTCGGTCAAACCAAAATTGCTTCAATGCAAATCTAGCATAAAAACACCTCCTAAATCCACTCAAATAATAGGCATGGTCATTATGGTTAACTTCCACATGAGCTAGAAGTTTCCAACCGCTTGACTTCTTCAATGTCCATCTCTGCTTGACTTTTTCAACAATCGGACATTTGGCACGAACTTCCTCCACATTGCAAACTCCATTTATATTTGCACCTTAATATGGACCTACATCATGACATTAGCATGCATAAGAAAAATGTATATCCATAATCACCTTATGATAGAATTCATTCAATCACATGAAAAATTAATATAGATATATCACATAGCAAGCTAATATCATTAAAATTTATAGGAATAAGTCCATGTCCAGAATTCACAAGTTCAAGGAAATAACATAGAAAGTATTAGCAACCAGGTGCTAAAACCCCATAGTAACACTAAAAAACCTATGATAAATCCTAACAAAAAAGAGTCCTTATTTGGACTCATCATCTCCCCACAACTTAAGGATTTGCTAGTGCTCCAGCAGATGAAACTTAATTCCTTTGTTTCATAATAGCCCTGAAATCAACAACTTTTGTCTGCCCTCTATCAGTCTCTATAGTATCTGAGTTTGGATCCTTGTTGAACCCATGCTTACTCTCCAATTTCCCCCATCTTGGTCTCTTTTTACTTATATCATACTGATAATTTATGTAGTCAGGTACTAGCCACAACAAAATAGGTGGTTGAAATATTAATGGAAGTCAATACTACTGATTTTTTCTTCCAAGGTGCATATACCTAATGCTCCTTTTGCAAGTTGCATGATAATTCTGCAGGGAACCAGGTCCAACTTGTTTTAAATGATTTTTCAACTCATTCCATCTTTGTGACAAGTACTCAAATACTGTTCTTCTTGTAGTAGCAACTACCTACTCGTATTCCCTATATGCTTCTTCTCTAAAGGGCATGGTCTTATGTTTGTATGATGGCCTTTAAAGAATCATATGCCATGTATAGTAAGTTTTTGAAGGATTACCTGATTCAACTCTTATAGACAGAGGTGTGTGGAGCTCCTTTTCTTTATATAGTTTGAATTGTTCTCCCCAGCTGTTTTCATTATGAATCCATGACATCAATTCTCTTAAATGAATATCTCCAATATACAACAATAGATTCCTCTCATGATCATTAGAATCAACATAATTATGTAGATACAATTCACACAGTAAATTTTTAACCTCAAGAGGAGAAGACTGGTAAGCTTGGAAAAACTCATACAAGATTTCAATAGAAGGGCTTAAAACAAAAATACCCCTTGACAACCTAAAAGAGAGACAATGCTCTTTCAAATGTAATGGATACACCCATGGAGGAGTCCTACATTCTATAATTTGTGGCACTTAGGTCACCACATTTCTTACCTTTTCTTGTAATGTATTAATTTCTGCATTTTTCTCCTCAATTTCTTAATTCTTCTTATCAATCTCTTCCTGTAGCTTACGTTTTTCTCTTCTCCATTCTCTTTCTTTTTCCTGCATCTCCTTCCATAGATCCAGGGCTATAGATGCCCATGAAAAAAGAAGAAGGTATTTGTATTCCTACCATGATCTTCCCTTGTGTTGGTGTCTGATGTTCAATTTTCTCAAAAATTGGATGCTCAGCCTGCTCTGCAACCTGGTGCTCAACTTGCTCTGCAACAACAAGTTCCTCCAACCCAATATTTACCAGCTCCCTAGGAGTTTCTGTCAAATCTATATTTACTTGTTCTCCAGGGGTCTCTGCCTTCTTTTGAGGTATCTCACTGAGCCTACGACTCCTTGGAGGTATATCAGCAACAAACTTGGTCAATTTTGACTTCTTGGGAGGACTTTTACTTTTCTCTATGGCTGCATGATGTTTTGCTTCTACAATTTTACTCTTCTTAGGGCTAGGGTTTATCTTCTCTAGCTTATTGTTCTTATCTTTCCCTTTGCTACTCTCTACCTTGCTCATTTTTGCCTTCTCTTGCTGAACAACAACCCTAGTGTGAGGTGTATTTTTAGGGGAAATATCAACATCAAAGTTTGAAGATGAACTCTCTTCATCTGCATGTTTAGAGTCAGAAGAAATAGTCTTGGCTACAAGAGGGTTTTTAACCCCAAAATTTGAAGCTCCAAGATTTATTTTATCAACCTCCCATCTCTCCTAACCCTATGAGTTAGGGGTCGACCTCTAAGACCCACATTTTTTTGTTTGAATCTTCTAATTTCCAAAAATTCATTCCATGACATATTAGAAACATCTTGCAAGGATTTATGTACTAGAAATTTAATCAAACAATGATGGGAAATAGAGTTTTCCCTACCTTTGTGTGTTTCAACAACCATAATTGCAAGAAGCTTGAACATAACATTTGGTACATTCATTCTCCTCCCATGCCTCAAATGATTCAATAACTTGAAATGTACAAAATACAGACAAGATTGGTGACCCTCACAGGTGATATACTTTACAATAAAAACAACAACTTGTTTCCATTTCTTTGGCAAATAAATTCTTCTTGTACCTTGTTTATCCACAAGAAGTAAAGGATCACTAGGCTCTATGAATTCAAACCTAGTTGACCTAGCATCTTTAGTAGCAGGGTAGGGTTCTCCCTTAGTAGGTAAACCTGACTCTTCAACAATTATTCCCTTTGTAGCTATGAATTTTAACCCCTTAACCATTGCCTCACCATTTGAAAATGTTTGAGCAAAATCCATAGTAATTTCCTCATTGAAACTATTTGGCTTTAGGAAATAATCCAACCAACCATAATTTATGAATTCTGGTTCATTGAGTGCATTTTGCAAGAGTACTTGGTGAACCGTTGGTTCATTTATGATCAAAGGAACCCCCATTGCTTCAACTCATACATAGGTAAACAGTTCTACAAATATTTCCTCTTGCAATCCTTCAACCAAAAACAATGTATCTTCTACTTCTTGTAGTTCTCGCAAATAGCAAAATCAATGTGAAAACCTCTCAATTTTACCTTTCCAACGACATCATGATTTTGACTAAGACAGTAAAGAGAGTGTACTATCATAGAGAATGGCCAAAAATTAATGTCACATATAGTACATCACTTCAATTTATCATTTCAAATTTATTTCCATGCAAGCGCATGGAATGTGACTGATGTGACTAATGATATGTAAGACATATGACACATAAGATCACACTTCCCCCCCAACCTAAATTAAGGCATGTGTCCTCATAGGCTAGAATTTTTTGTTGGATAAAACAACACATTTAAACAAGGATTATTATGCAAAATATAAATATTAAAGTACAGTAATCAAATAAATGAATGCAAGGTAATTAATATACATTAAGTTTTATGCACATACTTGAAAAGGTGGAACATTTTTTCAAAAGAATGTGGATGAAGTACCGATTATCATAAAAGTTCAGTTGAGTAATTAAATGAAGTGGTGGTGGAGTGAGGTTGAAGAGAGAGATAATGGAAATGAATGGGGAGATAATCTTTATTGATGGAGAAATTAATTCACACTAAAAGTGGAAGTCTTTATTATGATTGCATGCATACCTTTAATTAAGCAGAAGGTTGAACACTAGGTCCACTTCCTTTGGCTGTAGGAACTTCAAAATTCTGGTACTCAACAAATTGTTGCATGAACTCCTGCTTTGAGGCATGATTATGGTACAACTTGAGTCTATGACCATTGACCAGGAGCTTGAATCTGACAAGATCAATTCTTTTAAGTTGAACAACACCATTGGAGTAGACCTCTACAACATCATATGGTCCCAACCAGCGGGTTAGAATTTTTCCCAAGTAATCTTTGTACTTGGAGTTATAAAGAAGTTCCTAGTCACCTGGTTGGAACTTCTTAGCTTTGATGTATTTATCATGCCATCTAATTCTTTGGTTCTTCACCATTTTAGTAAGGTGGAGAGATGATTTCCTCATCTCATCCAAGGCATTTAATTTCATAACCCTATCCTTCTATGCCTTGGAGATATCTATTCCAAAGTCTAGTTCTATTCTAAGAGTTTTATGTTCAAACTCTATAGGAATCATTGTTGTTTTTTCATACAACAACTTAAAGGGAGTAAAACCAATTGTAGTTTTCAAAGTGGTTCTATAGGCCCAAACAACTTATGACAACCTATTTTCTGAAACTTTTCTATAAAGTGCTACTATCTTGGTTAGAATAGATTCTATTTCCCTATTTTTTACCTCAGATTGTCTATTGGCTTGTGGGTGATAGGGAGTGGATTTCCTATGTTTGACATTATACTCATTCACTAATGTTGTGACAAGAGTGGATGTGAACTGAGCCCCTTGTTCTATGACTATCTCCCTAGGAACTCTGTAGCGTGTGAAGATTTCTTCATAGAGGAATTTTGCAACTTTATTGTCCCTAGCATGTTTCATGGCTTTTACCTCAGTCCATTTTGTCACATAATCAGTACAAACTAAGAGATAAGATTTTCCATTTGATGGTGGATCAATTTGACCTACAAAGTTAAGTACCCATTTAGCAAATGGTGTGATAACTACTTAAGGGTATTGATACATCACATCTAATTTAGGTGGTCAGCCCATTTTTTGACACCTATCACATTTCATGGTGTGCTTGCTTGCATCCTTCTGAAGTGTAGGCTAGTAGTATCCCGTGTTGAGGATTTTTAATGGTTGTCCTTTTAGCTGCAAAGTGTCCCACCAAGGGTTCATCATTACATGCATGTAGTATATCATAAGTCTCATCCTCTCTTACACATCTTCTCAACACATGATCTGGTCTAATATAGAATAAACAACCTACTATCCATGAGAATGGAAAAGTTTTTTCAATAAGAACCCTTCATTCTTTTGGAGAGAAATGAGAGGGAACTCTTCTTGTAGCCAAATAATTGGATATATCTGCATACCAAGGTATATACACATTGATGGAGAACAAATTTTCATCAGGAAAGGAGTCATCAATGACTTGAGTGTCTTCTAATGTTGTCAATCTGAAGAGAAATTCTACCATAACTTTTGCTTTCCCTAGCTTGTCTATGATGGTGATATCAAATTCCTGCATTAACAATAACCACCTTTCCAATATGCCTATGATCAATGGTATATTCATAACATATCTTATGGTTGCATTGTATGTATGGGCAAAGATCTGCTATCCTGTGTTATAATGCCTAAATTTGTTGAGAGCATAAATGACTACCAACTTCTCCTTCTCTGTCACTATGTAGTTAAACTAAACCCCTTTAGGTTCTTGCTAATAAAGTAGATTGCATTCTCTATTGCTCCCTCTTTTTGAACTAAGACAGACCCTAGAGCATAATCAAATGCATCAGTATGAATGTGAAAGGAATTTACCAATTAGGGCCTTTGAGCACAGGGGTATGGGTTAATGTTGTTTTTAAATTAGAGAATGATTTATCACAATCTACTGTCCATTGGAACTCAAGATCTTTAGTCAAAAGAGTGTAAAGTGGTGCTACCATCTTACTAAAATCTTGTATGAAATGCCTATAATAACTTGGATGTCCCAGGAAACTTCTAACATCTTTTTTCTCGACAAGAATAGTAAGATTGGTAATTACCTCTATTTTGGCTGGGTCCACTTGAATTCCCTTTTGAGAGATATAATGGCCAAGGACCACTCCTTCCTACATCATCATAAAACATTTCTCATTCTTCAAGGAGATATTATGGTCCTCACATCTTTGCAATTTTTTTTTGAGGTTTTCTAATGCCTCTGTAAAATTAGCACCATAAGTAGTGAAATCATCCATATAGATTTCCATACAAGCATGTGAAATATCTGAGAATATACTAATAACTGCTCTTTGGAAAGTTGCAGGTGCATTGCATAGACCAAATGGGAGTACTAAATAGGCATAAGTTCCCTAAGGACAAGTGAAATTTTTCCCTTCTTGATCCTCAGGTGCAATATGGATTTGATTATAGCCACTGAACCCATCTAAGAAGGAAAAATACTTCTTGCATACAAGTGAATCCAATACTTGGTCTATGAAAGGAAGGGGAAAGTGATCCTTTTTGGTGGAAAAACTTAGTTCTCTATAGTCAACAAAAACTCTCCATTTACCTCCCTTTTTAGGCACAATCACCAAAGGGGACATCCATTGGTTGTCTGAGATAGGGTAGGTAAATCCTGCATCCAACAACTTTTGCAATTCTCCTTTCACAATCTCCCTCAATGCAAGGTTGATTCTCCTTTGTGGTTGCCTCATTGGTGTGCAATCATCCCTACTGTAGATCCTATGAGTAATTTTTGTTAGGATCTAAACCCTTCATGTCATGATAATCCCATGCAAATGCTTGTTGATGCTTCTTTAAGAGGTTGTTCAGAGACAACTGTTGCTCCCGAGTAAGTTTATTATTTATATTCAAATGTTTCCCCTCTGAAACTTGTACTTGTGTGTCAAATCAATCATGGTTGTTTCATTGATGCTTGACACTTTTACTTCATGAGGTAAAAATGTATGAAGTATATCTATTGCTATAGGAATTTTAGTTACAAAATAAGTTGACATAAGTGTCTATAATGGACATGAAAAACTAGATTCTTGAGTGGGTGCTTCTTCATGCACTTCATAATTGTTTTGAATTATATGGGATAATATGTCATCTTCTTCCTGAAGCTACAAGAAAGGACTTTCGCCTATCATCATGAGTTGTGCCACTGAATTGACTTCCTCTACTTCTTCTCCAACTTGTGGCCAAATGGGGTTGTCCATATCATGGGATGGTTGAGTAGGAGGATAAGGGACAAGATTTTTAGTGCTTTTCCCATCAGAAATAGTCATGTATCTTGACCAACATCCAATGTAAGCATCTTTTGTAGCTAACCAAGACCTTCCCAGAATAATAGGATACCCTCCTAATGTAGTGTTAGGGGAAAGGATCATAAAATCAGCTAGATATTCCCAAGAGTCTAGAATAACAACAAGGTATTCAACTATACCATCTGGTTTGATAGTGGAACTGTCAGCAAGCTGCATGATAGTAGAAGTAGGTCTCAAATTTTTAACATTCGATTATTGTAGGATATCTTTAGTCATCACATTAATAACGGATCTCAAGTCTATTAGAGCATTTTTTACTTGGATTCCATTTATGATGAATCCAACTATAGGACTACCTAGGTTAGTATACTTAGGAACAGTTAATTTTCTAAGCATGGTATCTTCCAACTGTCCCATCACATGAACAATAGTGGGGTCCTTCCTTTTCCTCCCAGGCTTTTTGAGGTATGCTTCCTTAATTGCCTTACCATATATTGGAACATCTTTTATGGCCTAGAATAAAGGTATCTTGACACATATGCGTTTTAGATGATCCAAAATATCAAAGGTTGCTTCCTCCTTTTGCTTAGCAACTTCTAACCTTTGAGGAAATAGTGGGTCAGGACCAGTCTACTGAACTGGTTCAGGATTCTTGGGCACACTTATTTGAGCAGGAATATTAGGTAAACTTTGATGCTCCTCTTCCACAGGAAGCTATGTGATAATAGGATTGGAGGGTGATGACAAAGAGGTTCCTAAACGCAGATGAATATTACTCAAACTCACAACATATGCAGGATTGTAATGTCCCTTACCCGGACTTGCCCTAAAATCCGTTTGACTGCCATAAAATTTGCTTGTTGATTAGGTTTAGGGTTTATTCTTTCCAAAATAATTTCCTTTTAATACAATAACCCTAGGTTTGGATCTGCAAAGTAGACTGGTTGTTGTTGTGGTTTGTTATTTGGGTTGGGTGTGGGTTGAGATGGTAACTGAGTAGGTCTAGGTGTACTAGCATTTGAGTTAGGAGGAGGCATTATGGTAGGTTGTTGAGGGTGGTTTGGCCATTGTTGTTCTCCCCTCCATTGGGATGTTTGTTGCCAATTTACTTGAGGTTGTTGCCAATTCCCTTGGGGTTCCTGCCACTTGAGGTGGAGCATTTTGGTAATTAGGCTAAATATTTGAAGGGTTGTTCCAAGGTTGAGGTGAATAACCTCTAAATTTTGATGGATATTGTGGTTTCCATTGATTACCAAATGCATAAGAATTCATATAAGGTCGACTAAAAGATAATGGGTCTGGTGGCATACCTTGTCTTGGAACCCATGGCCTTATTTGTGCAACATGAAAAACTTGATCTTCATCACCCTTAATTAGCTTGAATTTAGGTGGAATGTGTTTGCTGTCAATATTGTCTACCATTTTACATTTGCAGTCCTTCTTCTTTTGCCTGCAATGAGGATAATATCTGCCAGCATTACCTTTGCCTCCTCATGTTTCTTCATTGGTTGAAGTGTATCTAGCTAAGTTGCCATACTATTTATGATGTCCTACTTGAAGTCTAATAATAAATGAGTGATTTCCATCCTTGAAACTCCATTAATTGAGGATTAACCCATATAAAATTGGTAACCTCTCCCTTTCTTTATAGCTGCTCTAGAGTAATTATGACATATCTTCTTAATATCATCCTAGGGCAATTGGGTGATATCTCCTCCTCCTATCAAGTCTAGAGCATTAGCACATATCTCATAGATCCCTCTAAGGAAGAGAAACTTCTGAGACTCTTTATTAAGTGCATGATGTGGAGATTTTTGCAAACTAAACAAGAACCTTGACACATAGTCCTCCAAACTTTCATCCTCCTTCTGCTGCATTATGAAGATATCATCTCCTCTCATATCACTACCTCTACAATATTCTTTATACTTCTCAAGAAACTTTTCCTTCATAGCATCCCAACTATTTACAATATTCATACCTAAGCTCATAAACCATCTTAATGCAACTTCTTTCAAAGTAGTGGGAAACAACTTAAGCCATGAGTGTCAGTAGTCTAATCATAACTTATGTAGAGGATATAAAATTCAAACAAGAAAGTTTTTGGGTACTTTGTTACAAGCCCATATAATTTAGGAAGAACTGAAGCAGGAATGTTCTTGAGGTTTTCAACATCATTTTGTTGAGGGATAGGGAATGGAAAGGTTGGTTGGTTAGGCCTAATTGGGACAACCATATTTACTTGATGGATTATCAAAGCAAATGGATTCTCAATTAGGTTTTGGGAAAATTTCTTTTCAAAGGAAGTTTCAAAACTAGTCAAATTGGGAAATGCATCAACAAAATGGTTTCTTCTTCTTCTTCTTCTTCTGGTAAATTTTGAAACTCAAGTAGTTGGTTATCAAGATTAGGACCAGCAGGAAGGAATATCCCTAGAGCATCTCTTCTCCTATCCCTATGCATATGGAATTAACTCGGTATCAACCAACTCACACAAAGAATTGGTGAAATAATAATGGATCATTACTTATTCTAATGAAGGGTATGTTGAAAAAAACTTCAGAGATACCAAAACTAGGAAAGAAGCTAGAAATGACTCCTAATAACTTCCTAGTTTGACACCTTCCTCGACAACAGAGCCAAAAATGTTAGCCTCCTCTAATAGTTCAATAACTAAGCCCTCAAAGCTATAACCTAAAGATTAAATATTTGCACCAAGTAGCTATCTTGGTCATCATGAAGGTTCATTTCATTATCAACCCAAGGACGTGAACTTGAAATGGGTCAACACTATATGTGCACTAGGATTTCATTGTAGCCATCCTTATCCTATAACTTTAGAAAGGAAATAATACTAGAAATGAAATACTTGAAATGAAGCAACATAAGTACTAATAATTAAAAAAAAAAACTAAATTGAATTGAATTACATAAACACAAGTCTCAGTAAACAGATAGGAAGTTACTTTGTCTTTCGTGGCTGTAGGAATAGACACAAAACAAAGTTCTAGTGGCTGCAGGAATAGACACAAAACAGAGTTCTAGTGGCTGTAGGAAAAGACAATTGCTAAGACTGTAACTAATTACTGAACAAAAAAGTATCTATTGAACTGAATGGATGGAATTCTCACCAAGTGGGCCCCCTTGAATGAGTTTTACCATAACTAACTCAGATGCAACAAACTAAAATATCATTTTATTCATTGAAAACATGAGTACAATGTAGCAACAACATAGCTGTATTTCTTGAAACTAAAAATGCAAGTACAATTCTCAGAACATTCAACCTCTTGAAGAGGAGCATCTAACCATTATTTATAGAAGGAGAGATTCTAACTAACTTAACTAACAAGGTAGTCAACTATAATAGATTAGGAGGACACCACTTATTGAAAACATGAAAAAGAGGAATGAGGTTATACATGCATAAGATTCGGTCAAACTAAACTTGCTTCAATGAAAATCCAACATAACAACACCTCCTAAATATACTCAACTAATAGACATGGCCATTATGGTTAAATTCCACACGAGCTAGAAGTTTTCAACCGCTCGACTTCTTCAATGTCCATCTCTAGTTGAATTTTTCAGCAATCGGACAGTTGGCATGAACTTCCTCCACATTGCAAACTCTATTTATATTTGCACCTTAATCTAGACCTGCATCATGACATTAGCGTGTACAAGACAAATGTATATCCATAATCACCTTATGATAGAATTCATTCAATTACATGAAAAATTAATATAGATATATCACATAGCAAGCTAATATCATTAAAAGTTATAGGAATAAGTCCATGTCCAGAGTTCACAAGTTCAAGGAAATAACATAGAAAGTATTGGCAAATAGGTGCTAAAACCCCATAGTAACACTAACAAACCTATGATAAATCCTGACAAAAAAGAGTCATTCTTTGGATTCATCATCTCCCCCCAACTTAAGGATTTTCTAGTTCTCCAACAAAGGGAACTTAATTCCTTTGTTTCACAATAGCCCTGAAATCAACAACTTTTTTTTGCCCTCTATCAATCTCTACAATATCTATGTTTGGATCCCAATAGAACCCATTTTTACTTTCCAATATGCCCCATCTTGGTCTCTCTGCACTTATATCATACTGATAAGTTCTGTATTCAGGTACTGGCCACAACATAATAGGTGGTTGAATGTTAGCCTCCTCTTATCAAGTCTAGAGCATCAACACAACTCTCACTGACCTCTCTAAGGAAGAGCAATTTTTGAGACTCTTAATTAAGTGCATGATGTTGAGATTTTTGCAAACTAAACAAGAACCTTGACACATAGTCCTCCAAAATTTCATCCTCCTTCTGTTGTATCTTGAAGATATCATCTCCTCTCATATCACTACCTCTACAATATTCTTTATACTTCTCAGAAAACTTTTCCTTCATAGCATCCCAACTATTCATAGTATTCATACCTGAGCTCATAAACCATTTTAATGTAGCTTATTTCAAAGTAGTGGGAACAACTTAAGCCTATGAGTGCTAGTAGTGTAATCATAGCTTTTGCAGAGGATATCAAATTCAAACAAGAAAGTGTTTGGGTCCTCTATTACAAGCCCATAGAATTTAGGAAGAACTGAAGCAGGAATGTTCTCGAGGTTATCAACATAATTTTGTTGAGGGATAGGGAATGGAAAGGTTGGTTGGTTAGGCCTAATTTGGACAACCATATTTGCTTGATGGATTATCAAAGCAAATGGTTTCTCAATCAGGTTTTGGGCAACTTGCTCTTCAAAGGAAGTTTCAAAATTGGTCAAATTGGGAAATGCATGAGCAAAAGGGTTTACTTATTCTTCTTCTTCTGGAAAATTTTGAAATTCAACCAGCTGGTTATCAAGATTAGGATCAGCAGGAAGGAATCTCCCTAGAGCATCTCTTCTCCCGCCCCTATGCATACAGTATTAACTTAGTATCAACCAACTCACAAAAATAATTGGTGAAAGAATAATGGATCATTACTTATTATAATGAAGGGTATGTTGAAAACAAACTTAAGAGATACCAAAAATAGGAAAGAAACTAGAAATGACTCCTAAGAACTTCCTAGTTTGACACCATCCCCGACAATGGTGCTAAAAAAGTTAGCCTCCTCTAATGGTTCGATAACTAAGCCCTCAAAGCTATAACTTGAAGATTAAATATTTGCACCAAGTATCTATCTTTCTCATCATGAAGGTTCATTTCATTATCAACCCAAGGACGTGAACTTGAAATGGGTCAACACTATATGTGCACTAGGATTTCATTGTAGCCATCCTTATCCTATAACTTTAGAAAGTAAATAATACTGGAAGTGAAATACTTGAAATGAAGTAGCATAAGTACTGAGCATAAAGCAACAACTAAACTAAACTAAAATGAATTACGAAAATAAAAGTCTCAATAAACAAATAGGAAGTTACTTTGTTTGTCGTGGTTGCAAGAATTGACATAGAACAGAGTTCTAGTGGCTGTAGGAATAGAAAATTGCTAAGACTATAACTAATTGTTGAACAAAAAAGTATCTATTGAATTGAATGGATGGAATTATCACCAAGTGGGGCTCCCTTGAATGATTTTTACCAGAACTAACTCAGATGCAACAAAATAAACTATCATTTTATTCATTGAAAACATGATTACAACATAGCAACAACATAACTGTATTTCTTGAAACTAAAAATGTAAGTATAGTTCTCAGAACATTCAACTTCTTGAAGAGGAGCATCTGACCATTATTTATAGAAGGAGAGATTCGAACTAACTTAACTAACAAGGCATTCAACTCCAACAAATTAGGAGGACGTTACTTATTGAAAGCATGAAAAAGAGGAAGGAGGTTATATACGCACAAGATTTGGTCAAGCCAAACTTGCTTCAATGAAAATCCAACATAATAGCTCCTAAATCTACTCAAATAATAGACATGGCCAATATGGTTAACTTCCACAAGAGCTAGAAGTTTCCAATCGCTCGACTTCTTCAATGTCCATCTCTACTTGACTTTTTTCAGCAACCAGACACCTGGCATGAACTTCCTCCACATTGCAAACTCCATTTATATCTGCACCTTAATCTGGACCTGCATCATGACATTAGCGTGCACAAGACAAATGTATATCGTTAATCACCTTATGATAGAATGCATTCAATCACATGTAAAATTAATATAGATATATCACATAGCAAGCTAATATCATTAAAAGTTATAGGAATAAGTCCATGTCCAGAGTTCAGAAGTTCAGAAGTTCAGGGAAATAACATAGAAAGTATTGGAAACTAGGTGCTAAAACCCCATAGTAACACTAACAAAAAAAAGTCATTATTTGGACTCATCATAGCCCATGGACATGTAAAGGTGCTTTTATCCTAGTCTTTTGGAGCCTTTTTATCTGATTGTAGCTACTGAACCCATCTAAAAAGGAAAAGTATTTCTTCCTTTCCAATGAATCTAATTCTTGATCAATGAAAGGAAAAAGAAAAATATCCTTCCTCGTGGTTGTATTTAATTATTTATAATACACACATACTCTCCACTTTCCTTCTTTGTATGTACTATCAACAATGGGGAACCCCCAATGTCTGATATTAGATATATATAAACCTTGCATCTAACAATTTTTGTAACTCTATTTTCACTATATCTCTCATAGTTGAGTTCATCATGCATTGTGGTTGTTTTATTAGTTTGTATGCCTCTTTGATGTAGATTTTGTGCACAAAGAGATTAAGATCTATGCCCTTCATGTCATGGTATTCCCAAGAAAATGATATTGTGTGAGCCTGCAACATTGTAATTAATTCAAATAGTTGGGAAACTGTCAATTGATTATTGGAATTGAGTGTTCTACCAAGTGTTATTTCCATTGGTATGGAAGAATTCATGACGAAAGCAACATCCAATCCTGATAAATTAAGATTACAACTATGTGGAAGTAATGTATGGAATAATTAAGATGCAAATTCAAAGGCTACTATAGGTATAATATTATGCAATGGGCAATTCAAAAATGCTAGATAATAATATTGTTGTAGGTCTATTTCATAAGATTTTTGCATGTTAGTGGCAATAATTTCATCTTCATCTTGAATATTGACCATTTGGATTTGTTTTATGGTCGTGAGTGTTTACAGAAAATATTGATCATCATCTTCTAGGTTTGGTCAAACACGTTGTTCCAACTTTGCATAAGGTTATACAAGTGGATAGAGGACCCATTTTTTTGTCCTATTCTCATTAGAAATGATTATGTTGTCAAATATACATTCGATAGATGCATCTATTGTGGCTAACCATGGTTTGCCTAAGATTAATGGGTATACTCTAAGGTTGGCCTTATGTTGTAGGACTATGAAGTCTCCTGGATATTCTCATGAGTCTAGTGTGATGACTAAATCTTCAATGATACCCTTTGGTTTCACTATTGACCTATCAGATAGTTGCAAAATTATGGGTCTAGGTCTTTCATCCATTAGTTGAAGATTATTCATTATTTCTCTTGTCATCACATTGATTGCTCCTCCCAGATCAATCAAAGTATTTTTTATGAGTGTGCCATTAATTCGCACATATATAATAGGATTACCAGGGTTTGCATACTTTGGGACAACTAATTTTCCCAACATAATATCAAGAAACTATCATATAACATGCATAGTTTGTGGATCCTTTCATTTCCTTCCTATATTTTTGAGGCATCATTACCTCATAGTCCTTGTGTAGATGAGCACTTCCTTGATAACTTAGATCAAGGTAATTTTGACACAAACATTCTTCAGTTGACTCGAGAAGTCAAATTTGGGTTTAGAGTGAATTTTTTGAGTGGTCAACTTCTCTAGAAATGGTGGTTCTATTAATTTTATTTTTGTTTGTGGCTTGTTTAGATCAAGTTGTTCATTTAGATGGTCAGTAGTTTCAATTGTTGGTTCCTCAAAGACATTTTGTAATATGAGGAGATGATGGCCCAACAAACATTTTTTCTAAACACAGGTGGACATCACTAACCTCAATTACATAGGTTGGGTATTGGATAGGTTCATTAATATAAGCTTGTTGAACAAGCTTATTATTAGGGTTTGGTGTAAGTTGAGCAAGAAATTGTGGTACTCTTGGTTGTGTTCGGGCAGGTATGGTTGGGTTTGACATGATGGTTGGTTGTTGTTGCAAAGATTGTTGTAGTTTCAAGTAGCTTATATTGGGTTCTATCACTATTGGTTTCCACACCATTGTGGTGGCCATTGGTTTTGAAAGGATTGCCATTGTGGATAATAATTTGGAAATTGATATGGTTGTTATTACCACTACCCTATTGTGGAATCTAATTATATGGTTGATTTAACATGTTATTCCAAGGTGGTTTGTTCGAGTTAGGGAAATTGGGATTAACCCCAAGAAAAGAAAAATTATAAAATAAAGGGTTTTGAGGCATACTTTGTCTCTATCATCATGGTTTGTGTTGGGAAATGTAGAATAATTGGACTTCCTCATCTTGTAGGGTACAAAATTCAATTTTTCATTGCTTCTCATAAATGGTGGCAATATTTTCATACTTACAATTAACCCTTTTTTGACAACATCGTGGATAATATTTGATGGGAGAAGCCTCTACTTATTCTTGATTCTTTTTGATGTATAATGTGTCCAACTGGGTTGCTAGGTGGTTGATTATATCTTCCTTCCTATTTGGTATAAGTTTGTTGAGTTCCACCCTAGAAACACCTGTGGATGTTTTGGTGGAAGAAAAGATTTTGACACCCCTAGTCCTCTTCGTAGTTGATCTTGAATAGTTTTTGCATGTTTTTTAAATTTGCTCAAAAGGAAATTGAGAAATATCCCTTGCTCTGATGAGGTTTAATGCATCAAGGCAATAATCATTCACCCCTCATAGAAATACCAATTTTAAGGACTTTGGTGAGAGCTTATTCTGATATGACTTTTTAAGACAAAATTGGAACCTCTCCACATAGTCTTCAAGGGGTTCTTCTTCCTTCTATGACATTCTAAAGATATAATCTCTTTTCACATTTCCTCCTCGACAGTAGTCTTGGTATTTCTGTAAGAATTTATCCTTTGTTATTTCCCAATTTAGCACTACATTTCTGCCTATCCCCATGAACCACCATAATGTGGCATATTTCAATGTGGATAGAAATAGTTTTCAGTCTATAATAATTTGTGGTATATGCATAGCTTCTGCATAAAACATCAAACTTGAACAAAAATGTATCAAGGTCTTCTATGATTAAACTATAGAAATTAGGTAAATTAGAAGGAGGTATGTTCTTTAGGCTAGCCGCTCGCTCTTGATTTTTGATTGGTAATTTGAATGTAATAGGTTCAGTCGATTTGTCCACTACCTCTTCTACCATGATATCAAGATTCCTTGTGGGGATTCTCCCAAGGTTTGGAATAGCTACTAGTGTGAGGGGTATTTCTATGTTGTTGATTCCCTCGGTTAGTTTTTTTGATTATGTTAGTTCCTCACTTGTGCCAGTCTCTTCAAATAATTCCTCTTGATTCTAGTTCGATGGGAAAAATCTTCCCAAACTGTCTCTTTCCTTCCACATGCAATAGTAATTTGAGCTTAATAGATTTTCCTGCACACTGCTGGTAATTTGCAAATAAAAATTTATAAATTAGGAAAGCAATATAAACAAACTAAAACATGCTTTAGGAATTTTGAACTTTAGAAACATTGCAAGTAATGACACCAAAAATGTTAGGATTAAGGTTCCATTCACCATGTAAATCATGTCATGGTTCTAGCATCCTTGAAAGGTGTCTCTAGGTACTTAGGGTGTATTGGGAAATTATTTTATAATATGTTTTCCCACCATTGTTTGTAATATATTCATAAGGGGTGATGGGACCACTAGCAACAATAAAGGTGACTTGTGACCATAAATATCTAATATTGTTTTCCCCATATGTGGACGCCTAGAATGGGATAATAAAAGATAAGGAAAAGGATAAATGAGTGACTATTGGTATTCTCCAAGTGGGTGTTGGGAATGAGGCAACATGTGTCTCTTAATTTTTCATTTATTATATTTAATTAATGTTTATCTTCCATATTTAGGCACCCAAGTTGGAGGGGAAGTATTGAAGCCAAAACTGGTGTCTTTTCACATTTTGAGGAGATAATCCAAGGGTTGGGTGTTGCAAGTATGTTGCAGGTGTTTTCATTGATGTCGACAAAATGGATATTGCTAATGACGTTGTCTTGGTTGTCAACAGAGTGGCAGTGTGTGGATGGTTGCATATGATGCAATCAAGGTGTTGGTTAGAAAGTATTATGTATGATGTTGGATGTCATGAGTTT
Organism: Sequoiadendron giganteum; assembly: GCA_007115665.2. Lineage (NCBI taxonomy): Eukaryota > Viridiplantae > Streptophyta > Pinopsida > Cupressales > Cupressaceae > Sequoiadendron > Sequoiadendron giganteum. The sequence continues at coordinate 636,706,250 of CM021107.1, forward strand.
CCATAATAGTTGTTCTATATTTCTTGTTGCTCATGTATAAGTAAATGATGTTGTGAATGTTGCATTCACTATTTGTGGATGTAAAATGTATAAAATAATTTGTTATAGTTAGTGGCTCAAGAAGCTGCACTAAGAAGCTCCAAAGAATGCTTTGCATTCATTCACATTCCTCCGCATTTGAAAGTACAGTCTTTTAGTTTGGGAAGTAGATATAATCAAGTGTGAAGCATGCAATTTCTTGTTTTCAAAATATAAAAGTCGCCGCATAAGTTTCCTAAGTTAGTAGAGTGTAGACTTTGATGTTGTAGTCACAGAAGATTTAGTGAAATGCTCTACATTTATCTGTAGTCTCTATTGTGGTCTTGCGGTTTGAAGGATGGGTTTAAAATGTCTATATGTTGTCTCTTGTTGAGTTTTAGTTGCTAAAGTGTACCACAATTTGAGTTATCAATGTATCTCAAGACTGTGTTGTTTGGGTTTGCAAGAGATATTGGTTCTATGTTTGTTTGCTTGCACCAACATATTGTTGCATAAAGTTGTGAAAGGAAGGCATGGAAATGTTCATGAATATCATTAAATGTTTTTAATGTAATCCATGTGATGCTATCTAGTCTCTTTGGTACCACATGTAGTCTAGAGTTAATATTTTGAGGGTTAAGTGTTTGTTGGGCCGACTTGGTATATTAAGTTATTTGTACCAAGTTTTTGTGTTGTGCACTAGCATGGGAATGTGCACAAAGGTAAAATAGGTACTTATCATCTCTTGGCTTGGACTGCATTGGATTTCCCTTTCTCACGGATGATTTGAAGCTGACTCATATGGCCATTGCACGTTTCATGCTTATTGTTTTCTTTGGCCAATAAGGATAAACCTCTTGATGCTTGCAGAAGGTATAAATGAAGGATCAAGTGTATGATCAAGCAGGGTGTGTCAAGTATTGTGTGTTCAATTTAATACCAAAAGCAATGCATTGAAGGCAGAGGAATGAGTGCAAATTTGAAAATAAGTGTTTGATGTATGTTGGAGGTAGTGAGCCAAAAGTAGAAGAGTATAAGTAAATTTTTGAAGGTAGTGAGCTATCAAAAGTGTGTAAGTGCTAGAGGTAGTGAGCCAAAGGTAGAAGTGTAAGTGTGAGTTTTGGAGGTAGTGAGCCAAAAGTAGAGAAGTGTAAGTGTGAGTGTTGGAGGTAGTGAGCCAAAAGTAGATAAGTGTAAGTGTGAGTGTTGGAGGTAGTGAGCCAAAAGTAGAGAAGTGTAAGTGAAGTGTTGAAGGTAGTGAGTCGAATGTAGCAGAGGTGTTATGGAGACAGTTGTGTATCTGATTAATCAAGTATTGTATTTTGAGGTTGCAACCTCTTTTCTATAGGTGTTGTATCTAGCAGGGAGTTGTGAAATTTCATTATTTTATGCCACAAAACTTTTTATAAATATTATTTCATGTTGTGAGGTTGGATTTGAATAGTAGCTCCAAGCAACTTTCTCACTGTGGTTTTCCACATAAATCTGGTGTTGTGTGTTTGTTCTTTGAATGTTTTATCTGGTTAAGGTAGTAATAAGTTTTGATTGATAAGTTTGAATTGGATTAATTTGAGGAATATATTGATTCAATCCCCTCTCAATGTATTTGTGCTCTAACATTGGGGAATTTTGGAATGAAGGGTCATCTTGGATGCCATGTTTGGTGCATTAGATACCTTCATAGCTCTATAAATTCAACCTCTTGGACGTAGAAAGTATGAGCAACAATTGAATGTAGAGTTTAATTGTAGGACAATGACATGTTGAGGCATAAGGAGGTTTTTCACATATGCATAGGTGTTTCCATGGTGGAGGAAAAGAGGATAATGAAAGTGATTGTATTGTAAATCTCATTTATTTGAAGATAACACATAATTTTCCTCTCTTCTTGGTGGATTTTTTTCTTTTAATGGTTTCTCCATGTAAATATTGGGTTATGTGATGTTGTATTATTGATTTGTGCCTCATTTCCACTATATTATGGTGATGTTATTCTTTATATATTATTGTTATAAGATCACATAAGGGAGTGTTTATAAGCATTTTATATTGGTTGATTTTTGGCATCATAAAGAATATGGATCTAATCATGGTAATTCCATATTAAGGCAACTTAATTTTCAGATTTGTATATAAGTTTCAATTTTCATGTTGATGTAGTCCAAGCCTTGTATCTCATCCATTGAAGACATATTTGGATTGAGATTTAATTTCCTAACAATTGGTATAAGAACCTATTTATTTCTCATCAAAATATGTATAGCTCCATCTATGCCCAATCAATTGATGTAGAAAATACGCACATACAACTTAATGGACCAAAATATCCCTTATTAAGAAATTCACTATCCTAGATGTGCTATATTTAATTTATCAACCAAGGAATCATAATTCTTGGGTGATGCTGACATTGTATATGTAGCGAAGAATCCTAAATTATCTTAATCAATTGTGTATATAAGAGTAAAAAAAGAAAATATAATTGAAAATAACTTTGAAAATAACTTTGAAATAACTTTTATATGGAAGAAAATCTAATTGAACTGAATAACATATACTACTACTAACTACCCTCATGAAGATAACAACTTAATGACTTAGCTATGTTGCAACTTACTGTAATAACAATTAATCATTACTCAACAATTTAATTTAATTCTAAGCAAGGAAATAAATAGAAGTAATTTATTATACTACAATTAATAACCTAAACTACAAGAAGTACTGTAGTACCTCAATTGGCCATTGCTTGAGTTTCTATAATCCCACAATATCCTTTTTAAGTCTTAACTCGTAAATTCATGGAAAAGGTTGTATCTATCTTTATTGTAATTTGAACAAATAAATTAAGAACAAAGATCGAATTAATAGGAAGAGTACTTATATTCAAATATACTTAACACAAGATTACTTTATCCTTGAATTCTCACAAGATTAGACATATATATAGGATCTTGAGAGTTTGATTATTCTTGGACTAAAAATAAACTGTAAACAACTATCAACTCTCTAAAAAATATAGGAAGAGGACTAGGTCTTATTTTAAATAATAATAAAAATCCAATGCAGGTAAGAGTGTCAAAATCATATCATAACTCTACATATTTAAAGAAGGCATTTATAACTGAAGATGTGCCTAACAGGGTAAAACTTATTGCAATACATGACCATTGTTATTACAATATCTTCTTTCTTTCACGACCTAATGATAGCATAAAGTATAAAGATAGAATAATCCATAAATCATTTTCACAATCTCCAACCACTGCCTCCATTAGCTATAAGAGAATGCATGTGTTGTAGGCGATCAACCCCTTTGATTGTGACATACAAGCATCCTTTGTTGCGGGTTGACAAATCCTTTGCTATAGGGGTTAGTTTATTTGAAGCCTACTTTCATCATTAATAACCATAATCAACATACAAACTCTACTAAATTTCATAAACATTCACATATTCACACAATTAATTTTATAATATAATATATCATCCTTAGTGCTTTAAATATTTAAAATAGGTGGGAAGGTTTGGGTAATGTCTTTGAAATCATCAAAAATATTATGAAAAGAATAAAACTTAAACAAGGAAAATAGGACAATTCCAAGACTCATCAATGATTATGAAATTTTACCATTTAGATGTCCTAAATGTCATGAATATGCATTCAATCAAGGAATTCCCTAGTCTTTCAACAAATACTCATAAACAAAGATCCAAGAAGTCTCTAAGGAAGATTAGGAGGGTTTTGTAAACCCAAAAAGAAATACATGAATAGAAATGAAAACCCTAACAAATAAATATATCAAGGAGGAAGATTGAATCAAATACTTGTAAAAGGGATTTAAGATCGTTAAAGAAACTCAATTTCAAGAGAAAAAATCAAAGAGCCAAGAAGATCTACTCAAAGTTTATAGTTTCAAAGGATCCCTAAAAATTATGTGTATGAATAAAAAAATGATTCCATCAAAGAGGAAGATTTGGGCACTAATACAAGCCCCTCCATTTTCAATTTCCATAGCAATAAATGAGATAAGTCTATTTTTAATGTAAATGTCTAGGATTGATCTAATCTAGAAGTAGAAGGATTACATAAGGCAACAATGCATAGAAAGGAAAAAAGGGGGGATTTTGGGTATGATTAAATAGGGAAACCAAGTAAATAGATGATTTTATAATCCATAGCTTTGGAAAACATATAAACTAGAAATCAATCACAATTAGATAATGACTTGGTAAGCAAAAAGAAAACTAAGATTACCAAATAAAAAAATCATAAAATATTAGAGGACTAAAACGCCCTCCAAAAAATGTTACTTTTGAGATTCATGGAGAAATATCACCTAAATATTTGCACAATACAAGAAACTAAAATTAATTCTAATTGAGAAATCTATAAAATGTCTCTCTTTTGAGGTAGTTGAAGAATCTCGTATAAGCTAGAGGCACTACTAGTGGTTTAGACTTTAGCTAAAATAGGTAGGAAATCAACATTCAGGAAACACTTTCTATAGATTGTTATTTGAGACTTCGATGTGAGGCACAAATTCTCTAAAAATAAGAAGGATCCCATCTCTTTTTGATAATGATGACATATTTTCCTTGATCAAGGATTCATCCCTTTGGGATATCTACCCAAAAAGAGAATATCTTATCCTAGCTAGACTTGATAGATTTTTGGCTTCTACCTCTTGAAGTGATAATTATCTCTTGTGAAACTCTAAAGTTCTATTGGAAGGAGGATCTAACCATTGGCCAATCTCCCTAGCTATTGATCTAGATAATTTTCTTATGCAAGCTCTGTTAAAATTGGAGATGTAGATCTTGATTTTGACTAGTGGTTCACCTCTTTGGGAATAATCATAATGATTTGTATGGAACAATAATAAGAAAATAAAATCCAAAAATCCATTAAGCTCAAACTCTAAGAGTTTGAATCAACAAATTTTTAAAATTTATTTAAGGAAAGGGTTTTCCTTGAGAATCAAAGATCATAAATTAAAACAATGATTCTAGATAATCAAAATATGGAGGCTTCTGAAAAATAAGAAAAACTCATCTCATCAAACCTTGATGAAAGTTATTGACATGAGGAAATCCATTAGAAACAAAAATCACAAATCAAATGGTTATGTGAGTGAGATAAAAATATGTTTTTTATCTAACATGTAGATTAACGAGACAAATGAATTACATTTAATAGTTGAAATTGGAGGATGGTATATTCACTAAATATTCTCTTGCTCTTAAAGACATTTTTTTTCTTTTTACTAGAAAATGGTTTTAGCAAAAATTAAGGATTTATTTTACAAGTATGAGCTATTTATAATATATCTCTTTCTTGATCAATCAATATGATAATGATTATCTCTTGAGTGGGATAACTAAAAAGGAAGTCTAGTAATCTCTCTTTGATATGGCAGGAGATTGTGCTCCTAGCTTTGATGATTTATTGGCTCTCTTATTCCAACATTACTCTAACCTCCTAGAAAATGAGATTGTGGATGTTCAGTAGGAGTCAAAAAGTATTCAAATTTATTTTAAAAATATTTAATGCAACTTTCGTCACTTTTGTTTCTAAGAAGAATTATTTTATTAAGATTGAAGACTTTAGACCTATTATTTTATGTAATTCCATCTAAAAAAGAATCTTTGAAGTAATTGTTAGCATATTAAAGTGTATCCTTGTAGACATATTTTTTTAAGAATGGAGAGGATTTATAAAATGAAAGCATATCATGGATAGTATTTTCATAGTTCATGAATTGATGTATTCCTTACAAGATAGCAAAAGGAATGACATGTTCCTAAATCTAGATATCTCTAAGGCCTATGATAGAGTTAAGTAGGATGTTCTTTATAAGGTCTTGGTGAAAATTAGTTTTTGCTCTTAATGCAGATCCAAGTTTAAAAATTGCCGCTCTTTAGATATCTTCTTTGTAATGGTCAATGGTTCTATTGAATGTTTATTAAAAGTATCTCAAGTGTTGGGATAGGGAAACCATTTGTCCACCAACCTTTTCATTATTGTGGTGGAATCACTAGGGAGGTGCTAAGTGGCCCTCAATATTAGAGACAACTAAAAGGTTTACTTGATTCTTCCAATGGAAAAATATTTTACCCATAAATAATTCATCGATGACACGATTCTCTATAATATTTAGTTTATTAAGGAATGTGGAGTTATCACAAATCTTCTTAAAAACTATAAATAAGCTTTGAGAAAAAAGTTAAAAGTTTTGTGCTATATTATTAAGCTTGTAATTTTTTTTTAATAGATTCTTGTCCTTCAAAAAAACTCCTTCTAGACTATTATATTGGTTTTTCCTTGTTTGAAAAGATAAATAAGAAGAATATTTAGTCGCTTACTTTGGATAGACTCAACAAGATTATTGTTCTATGGAAAGTAAAATGGCTTTCATTTATTAGATTGGTGATACTTCTAAAAGTAGTTTTCTAAGTTATCCACATCTACTAGTTCTCCTTTTTGTTGTATATTAAGAGTGTCATCTCCAAAATCACAAACTTATGAAAGACTAACTCATGTCTACTATAAGAATATTTTTCATGAATAATGTTAATGTCATGGGAAATAGATCGAAAAGTTGAAACTTCTCAAAAATAATAACATTAATTTTCTCTCTTATGTTTTACAAAAATCTTCCATTCATTCATAATTGGGTAAAGGGAAATACATAACACTTATTGCTTATGTAGATTCTTCTAGATAATGGATTCTTAATCCAGGTGCTTCACATTATATGAATTCTTGTGAAAAAAGTATTGTTTTAGTTGAGCATTTTCCTATGCCTTGTATTTGCATTGGTGATGATTCTTCAATAGATATCATAGGGAAGTGTTTATATTATGTGAATAACGATACATTTGAGGATGTTCTTTATGTCCCTAATTTATCAAAAAAACTTCTTCCAACCTATTAAATCACACATCTTAAGAATGGAAGGAAAGCCAAATTCACTCCAAATTTTGTTGTTATCAAGAATCTTGAAAATAGTGCTCTAATTACAATTGGAAAACTTGAACATAATTCTTGACTCTATTCTTTCTCTCATTGTGTACTTGATACACCTACTAATTTTTTCACCCATTCAAATTATGTGAGTAAACTATGGCATGAGCATCTTTTCCATCTCAACTATCATTACCTTTAGCAAATTAACTCACATGATATGGTAATAGGTCTTCCGAAAATCAAGTTTTTAGATGGAGTGTGTCATCTTTGTGCCTTGGCCAAGCATCTTTAGGATAAATTTGACAAAGGGAAAGCTTGATGGACTTCACAAGTCCTTGAGTTGGTTCCTAGTGACTTAGCATGTTTATTTTCCTCCTTGTCTTTTAGCAAAACATATTAATTGCTCACATTCATTGATTTTTTCTCCATATACATATGGGTTTCTTTCCTTAGGTAGAAGGGTGGAGTACAAATGATATATTTCAAGAGTTAAAGGTTCATGCAACAAAAAATCTAAAATGTTTGTTACAATTCTCTACACTGACAACGACAAAAAATATGTGAACCATCACTTTAAATAATTCTATACTCTTGGAGGGATTAATCCTCAATATTTGGTTGCCTAAAAACCTTATCAAGATGTTGTATAAAAGAAAAATAGATCCCTAAAAGAGACGTTTGGTTGCATGATCCATTCCCATTCCCTTACACTTGAATATTGGGACAAAGCTATTAACTATGTTACTCATATCTAGAATAGGTTTCCCCATAAGGATTTTAAATAATCACACTATTTGAATCTTGGTGTAATAGTAAACCTATTGTGCAAAATTTCAAAGTTTTTTCTTACCTTTCATTTGATTACATTCCTTTAGAGAAATGTGTAGGGCTTTGGAACCTCAAAGTTGACCTTTCATCTTTGGTGGATACCATAATGGTTTAAAAGGATATTGATTCTTGGATCCCAAGACATATGAGGTATCCATTGATTGTAGTTTTGATTTCAATGAAATCTCTCCCATCTTATCCTCTACCATCTTATCCTCTCCCAACCGTCCTCCATTATGGATTTAAATGATGGTGACAACGGATTTTTCTCTATCTTTTTCTACTCATAGGATTAATAATGAGGTTTAACCTCCACCTTTTCCAAGTTCAAATTTAGAGGTTGAGGTCTCTCATTCTTTATCCTATTCTTCTACCATTTCTTGCTGAGATCAATCCACACTTGAGTCTATACGAGCCATTGTTGGGGATCCTTTAGACACTCAAAGTACTCAATCACAACACACGAATATTCCATGTTCCTAAATTTCCATAACTTTGGATCTATAATTATTTAAAGTAACATAAAATATATATGTGGTATTCAACCATTAAGGAAGAGTATAACTCTTTGTTTGAGAACACTAAAGAGAGCTTGTTCTACTTCCTAAGGGAAGAAAATTATTTTGATGTAAATGGATCTATTGAATCAAATTTTATATAGTTGGATTAGTTGAAAAGTACAAACCATGAATTATGGCCAAAGGTTTATTACAATTTATTGGTTTTGACTACACTAGGACCATTGCCCATGTCACAAGATGAAATCCATTTTCTTGGCTCTTAACATTGCTAAAATTTATGGCTGGGTTGTACATCAAATGGATGTGAATAGTGAATTTATTCATGATAATCTACAAGAGGATATTTACATGGAACAACCATAGGGATTCATTTAGGATTCTTCATTGGCTTATTGATCGAGGAAGTCTTTATATGACTTAGAGTAGGCATCATGTGCTTGGTATGCCAAGATGGAATCCTTTCTTCTCTCTATAGACTTCGCTTGGTGTCATTTGGATTTGAATATCTATATTATATGGCAAGAGGACACTCTTCTCTTTTTTATTTTTGTGTTGCTGATTTTATTTTTAGAGGGAGCACCTCATCCATCATTGATAGAGTCAGTAATGATTTGCATGACATATTTTCCATGGCTGACTCGAGTGTTCTACACTAATTTCTTATGATAAAGATCACTCAATCTTATTTTAGGATCACTCTTGCACAACCTAAGTATGCCCTTGACTTCAAAGAAATTTTATTTCGTTTTACTAGAAAATGGTTTTAGCAAAAATTAAGGATATTTTTTATAAGTATGAGCTATTTATAATATATCTCTTTCTCAATCAATCAATATGATAATGATTATCTCTTGAGTGGGATAACTAAAAAGGAGGTCTAGTATTCCCTCTTTCAAGATATTGCTTCTGTTAGGAGTCAAATTGGGGTTGTGAGTCAAACTTAAGGCCAAGTGTATGGAATACTCTTGCTACCTTAGATTTCTAACTTATTGGAAGTTTTTTATACTTAAACATATAAACCTTGATATTTCATTTGCAGTTGGTATGGTTTAATTTTTCATGCAGAAGCCTCACAAGCTTCATTATAAATTAGCAAAATACATTCTCCACTACATATAGGGAACTCACATATACAAGATTCACTATGTAGCAAGCATAAGTTAATATTTAATTGGATGCATAGACTCTAATTATGTTGATAATCTTGATGACCATAAGTCCACATCTAGCTACATATTCACCTTGGTTACAATCCCATTTTTTGGTAGAGTAATAGTAAACATGCCATTTCTCTCGCATTAATTGAGTTGAGTATCATGGAGTTGTCAATACTATAACTCAGGTTATTTGGCTTCAAAATATCCTCATTAGGCTTGACATTCCTTTTTCAAAACATTAGTCATCTACTACAATAACCATAGTGCCATTTAGATCTTGAAGAATCTACTCCAACACCAAGAAACCAAACACATACAATTTATATGGGAGCTAATATAAGGGAATGCCATTGATTTTTGATATTGTTCTACAACATTATAGGTTGTTGTATTCACCAAACCCTCAACTAAGCACAACTATCTTAATCTAGTATTTGTCTTCGGTTGCAAAATTTTATTCCTTTAAGAGGGTTACTTAGCCCTTCTTACTTCATCCTCTTGTGGGGGGATCTTTTCCTCATTATTTTTCTCCTTTTATTATTTTTGTATGGATTTTGTTGTACGTGACACTTCATCAAGTGTTGTAGCTAGAATCCATATTCTACATCTTTATTCACCCTATTTTGCACTCAAGGGGTTGTTAGTGTGAATGAGCTATATTTCCTAGCTAGCTCTCCACTTAGGTCCTTTTCATACTTAGTTAAGTTTACTTAGGATTTTTTCACTTTAACTTGTATTGGTTATGTTTTTAGTCTCTTGGATTTTTATATCCTCTATACTCACTGTTGATGGGTGTTTTTGCACCTTCTCAACATAGGCAACACACAAGTATGCTACCTCTCTTGAAAGGTAATTTTTTCAATTAAGTTTAGAAATCACCCCAAGGTCTCTTGGGTGTTAGGTCATGACTTGCAAAAACATCTCAGTTGTTGATGTGATTTTATAGTAATCAAAAAAGGGAATTTATGGTTTGTTAAGCATGGAGGGAATTGGATCTACAAATGGAGTTTTATAAATTCTGGAAATGAAAAATAACTATTGCAAGTTCAGGACAACAAACTAAAACTCCATCTTGGTCATCAAATTTGGCTTTACAATGATGCTAGAACTTTTTTCTAACTCTAGTTTCAAAGAAAATTCAAGGATGAGAAGTTTCCTAAACCTGCAACTAATGTTGAATAGTAACAATGGAGGATGCTATAGTGGACAACCTTCCCAAAACTGAGTTTCACTTAACCAAGGATAGCCTACAGTCTCATAAAACCAGTGCAATCTTCTAGGGTTTGCAAATTTTCAAACCATTCATTCACCATTAAAGCATGAAAAAAGATTGAACTTAAAGTGCAACATTGGTAACAAGCTCAAACTAAATTTATAAAGCAGTTTATCATCAATAAATAGCAAAAAGTATGAGCTACGAAGGAATCAACACCATAGCATTCTTCACCATTCAAGTACAACATAAAATAACTACTAAAAGCAACTTAAAACTAGAACAACAAAGATAAAATCTAAGATTGAGGAGATGAATCATGCACACATGTGAAGAAAACACAAGAATCCACTAAAACAATGATATTCTCATTAATTTTTTGTAACATGCCTTTACACAATAACTCAACTCTCTCCTTGAAAATGAGAGGAGACCCCCTATTTATAGTTTCCCAAAAGGAGAATGAATGGCCAAGATTAATTTTCATTATGTGGCTCAGATTTATTTTATAGTAGGGTTTCACCTACCCCCAAAATATAACAATATAAAATACATCTTTATCTTTTTCCCTATTTTGTCATCTAGTGACCTTGACACTATAACAATTTTGTCCTCTAGTGAATGCCATCCCTTTGTAGTCATATTGTCAAATATTCATCATCTATGACTGGTTTTCCTTCATTCTTATGGAGAGTAGCATATTCTATGAATTTTCCAGTCAGAGCCTGAAGCTTATCCCATTCCATGATATCATATTGAATAAATTGGAAGGATATCCTCTTGAGTTTCTCAATAATTTGCTCCTAGCTCTTAGTGCATTTTGGGGTGGCCTTGATGACTTGTTTGGATTGTGAGAAGGTCCTAGTAGCAAAGTCCGTGAAGTCTGATGACAGTGTATCTGTGGCTCCCTGCTCTATCTTCTTATGGAAGAATGACTTGATCTTCTCGGGATCTATCTCTAGAGTAGGCATCTCATAGTTAGTCATCATTTTTAGATAGTCCTCACTATCAACATGAAGTTCTTCAACACATTCATGATCGAGCTCCAACTCGTGCAAATCCTTTTCTAGAACTTCCTTTTGGTGTTCTAAGCTCATTTGCCAAGTCTCCACTAGCTAGTGATCATATTTTATGAGCTCCAACTCATTTTCCCATATTGTTCGAGTAAGCTTGAGCATGCTCTTGAGCGTAAGATACGTGATCTTGTATAGCTCAGAGAACCTGTTGCATGTTTTGATCATTTCATCTATTTGCTTCTACAATCCTTGAAACTTGTTGAATGCTCGGGTAGTGTGGCGAATTCCCATGTCACCATTGTATAATACATGGTTGAACCAATCTACTATGGCCTTAGTCTAATCTCTCATTTTCTCTATTTTATGTGCCCCTCTTTAGAGAGGAGAGCAGGTGTAGACAATTTAGTAGGAGCTTCTTCTTCTATGGATGTCCATTGTTGAATATAGGTAGTGAGATCTGCCACTTGCGCTTTTAGCTCTTCCTTTGTGGATTGGTCTTTATTCATCTGCTGCATAATTGTGGCCACAAACCCCTAGAATTCATCTATTTTCTACTCATGGGTGGTCAAGCCTAAATTTATTGTGGATATCCTGTAACCTTGGCCTTGCATGATGCCTATATCTTTATCCACTATAGGGGTGGCAATCTGTACCGTTCATGATTTGGAAGTGTCCACCATGATATGGGATCAAACCCTAGGCTTCTTCTCTTTTCTTATCTTTGTCTGTGCCTTAGCTAGAATTTCTTCAAGTCTAGCCTTTAGATCAATGGCCACAAGAGCTTTCTTTTGTAGTTGTTGTTTCAGCCAGTTAGACAACTTAGTTTATTTTTTGGGTAATTTGCGATCACCTTCCTCTTCCTGTGCATCTTGAAGTTGCTCCTCTTCATTGCCAAGAGCCTTTTAATCAATCCTTTCTTCTTCATCTAAGTCTTCAATTTGCATCGTCTTCCCTTTGTCAAACTCAACATAAGCTATATCCTTCTTAGTGACATCTTCTTCTTCTTTATATTTCTCTTTCTCTTCCTTCTTATCTTTTCCCTCTTCCTTCTCTAGAGGTGTTTCTTCTTCTTGGACATAGCCCTTATCCTGGCCAGCTAGTGGAGGCTCTTCGAGTATCTCCACATCCACATTATTATCAACCTTATCATCAGAGATGTATCCTTCAAGATTGGTCTTCTCATCTATATCTTTGAGTTGTTGGGATAAATCCTCATCCAGCTCTTGGTCTGATGTTTCTATAGTATATTGCTCATCGAGAGATTTAGTATCTTCCTCTGAAGAGTATGATCTCTCATCAGAAGCCACCTTATCCAAATTTATATTTAACCCGCCCTCCAGGTGTTCAAAATAAGCATCTCGTTCAAAGTCCTCAACCTCTTCAATTACATCTTAAATACATGCAAGATGTAGTTGCTTCAATAAGTGAAACACTTTACAACAAAAAAAAAGACAAATTTGTATACATCAATAAAAGATTTTGTATGTTCAACAAAACCATCTTCATCTTTTTTAGATACTAGTTTGAACACTTCATGTGAAATGTTCAAATTAATAAATACTCTATTACTCTCAATTAATGAAAGCTTAACAAAATGTTAAATATTTGTTATTTCTAGATTTTTGTTTGTGTTTGAGTTTTTTCATCAACATTTCAAAGCACACTTAGTGATCCATCATCTCCTTTGCTCTCTATCATCTTGATGATGGATCACTGAGTGTGATCTAAAACGTTGATGAAAAAACTCAAACACAATCAAAAATCCAAAAATAACAAATCTTAAGCGTTATGCACTGTGGAAATCTCATAGCATTAACAAAATGTGATATATTTCTTGTGCCTCAATGTCTCTTTTGACAATTATTTAAGTGAAAAGTCTCTTATATGTTCTTGCTACTGATTTGTCAAGATTTTTAATGTTTGTAAACTACATGAACATTTGATGATTAATTTCAACTCTTTTTTATTTTTTATGCATACTTGATAATATAATTGAATACAACATATTTTAAAAAACAATCAATCCACACTTCCTCTCAACAATTACAATATATAACAACTATCAACCTTAAAAATAATAAATAATCTATTTACAATTTGATTAGAGATAGAAATATAAATGCATCCTAGTCCAAACAAAGAAAAACCCAAATAAAATACGCTAGTGCTGATCTCAAATTAAAAAATAATATTTGGAATAATAACGTGAGATTAAAGTCAATTAAAACAACAAAAAAAGACAAATTGAAAAATAAAATTCTAATTGTATCTAATTGTATCGGTAAAATTCGTAATATATATGAATTAATTAATTAATTAATAGATTTGTACAAATACCTTCAACTTCAAGACTGTCAGTATTCACATCAGCGAATTTCAAATCTGTTGTTGAACCATTATAATCCGATCTGCGCATTCAATCAATTCGTGGAGGTTTGGGATGGATGAGAGGTTGTCGCGCTGCAAAATCAGATGAGAAAAAGAGAAAAGTAACCAGCTAAAAACAGTTAAATCTGCATCTGAATTCCCTCAGCTCTATTAAAGAAATCACAATGAATAGCAATAGATTGTTTCCAGGGGTAAGTAATTAATATCTTCAATTCATTTTGAGAATTTGGATCAGTTTATTTCACATTCACACCTTCTAGAATAAACAAGAGAACAAATGGGTTTTATATATATTCTCCTTACCGTGACAAATTAATGTAATTTGCTTGTGCTCTCTTCTAGGTACTCTGTTGCACCATTTTACAAGCTTAAAAAACTATTAGATTTCATTCATCTGCGTGATTAAAAAATAATATTATTATTTTTCTCTTCCAGATCTATGAATTCCAAATACAACATGCTTTTAATTAATCAACGCCGAACTTAGAAGTTTTCTTATTGAAAATTAAAAAAAACCACATTTTTCGGTGGAAGAGTAAACCTGTAAATGATGACTGAACTCAGTGCATTGAGATTTATCATTTGAAAAGAAAAATACCTAATTATGACAGGAAGAGTAATTTAAACGAATTAATTTTGTCTTTATTATTTTTTGTTTCGACAAATTCTTGATTTTGAGGCAATCGTTAGCATAGTTTCCATGATGGAGAGGTATATCTTTGATCAAATTCATCTGGACTTGTACCCGGCCTTGCTCACTGGGGTACACTGAACCTATCAAGTTTGTTGCTGTATTTTACCCAATTTCAATATTATATCTCGTCTCTTAGGATTGGAACCTGAGGCTTCGTTACGAAAGCACTAATACTATTGCCAGTTAAGCAGGCCCCATTTGACTAAATTGTAAAGAGAAATATTAGGGCAGAACTTGTAGAGATCATATAGGTCGACTTAGGTCCTTAATGTAGTTGCTCTCAAACTTGATGTCCTCATGCAAACATTTAGGGTTGGGCTTAGGTCCAAACTAACTTCATCTTAGATCAAACGATGTTAATATGCAATATTGAGAATGATGGAAAGCTCTAAGGAATTGATTTGCATAGCAAACCTTGTGGTCAGTCAAGAAAAGCAGTGCCTCAACGCCCTAATGGTCATCTTTCAAATTTTAACATAATCCTCAATATAAAAAGATTACAAGATGTGCTTAACTTGTAAGAACCATCTGTCTTGTGTCCTAGGGCCTTAGTAGTTAATGCTTACGATGAATCAAATGCCTCAGCATATGCAAAATGAGATCAATCAATCTGCAAATAGCGTGGAAACTAAGTCTTCTTATATCCATTATGGTTTTCTAGCACTTGAAAATCCATGATGTTATATGTCTTGGTGTGTGCACATGATTTTTGAGCTGATGAGGCTCAGGGATAAAATGCTAACTTGTGCTTGTTAGGATGCTCAAATTCAAAGTGCTGCAGCAGAAATTTTTCCAGTGGAGATGTGCATCAATTGTCAGAGATAGGCAATCCAAATGATCCAGAGGAATCGCACCATCTCTGTGGGAATGTAACCAGTGCAATGTTTATCATACACAGATTTATATTTTTCTACACCTAATTTTAAACAAGGATTAGTATTGTTTTGTATGAATTCGATAGAAAAATTTGAACTATAATGCATATTATTGTTGCAGAGTTGCTTGCTACAAAACCCAAAAATTGTCCATGAAGAACTGAAAAACTTATACTGAATTTTGGTGCTTGGTTGGTATGATATTATTATCTTAATGTAATAGACAGACATGGAAAATGCTTGAAATCGAGCAATTGCTTGAGGATTGAGTTTATATGGGAGTTGAGTTGAAACGCCAATTGTGATTTTTCAAGGTTTTGCATGCCAAACATCACTTACCAAGGATAATTTGGCTCTGTTACTGTTAGAATAGAGCATGGATATAATATATCCATTAGTTCATTCAATATAAGCTCATGAGTCATATTCATATGCATATTCACCTAGCATCTATGCTCCATGGGGTTTCTGGGACGGGGACGGCAGGGTATGGCAGGATGAGTTTTCAGTACGGGGGTACTTTTGGGTCATTTTTTAGGGGACAGCAAGGGACGGCTGATAAAAAAATAGAGAAATTTCAAATGTTCATAGCATAACATTGATAAAGCATTCATTCTAGACATTGTATGAGCTTAATACATATCATTAGACTTGAATTGAGATTTCACATGAGAATTGACAAACAAATTAACAAAATTCAAATGCTTTTCATTATCAATGTGCATACATATCATATAAGAGTCTGATAATTATAACAAAAATGCTCAAAGGCTCCAAGTCTCAACTATGAAATGACATGATAAACATAAAACTAAGAAAATGCAAGGCTGTCAGGTGTCCCTAATCAGTAGAAGGTAGGTCTAAATCAGCATTGCCCTCACCATCGGAGCTCAAGTCTAAGTCAGTGTGATCAGTGTCCATGTCAATAGAAGGGTCTGCCTCAACCAATGGAACCCCAACCAATCCCTCCTGTGCATCCTCCTCCTCAATCTGCATAGTATCTTCGAGATTAACATCCCAACGTAAGGTTGGAGTTTGACGATACTCAGTAGACTGGCGATCCTGCAGCCACAAAGCACTGTGTACAGCCACCAACTTCTTCGATTGTCTAGAGGTAAGGTTGTTCCTCTTGACTGATTGGATGTAGCTATATGTGGACTAATTCCTCTTTGCAGTAGAGGAACTGGCAACCTATGAAAGAAGACGAATGGCAAGTACTCTCAACTCCGGTGCATCCTTCCCATGCCACGTCCACCATCCAATAGGGTCG
Source organism: Sequoiadendron giganteum (assembly GCA_007115665.2). NCBI lineage: Eukaryota > Viridiplantae > Streptophyta > Pinopsida > Cupressales > Cupressaceae > Sequoiadendron > Sequoiadendron giganteum. The sequence continues at coordinate 636,723,200 of CM021107.1, forward strand.
CTTTGAGCCAATGTAGCTCTATCTGTCCTCACCTCTGGTTTGCCGAAGGTTGGACCATAGAGATTGGCAAATGTAAGCCACTATGTGCGAAGTATAGTAGATTCCTTTGAAGAATACATTTTTGTAAGGGCCATCATGAAGCCTTCTTTCACCTCTTCATCATGAGATGGAGGCACTCTCCCAGGTCTCGGTGCATACCATTTGGGATTGAGAGCATAGGCTGCCATATGAAGCTGGGTGTTCATAATGTCCCATTGTCACGTCACAATGGGCCTAAGATGCTCCTCATAAAATCCCAAAGTAGGGTCCCTGCTATGAATTGCTTGCTTGATTTGTCCAAGCATGCTATCAAAGGTCTCATAAATCTCTCCAAGGCTAGGAGAGTTAGTATTAGCATATCTAATCACTTGCACAATAGGTTGGATGAAGGAACAAACATACTTGCAAGTGCAAACAAGTTACAAAAATTAAAATCAACAATAAATAATAAAATCAGCAATGCCAATTTTCTTACCTCATTGTGGATCACTGGTCATCATCAAGGATTTTTTGTTTCACAGTTCTTCCCTCCTATGTGCTTGACTCATGCCATCTACCCCACTCTACATTGACCACCATTAATTGTAGAGCCTCTTGGACCTCAATCATCCTCTCTAATAAAATGAAGTAGCTGGCATATCTAGTCTCCACGGGCTTGAGGAATTCCTTTTTCGAAAATGTTCTAAATAAAGCAAGTGAAGTGTGATGGTTGCAAATGAACATTTGCACATCTCTAGCCTCTGCAACCACTACCTTCACCCAATCTATTTTCCTAATGTCTTTCAAGGTATTGTTCAATGCATGCACACAACAAGGGGTCCAAAAAATTTGCTTATAAGCACACTCCACCATCAATCTAGCTAATTTACACACACGGGCTGAATTGGTCACTACCTGCACAACATTAGAGGCTCCAACCTCCTCTATGGTATCTCTCAAAATCTAAAATTGGAATGTTGCATCCTTCCTTTTGCTTGAACAATCTATAGCTCTAAGAAAATAAGAGCCTGCTGAACTAGTGACAATAAGATTGATGAGTGGCCAATGTTTGATATTGGTCCACCCATCCATGTTATGGAGCAGCCATCTCTCATCCATGTTTGTCTCATATCCTCCATCAAAACACTCACCTTGGAGTACTCTCTATCAAGAAGGGTGGTGCATAGCTTAGTTTCTCCAGGTGGAACATATGAGGGACCGACAACTGTAATATCTTTGCACATTTGTTTAAGATATGGTGAACGTGAGACATGAAATGGTATGGCATTAGCATAAAAAAACTTAGCAATAGAGGAATCAACCCCATCTCGTGTTGTAATATTAAACATATCTGCAACATTCATTCTTCTCTTCTTTCCCCTAGTAGAACCCTCCCCCACATGAGATTGAGAAGCAACATCCACTGATCTTGTAGGCATTTCCACACTAGGCTGCAAACTCTCCATCGAAACCCCTTTACCTAATGCCTCCCCCTCCATATGCAATCTAGTTGCCTCAATTTTTTCAGCTTGGGTTATTTTTCTACAACCTTTCACACCTTTCACACCTATTCACAAAAGATGGCAATAAACTCTTGTATAACTGCCCTTATATTGTTTGCCACACAAATGACACTCCCATACTCTACTACCCCCCAAATTTTTTTTCTTACCTTTATCAACTCTTGTTGCAAATTGTAGTAGAGGCTTTTTGGGGTTAAATGGGCCTTTTGCATATTTTTTGAGGGTTTCAAATGGACATTCAAATGGGTTTGAACTTGCTGACCTTGCTCCACTCCCACTCTCTGAACACCCCCCAATGTTTGCCATACTTCTAGGTCTTATTTGAGTTTTACTTCTTTCTTGCATTTGAATTTCAACATCCTCACTATCACTATCATTGCTGCTCATGATTGTTTTTATAAAATTTCTGATTTCAAAGAGCTGCAAGTTCAAATTAAAAAAAAATCCACAATGCCCTTCCTATGTGTTGAAAAACTTAAAAAAAACTAGAAAAAATTAAAAACAAATTGCAAATACAAAAGAAAGATGAAAAACATACCTCTAATATGGTGGAAATGATTCCCTAAGCTCATCTTCAACCTGCTGTTCTCTCCTTCACTTAGCTGCTCTTCTTTTGCTCTCCTTCACTTCAAAATGCAAATGTAAAAATGAGGTGCTTTTTCTTATTTTAGGGCATATAATAGACTTAGGTTTAGTTAAGAGGCATGAGGGGGTCCTTGTGGGCCTGCCCATGCCTTTTTTTGATTTTAAAAAACTTACTTTAAAAAAAAAATGTGTTGAAAATGTGGCTGGGCCGTAGGGGATGGCTAGCTGTACCCGATACGGTTGAGGGATGTCCTAGCCATGCCGGGTACGGTTAGCCATCCCCTAAGTCCCCTGAAACTTGCAAAAAAGTCCCTAAAAAGTTTCCAGAATTTGGCATCAAAAAGGGACGGCTAGGGGATGTTTCTTGGCCATCCCCGCATCCCCATTTTGTCCTTGGTACGGGTACAAGCCAAAAAAAGGTAGGGGATGCGTCCTTGTGGAGCATAGCCTAGCATAGCTTGTCTTCCAAACATACTTTTAGCCAAGAAAACAGGCAAGATCAGCAAAAATTTAAAACATTCTCCTTGGATTTGAAGATATTCTGATCTGAGTGCAGCTGCTCAATTATGAGGGAACATTGTGTGTGTCTTGACAGTCGTTGGAACTTTTGTGCTCTCCTCCATAGCATGCTTGTCTTGTGCACAACACTAGGTATAATTGTGTGACACTGCACATGATTTTCATAGCTTCGTGCACATACCTGCTGACATCATCAGATCTCTACATGTGGACCTTTTCAGTCATGGAACATGACACAAATCATCAAGAATCTAAACTGATAGGAAGTTGGAAGGTCAATGGTTTGGGACGAGCTGTTTCTTCTTCTTGTTTGTAACTATAATGTAATATGCATATTCGTTCATGTATTCATATTGGTGAGAGGAAAGATAACTGAATAGTTGTTGGTAGATCAGTTTTCTGTGTTCAACCATTTCTGGTTATGGGAATCCTCATTCCTTGTCAACTATTTGTAACATCTATTGTATCCTATTAATTTTTTATTGTGATTAGGAGTATCATATATATTTGTTAAAGTCTTTTGCTTGCATATTTTGATTGTGTCTTGGTTTATTCACCTAATTGGCTTCTATTATTCACCTATTGCTTTAGTATCATATCGGCGTGGTCAAATTTGGATTCCGATGAGTTTCCAAACTTTCCACAATTTGGGTGAGTTATTAAGTTATTTTATTAATATTTCACTAATGTTGTCTAATGTTGTCTAATGTTGAGAAATAATTAAATGACAACTTAGTGTAATAGCTTATTAGAAAGGTGATTAAATGTTGCACATAATGAATTATTCAATTTAAAGCAAAAAGTGTTTTTTCAGAAAAAAGCAATGAAAAAGCAAAAAACGCTTTTTTGAAAAAGAAAAAAACATTTTTTCGAAAAAGCAACGAAAAAACAAAAAAGGGTTTTCTCAAAAAAGCAATGAAAAAAGCTATAAAAGGAGGTTCTGGGGGCTCATTTGGATTTGCTGAAGAATGATAATGTTATGCTACCGAAATGGCTTTGGTTCTCTTCAATCTTTGAAGACGAAATCCTTCATAGGTTTCTAGTTTTGGAATTGCAAGATATTCCCTAGCTAGACTGTGGTGTGATTCCAGCCAGGAATCACCATTCGAGCTAATTTGAAGTTTCAGTTTTGGGGTTTCTAGTATGGACTATTTTGATGTGTTTTAGCATTACATTTTGGTATGATTCCTTTTCAGATTGTAGGAGTGTTGAGTGTGGAGTTTGGAGTGCTTTTTAGGGGGCCATACCATTGTTGCTACCTGCTGCAACTGTAGTTTCAGACATGCAAATGTTTGATATACCTTCCCAGAATAGTAATACACTCTTTTCATAAGTTTTGGTGTGAGTTGGCATTGCTGTTTGGGTGCTAATGTAGTTGGTGATCATTTTGGCATGTTTGAGGTAGCTGGGTGAAGTTTCCCGAGTCATCTATCTCACTGTCCAGACTACTGCAGCGTAGTTTCAGACTTGTAGCAGACTTCCATTTACCATATTCTAAGGTATATTTGTTATTAGTTATTACAATGCTGGATGGTTAGTTTCTTGAGTTGAAGGTTAATTTGGGGTGTTTTAATCAGCTTCATATCACGTTAATAGTTGTAACAGCAGATATATATTTGGTTTGGAATGAATTGTAAGAGCTAACATTGTAAAACTGGGTGGTAGTACCACCACTGATCTTGCTCTTGTTACTTGTTACTTACCCCACTTAATAAGTGGCTAATTGGTTCTCACTCATAGCTGAAAAGTGGAAGAGTTGCTCTTGCTTATTGTATTCACTCACCACTAAAAAGTGGAAGTGCTAAGCTAACCCCCATTGGATAAGTGGATTACTTTCAGTTGCTTCATTTCAAGTATAATTGTAATCTTGACACCGTATGCTCTTACCTTGCCCAATTTGGGATTTGGTAATTAGAAAGTGGAAGGGAAGTTGTCATGCTTTCATTTCGCTTGAGTACGAATATGGCTCCAAGCTATATATATAATATATATATATATATATTTTTTGATATTATTGGTAAATGTGAGTTTTTGAAAAAGCCCAAACCCTTAAACAATGGGCACAATGACGACTACGAAAGCCCACTTAAAAGAAATCATAAACAGGCCACCACAAGAAGTGGGAAGCAAAAGCTATAAGCCAACAACAAATAGAACAAGATGCAACAAACTAGCAACACACCAAAAGCAAGGGAAACCTAAAAACAAGACTAATCAAATGAGAGGTCTTTCAAGCTATCAACGCATCCCACTCTTCTTGTAGGAAATCCAAATGGTCCCTCATAGTCTGTTGTCCAAATCAATTACCACACTCTTGATATGTATATAATATTTTATATATTAATAAATATATTGAAAAATTCAAATAATAGTTAATATATAACTTTATAAATATATTTAATTAACTAAATAATTAATATATTATAAATATAAATATAAATATATATAAATTATAATATCATTAAAATAAAACTCCTTAAAGTTGTGCAAGTTTCCAAACATGAAAGGGGTTGATTCAATCCAAAGACATTGGAGTGCATGTACACTGTCCTGTACAATATTTCTGACAAGGAAATTTGAGCAACTTGTGCTTGAATTTTACAAGGATGAAGGTTGGGAGAAATAAGGGAAAACCTTTCCAAAAGTTTCACTTGGATTTTACGTTTTCTTGCTCATTTTTCTTCTAAGATCAAACTTCACACATGAGATTCAGCTTGCTGACCTAGAACAAAGTCACCTTGTAATAGTTTATTTTATCAATTGTTGTAGAAATCCTGACTGCTTTTTTTCCTAATATTAAGAGTGGATTTGGGATGGCTAGGCACAACCTTGCACTCTTGGATGCAGCCACAAGATACTTGGTATGGTAGGGTCATGCCCTAGCCATCTCGTTTGCCTTCTTGCCTTGAACCCATGCGCCCTACTTGTATTGTTGGTACTATTGATCTTGCCCCTGAATCCACTTTGTTTTGGTTCTGCAACGACATCCATATGTAAGGAACCTTGTAGCGTAGACTACAAGTAATGATTACATATAGGTGTGCACCATTTCCACAACTAGGTGTAGATATGACCAATATGGCCTCAAAGTATGATCATTCCATGTCCACAATATGTTCCTCTCCTGTAGAGCTCACAAGATAGTTTTCATTGTGGTCTATAATGAAAAAAAAACATGTAAGGAAATGTTCTCATGTACAATCATAGATCCAGATCCAAGTAGTCTGCATATCGTAAATATTCGTTACATGATATGGACCATGGACCAAACAAATATAATAACTAGTATGGTTTTGGGATTGAAAATAATATTAATTTCCTCAAATTGGAGATAATATGATTGATATTTTTTCTTGCAGTCACTTCAATTTTGGGTCAAAAAATATATTAACAAAAGGAACTAGTATTTGTATTAGGTGAAAAGTAGGTGCTGCATTAAGTTGGAATTCTGAAGCAAATGGTTACTGCTTAGTCAAACTTAACTTTTGTGATTATAATTCTCAAAATGTAGGCCATTAGTCCAACTCTGGCAAAATATGTAGGGTATTGGTCAAATTAGGCAATCTATGCAGGGTGTGGTCATATCAGGCAATTCATGCAGTCTATTGCCTAAAATTTTATTTTACAGAAGGGATTGCCTAAAATAACCTTATTAATGCCCCTTAAATGTCCAAAATTAGTCAGAAAGGGATAGCAGTGAACCGCTTCAAGATATTGTTATACTTATTACAATCAGAGGATTATCTCTTTGCATAGTGATTCACTCACAAAAACTCAGGCATGTAAATGCCAGCTAAAGTAGTAAATGATTTTTAATAAATGATACTGAGATGAACTAGGCATTATGTAATCTCCAAACAACAAAGCATTTTTGGAAATTGCAAGCCACTCTACAAAAGGAAGCTAAAATGTAAACCCATGACCATTGAAAACAGACTGCAATCTGAACTGAACCCAATTCAAGATCTTTTGGAGTAAAATCTAACATCAGTTCAACAGTACGGAATATGCCCAAATTGGAACAACGTGTTATTTAAAATAATCAGACAAGTTTGCATTCGTGCTTCAAATATCATATTCATGCAGATCAACACTGGTCCATATCTTCATGCTGGATAATCGATTGAGGATTTCTAGAGATGATTCAAATTGCTGGAACATCTCCCATTTCAAGTTTCACTTAGACAATAAATATAGATAAAATGATATGTGGTGCTTTGATTCATGAAGCAAGCACAATAAAAATCTGATAATGGTTTTGTAAATGCATTATGATTATTCAAGCACATAACTCTGCACTGATCATGGCATCCATCTTCTATAATGTTACATTCTGATTGGAAGAATTAAACTATTTTATCCAAATTCTCAATGATTTGTTCATACTTTACTATGTCAATAAATGTTATCCAAAGCTATGTAAGAATAACAGACTAATCATTACAATAATATACATGAGCAGCAGATCGATAGTGATACTTAAAATTGGACTCTAGAACATTTCTATCATATTATCTTGAACTAAATGAGCGATTGATAATTTAGTAGTTGTTGCAGTTAAATGTTACGCTTTCAAAGTGTTAGCCAATACTGGAAAATTCAGAATATCTTGTTGTCTTGTTTGATGTCTCAAATTTTTAAATGATTATGCATGCATTACTCATGCACACACTTTGTTTCCACTTGCATATAGTTGAATCTCTGTTAAGTTTCTAATTCATTTGATTCATTTTCGACTTGATGTCAGGGTGTTGGCCTCTTCACAGGTTTCACACGTCTTTGTAAAGGTCTTGCAGTGGTTCTTGTGATTGGAAATGTCATATCCCAGATTTTTCCATCAACTATTGAATATTTAGCTCTAGTTCCTGGGAAGTATGGCTCTTATCGTTATGCTCAATTTTTATGGTTTTATAATATCTCAAATATATGTATTGTTTATTTCTTTAACTTTTGAGATGATTCTTGAACTCTTGAACAGCAAGAAGTATCCTACTATTTTTAAAAACTTGTTGGTTTTTTATTTTATTTTAGCATTTAGTTAATTATTTTATTACATTATATGCACCTAGTATAGGATAAGTTTACTTAGGTAGGTATGTACTTGGGTAGATTGCACATGCATCATGTGACTTGTACTTCCCTTGTTTGGTGGAATTATACTACACCCATATAACTACTAACTACATCTCATTTATCTTACATTGTGTGCATTTAGATCTCTTGGTTTAGTATCCTGTGTATAACCACTTGTAGCTCATGCTTGAGAATCTTTGTAAATACATTTGTATCCTGTAGTGAACCACCACTCTGATGATTTGTTTTTACTGAGTTTGTAGGTCTGATTTTTGTTTTGGTTTGTGTTTCCTCTTTTTGTGCTTCTGAGTTGGTTTGCTAGTAACACTAAAATAGTACTAAAGAGCATATGCATATAGTTGAAACTTCTAATAAACTATAATCTACTGCAATAACTCAAGTAATTACTCAAATTAATAGCCAAAGATGCTTTCTTCATTACATGCTAGATTACATAAGATAGATGGCTTACATCATATTCGAAACTAACTATATCATAAACCATACTTTAACTTACAGCCATACAACACTGTGAATAGTAATTTGCTACAGTAGTAAACCCCAATGAAATGCTGATTGCTCTTGAAACCCGAACTTCTCCCACCCAAATCTGGATTAGGAAGCTTCTTCTACTTGGGGTGCCACTTTTTAGTGAGATTGCAGCCTCTTAGAAGAGGCATTTCTTTTTATTTGCTGATGAAACCCTCATGAAAAGGGACGGCTGGCTGTAGCTGCAAATTTCAGTCCTAAAACCCTTCAAAAAGTGAACAGCTCTCGTGCAAATGCCAATGGAGTCTATGGCTGTCAACCCTACTCAGAAATCAGCTCAAAACTTAAACCAACAGCTCCTAATGTCACCAAACTTTGCATCCAAAAACTGATCAGCAACCTTAAGGTGTTGTTACACACCCTTAAGCAGCTCCAAATGAAGAACCAAGCCCCACCAGGCTCACCCACTGCACGAAATCAGGAAACCCTAGCCTCCTTCTTCCTCCAAAGCCACACTCCAAAGTTTCTTCAAGCAAAATGATCAACATATGAAGAGGGTCGAACTTTCTCTCTTGTTATTTATAATTTAACATTCAAAACACTATTCATTAAAGTGAGCACTATTCACTTAAGTTATAACATTTTTCACTTTATGAATGAATAGTAACTGAAAAATATAAAGTGATCCCTTCATTTTAAAGACACATGGTCCCTAGGTCGAGGATGGTGAAATAAAAGGTGAGTATCATTAATTTAAGCACAAGTAACATGCCAAACGCAACAATTCATCCTGCCACCATACTCCGGAGATCAACATTGAAGTTTGACGACCAAGTGACCCTCTATCTAGAACCATTAGCCTACGAGGGTCGACATGATAGGCTAATCCACTGACATACGGGTGTCTAATTAGAAGGGGACATCACATATCCATATTGGAATAGTAGTCATATTACATTTCAACAATCTTTAGTTGTGCGTTTTTTATTGTGGCTTGTTTTGTCATCAAATTTTGGGAGGTTTGTCACATTGACAAATCTTACAAAAATGATATCCACATACATTCCTGTCTGCTACAATCTGTAAATACTAAATATCACTCCCATTGTTCCTCAAGTTTTGGCTTAATGAAGATACTTTTTGAAGTAATTTGTTAAACTCAGTTTTTCAGAAGTGTTATAAATTTCCATACAAAAGATAGAGAAACTAAATTCTTGCTAGAATTTGCTGGCACTGGGTTATATGCTCTCCTCTTAAACTATTTCAGTTGATTCTTTTCAGTTTAAGTGGATCTTTTATATTTTTAATCTAATGGGAATTGTTATTGTAACTAAATTGACTTGAATTGCAATGGTTAATCATGAAATGAACTTGGAGATAAGATGATTGCAGCATACATATAAATGCTTTTGACTTAACCATGCTAATTATTATTAAATTCTTTTAATATCTTACAACGGTAAAGGAACTGTAGATGGTTGCTTGTGGTGTTTGCATTATAACTTCATATGGTAGGATAACCAAGATCTTGGTCTCTTTCATTATGTTAGTTAGGAAAGGTGTCTCAACCTTGCTTCTAATGTTAAAAACACAAAAAACACAATTTTTTGGCTATAAAATAGAAAAAACTCAATTTCTAGGCTATAGACATTGCTTTTGGCCAAAATAGAATATTTTGGGTTTTTTGGCATCGGTTCCTAGATGCTTGACACTTAGATTTCTTCAAGCTCTATAATGTAAAGAGAAAAGGAGCCCAAACAGCCTCTTGAATCAAAAGTTGTGGCCTCTCACATTAAAAATATAAAAACATCTATGACACATAAGAGTTACGAGAGAGAGTTACACTTGTTGACCAACTTATGACACATGTTATGATACATCATAAGACATATTTGAATGAAGATAATCGAACCAAAATGGACTGCCGAAGTCGGTGAGTGGATAATGACAAATTTATGGTGGGTGGAAGGAATATGCTATATTTAGTCTATGGATTTATCTTGGGATATGGGTGTTGGACTTTTAATATTTGGATGCCACATTTTGGGTGGTTTTAGCTCATGGTTTTTTAAGTACCATTTGATAGTTTCCTCAATTTTCTCTCCTATTAATTGGGTGCTTGAGATGGAGGTCTCAATGGTGAGTTTTGTAGGTATTGTTATGTTGTTAGAATTACTTTAGATCTCTACTTGGTGTTACTCTTGTAAAGGAATAGACTTTGAAAGTGAATTGCAACTATTGATTACTGAATAATACATTAAGTTGTTTTGGAGTTTGTTGTTTTTCTCCCCGAAAGGTTTTCCCCACATAAATCATAGTGTTACCATATATATTTTTTATATTTTTTATTGTGTATCTTTTTTTCTTTATAATTGTAAATATCTAATTTATTTGCATATACCCCTTCTTATAGATTAGTGTAGGAAGTGTATTTTGCACCTCTGCTTCCTTTCAATGTAATAGATCAATCATCTAACTACTAATTAATTACAAAACAATTATAAATAGTCATTGTGCATTAAACTTAAATGCTTAGAAACATAGATCAACAACATCTTGTACAAATAGCTACCATACATAACATTTTGGCTTAAATGAACAAACAGTTTGCATTCAACTTTGAAAATAAATGTATGCAGATTAGCAAACTTTGTCTTCTCCTCTTGCACTATATATATTACATTTAATTGGGTGATTGAAAGAAATTTTCATTTTGTGGGATTTCTGCTCCCACAAGAATTTTATCATAGCAGGATCTTTAGGAGCAGTTGTTTCCTCAAAGTCAGTGATGTAAGAGCTTCCACCATGCTCCGATACAACTGATGCAAAAGCTCACAAACCTCATTCACAAACTCCCAACAACATAAAATGCAACTCTAAATTTGTTTGAAACAACATAAAAATCAGCAAGAAATGTTTTCAATTTTTCATTCAAAAGCTCTTGTAATTACATGGAAACAAGGCATATCTGAAAATTAAATCGATTTGCAGACATAAGGGTTGATGTAAACCATTACAAAATTGTTATAAATCTGATATATAACAGCAAGATCAAATACATAAATGATCTCCTTCAATCCCTCTTCTTTTGAAGCTCTCTAGCTCCCTTCAACTCACAATCTTCAACTGAAAAACACTGCTTAAATAAACTATGGATTAAGCAATCTTCTTGCTGCTGTACATATACCTTCAAACCTGCAACAAGATGTCTTCCCTCTTCTTTCCAAGAAAAACCATTTCTATATCCTCCACTCTCAAATTCTGGAAAAGAATGATTACAAATGTGGAGCTCACTAGCTCCCTAAAACATGGGCTTCTCTACCTGCATAAATCTGCAACAATGGAGTTATCAAATCTTCTTCTCAATCTGGCAGATCTCACCATCTCAACTAGCAAAACTCCATAAGTCCCCTTCTCAAATGACAAGGCATGACTAAATAGAGATTTATGAATGAGGGAAACCACTGTGGTTTCCAAAACCACAAGCCAAATCCACTTGGGAAAATCCCACGCTCACCTTGAGGAAATATGTTTGAAATGAATTAAAAATAAATATTAAATGCTCAAAAAACATCTTCAAATCCACTTTCAAGAATTTGCTAAGAGTACGTGACAACTTGGATTCCCAGTCCTCATGAATAGGGACCCCGGAGTAGAAAAAGCTGAACCACTTGCTCTTGGGTGCCCAAATTCTTCATGCAATAGTTGAAGAATATTAAATGAGTTGTCATAACTTGTAACTCCCCAAATCCCACGCCTAAGAAGGCATATTTGAAGATTTTGCCTTGTAAATGCCAGCAAAAATGCTTCCAAATTACAATAAGTTTGCTACATAAAATATGACAAAAAATATTTGGCCATTTATTACAAAATTATTCAACTAGGACATTAAAATCTAAACTATTGCAAAAATTAAATAAATCATTTTTGCGTGATGCAAGATTGCTCTCATAGCTCAGGATGCTCTTGCATTAGACACCCGGGGTAGGGAAATTTATGTGAATATGGATTCACAAAATGGAGTTGAGTGGTAGTACCGCCATTTCAGATTGTAAACAATCTTCAACAAACTCCATCACTGAATTTGGTACCTCCATTTGATTCTTCTTTCTCCTCTTCTAGGACCTAGCCGAAATAAGTATCTTTCTCTGACAACTCTGCTCTACACTCAATCTCTTGAATTTGAAATCAATTCCACCATAAACCGACCTCCAAGTCTAACTCACATTCTCCTCTAATCTTGTGGGATTCAACCCACCATAGTTCGGCCACCTCCACCAAAATGCGTTTGCACTAAACTCTGCAACACCATACAAATCCTTCTCTGCATACCAATCATCACTAGGAAAATCTATCTAAACCATCTCATTTGAATTCATTAAATCATACATCTCAACATGAAAATAATTATTCTCAAATTTGCTGAAATAGGAATTTACCTTCTCATCACCAGTTGCATCTTCAACTTTGTTTTCTTCTTTCATGCCTTCTAGAAGACATGCAATTGTATCCTTTCTCTGGCTTACAACCAATGCATCCCACTTTGCTTCTACCGTTGCAATTTGCATTAGTAAATCATCTTCACTCTCCTCTATGTCCTTTAATGGACTTTTCTCTACTGCAACCTCATTATACTCACATTTATCTTCATAACAATATTCAGAAAAACAAAACTTTACCTCAGTTTTCTCCATTGCTACAACTCTTGCCTCACTTTCTCTTACTATTTCACTCAAACACAAATCATTTTTAATTTCAATCTCATCAAATTCTATAAAATCTTGTTTCCTTATTGCTGCAACATACTTTGTAGCTCCCTCATACTCACCCATTCCATTCACATAATTCATATGCAAATCATAATCACTAATTAACTCATAGGATGCAAGTTTTACCTCCTCATTTACTATTGCAACTTTGCTGTCTTCTTTTTCAATGTCCTCCATTGCACTCAACTCTTTTGTTGCTGCTGCAACCTCTGTAATTTCATCCTTCGTGTCTTCCAATAGACATTCCTCAACTTCAGGTTTATCAATTTCTTCGTATTCATCCTCTTCTTTCTCTATGCCACATGCATGACACCCTGTTGCATCTTCTTTCTTTCCTGCAATCAAAATATCATTAGAAATATAATCAAAATTACCTTCAACTCTTCTCTTTTCTTGTTTTCTCCTTTCAATCTTTTCTCTTAATTTATCCACTTGCTGTTGCAACTCTATCATTCCAACTTTTATTTCTTCTTGTTGTTTCTCTCTGTTTTTTCTCAAGTCTAGGAATCCACAGAATCCATCCAATGACAAAAGTCTTTTTCTTCTTCCTTTTTTCCATCCTTAAGGCCTCACAAATCCTTAATACAAATTTTCAAAACCCTCAGGTTCTGGTCCAAGCTGCCTCACATTGGTGCTTCTGCCTACACACTTAGTGTCATGTCCCCGAGATTGGACAATGGTATCTTAGTAAATTGATCGGTTTATATTAATTAAGGGATCACTGCCGTGCAAATACTAATGATCCTTGTCTTCTAAACATATGTTTCAATCTTCAGTTGTGACTATGATATGCTGAGCAAGCCAGAATATACAAGAGGAACAATTCATATCAAATTAGTCTTCAAATAATTGCGATGACATGGCGATCACAATATTGGATGATGCTTTGACCTGTCTAGTGCCACATAAACACCACGACATTTAGCAAATTGTCTGTTCAGGTAACAACAAAATATCAAAGTGGTATTTGTCCCAAAGTACACACCATGGACGATAACTCCAAATAAGTTGTTCATCCATCGATCCTGCTAGCGCCAACTCTTCACAAGTGATTAGATTGAAATAATAAAAGGTATATTTGTAGTTTGATTCGATTCTACCAAACGTACCATGTGGCTGTCAATGACGGCTTCACCAGTCCATATCGACTATTCACGCAACTCCTGAATGGGTAAATCACAATAATTGCTGGGACAAATTGAGACATTACATAATCGAATGTTTTCTACAAACAAGAGGATAACTAAAGAGCAACTATTACTAGTTCTACAAACATGATAAGTCTGGGTTGATTAACTAAAGGACACACTTCTTTTGGATAGACATAATTATCCTAAGAGACACGCCTGTTCGACACAACTTCTCATAGCCTTACAAATTAAGGATGCAAAAAACCCATCATTAGCATAGTGGGAATAAGAACCAAGGATTGAAAACAAAGGCATATGAGGGATTCTAAACAATGGAGCAACTAGTCATCAGTTCGGGTTTCACATTCATTAGAAGATATCAGACACGCTTAAAGAACAACTATTGTAGACACAGCAAGGTGAAAATCTCACTAGCATTTGGCCCTTTTCAAATATAAACAGGAAGACAATGAATGAATAACATCAAACACATTAAGATCGGATTCCTGCAAGTTAACGTCCTCCGCAACTAACCTGTGTGGTTCTAGGCTACACTGATCCCTGAATGCTACTGGCAGATATGCCTAAACATGCAAATTTCATGCACAACATAGCACAATTTGACTGTTGAGTTGCTGTCTCACTTGTAGTATAGGTCACATGTTCTCTTTAAACTACATTTAACCTAGATGTGATATATCAGTAGGAAGGACGTGTTGAAGGCTGACAGGATCACGACATAGGTGAGATACATCACTTAGCTTTAATATTTAGTCTTTATATCCTGATATAAAATAAATGGTATGCAATGTCCATCATTTGTATAATGTAAATAATCCCTATTCTACAAACGTGTATTTCCCGAATTAAACATGCATCTGGACGCATGCCCAATGCGGCTAGCTCAAGCTATTGGATATCACCCGACTGTGTAACCCTAGGCTCATGTCTGGCCGAACTGACATACTTGGGAACAGTGCCTGAAATATAACCTTTGAAATTAGACCGAAACAATCTTGAACTGTATGAACTCTCAATCGAATAATAGACATCGATCAATAGATGGGAAAGGGATAAAGATGATCATTATGACTGCATATCAATTGTCTTGAATTATAATCCCGCCAGGAGAGCTGTGTCATGACCTAAGTGGTTTGTCTACAAACCCTGTCTAGGCTTCCGCCCCGTTGGCCTGAAGCAAGGGATGGGCATACTGCCCCGCTGGCCCTATGCAAAGGTTGGGTCCTGGAGGGATGGGGTTCCACATATGTCTATTGCCCCGTTGGCCCAAGATAAGGGTTGGGCAATAAGAGGTGGTAGACCGCTGGCCCCTTAGGGATTCTCCTCTCCTGATGGGCTGAGTGACTTTCTTTATGTTGTCAATCTGCAATTCTTATTATGTTTGATTTCTGGATATTAGATATTAATGCTAATAGATATATTGTTAATATGGTGAATACAGATTCCAATTTGGGGTTATTGCATTAGAAGGACATTCATTTGGAAAAAGGAAACCCTAAACTTAATAAACAAGCGAATTCCAGGGCAAGGTCGGGTAAGGGACATTACAGTGGTATGAGAGCATAATCTTGCCATCCTGTGAAAACTATAGTTAATACCAAAGAAGAAAGTCTAGGAAAAACACCACCACAAACAAAACCGTGGACAACTTTACACGTGGAAGCATATCATACAACCCATCTTTCCGAAAAGAGTTATAATATGTCACATGAACTCTCTTCATAAGATTCCCAAGGTCTCCTAGTCAAGTAGATGAAAACTCTTCATAGATATATCTAGGACATTAAAAAGGGGATTTGCTTGAGGGCAAGCAAATTGAGAGGGGAGGACTGTCATGTCCCCGAGATTGGACACTTAGGTAACAAATATATATTTAAAATTATTTATGATTTGATACCATTATAATTACAACTATCAAAGACAATATTGTAATTATAATTATTATATTATAAATATAGATCCCCAAAACCGTAATGCCAGAATACGAAGTATGGGAACACAAAATTGATATCAAAATATAAATATAAAAATGTATGAAATTATTAGAAGACATGAACATGGGATAATACTATAAATTGATGTTATCCAAATATGATAACATATACATGATTAAAGATATTATAGAATACAATTTAAAATATCATCCTAATCATAATTACCATCGACAACATTATTATAACAATCAAATATAAATAATATATTAATTATAATAATATAATAAAAGAAAAACTATGAATATAAAATAAGGAATAAATACATCAAAACAAAGAAACAATATAATATCCTATGACAATGGTATCTTAGTAAATTGATCGAGTTATATTAATTAAGGGATCCCTGTCGTCCAGATGCTAATGATCCTTGTCTTCTAAATATTTGTTTCAATCTTCAGTTGTGACTACGATATGCTGAGCAAGCCGGAATATACAAGAGGAACAATTCATATCAAATTAGTCTTCAAATAATTGTGATGACATTGCGATCACAATATTGGATGATGCTTTGACCTATCTAGTGCCACATAAACACCACGACATTTAGCAAATGGTCCGTTCAGGTAATAGCGGAATATCAACGTGGTATTTGTCCCGAAGTACACACCATGGACGATAACACCAAATAAGTTGTTCATCCACCGATCCTGCTAGCGTCGACTCTTCACAAGTGATTAGATTGAAATAATAAAAGGTATATTTGTAGTTTGATTCGATTCTACCAAACGTACCATGTGGCTGTCAATGACGGCTTCACCAGTCCATATCGACTATTCACGCAACTCCTGAATGGGTAAATCACAATAATTGCTGGGACAAATCGAGACATTACATAATCGAATGTTTTCTACAAACAAGAGGATAACTAAAGAGCAACAATTACTAGTTCTACAAACATGATTAGTCTGGGTTGATTAACTAAAGGACACGCTTCTTTTGGATAGACATAATTATCCTAAGAGACACGCCTGTTCGACACAACTTCTCATAGCCTTACAAATTTCGTGGGAATAAGAACCAAGGATTGAAAACAAAGGCATATGAGGGATTCTAAACAATAGAGCAACTAGTCATCAATTCGGGTTTCACATTCATTAGAAGATATCAGACACCCTTAAAGAACAACTATTGTAGACACAGCAAGGTGAAAATCTCACTAGCATTTGGCCCTTTTCAAATATAAACAGGAAGATAATGAATGAATAACATCAAACACATTAAGATCGGATTCCTGCAAGTTAACGTCCTCCGCAACTAACCTGTGTGGTTCTAGGCTACACTGATCCCTGAATGCTATTGGCAGATATGCCTAAACATGCAAATTTCATGCACAACATAGCACAATCTGACTGTTGAGTTGCTGTCTCACTTTCAGTATAGGTCACAATGTTCTCTTTAAACTACATTTAACCTAGATGTGATATATCAGTAGGAAGGACGTGTTGAAGGCTGACAGGATCACGACATAGGTGAGATACATCACTTAGCTTTAATATTTAGTCTTTATATCCTGATATAAAATAAATGGTATGCAATGTCCATCATTTGTATAATGTAAATAATCCCTATTCTACAAACGTGTATTTCTCGAATTAAACATGCATCTGGGTGCATGCCCAATGCGGCTGGCTCAAGCTATTGGATATCACCTGACTGTGTAACCCTAGGCTCATATTTGGCCGAACTGACATACCTGGGAACAGTGCCTGAAATATAACCTCTGAAATTAGACCGAAACAATCTTGAACTGTATGAACTCTCAACCGAATAATAGACATCGATCAACAGATGGGAAAGGGATAAAGATGATCATTATGACTGCATATCAATTGTTTGAATTATAATCCCACCAGGAGAGCTGAGTCATGACCTAAGTGGTTTGTCTATATACCCTGTCTAGGCTTCCGCCCCGTTGGCCTGAAGCAAGGGATGGGCATACTGCCCCGTTGGCCCTATGCAAAGGTTGGGTCCTGGAGGGATGGGGGTTCCACATATGTCTATTGCCCCGTTGGCCCAAGATAAGGGTTGGGCAATAAGAGGTGGTAGACCGCTGGCCCCTTAGGGATTCTCCTCTCCTGATGGGCTGAGTGACTTTCTTTATGTTGTCAATCTGCAATTCTTATTATGTTTGATTTCTGGATATGAGATATTAATGCTAACAGATATATTGTTAATATGGTGAATACAGATTCCAATTTGGGGTTATTGCATTAAAAGGACATTCATTTGGTAAAAGGAAACCCTAAACTTAATAAACAAGCGAATTCCAGGGCAAGGTCGGGTAAGGGACATTACACTTAGGAATTCCTACTTTGATACCACTGATGTAAGGGCTTCCACCATGCTCTAATACAATTGATGCAAGAGCTCACAAACCTCATTCACAAACTCCCAACAACATAAAATGCAACTCTGAATTTGTTTGAAACAACATAAAAACCAGCAAGAAGTGTGTTGATGGTGTTTTTTGCACAACAACAACTCAGGCAAAATGTGATATCCTATCTCTTTTGAAAAGTAAATTTCTATGGAAAAGAGATAACCCCAAGGTCTCTAATGTCAGATTTTGACAATGCAAATAAAACAACTTAGAGATAATGTGAAAATGCTGGTAATCACAAAGGGACCTTACTACAAGCAAATGCTGGACTCAGATTTATTAGATCTAGCAATATATTGATACTTCAAAACCTAAAACTAACCTAGATAATAAAAGAAATAACAAAAGATAAGGGTTTCAGAGGTATTTTTAAGATTAATTCTAATCCTAGGATTAATAATGCAAATAATAAGATGCTCAAAATAGACAAATCCCTCAGAAACTAATTTCTGTTTAACCCAGATAAATCTGCAATCTTACAGAAATAGTGCAATCTTCTAAGGTGTTAAAGATTTTCAAATCATGCATATTCATTCAAGACAACCCTATTTTAATTGAAATGAACAAACATTCATAATTGAACTAAGCACAGTTTTAAGTCCAGGCTAACTTTGCAAAGCAACTAACAATCAACTAACTGCAAAAAGTATGGACTAGAGATTGCTGCAAACACTTCAAGCATAAAAACTTAAACATCATCAAACCATCTAACATCAACTAAACTTAAGCAAATTTAAAGATAGAACATCAAGAACCATGCCAGATAAAACTCAACACAAGAAAGGCACCAAATCACAATGTCTTTGCTTGTATTAAATTATCCAAAGTGGCAACAATTCCAGTCTTCTGTTACAACACTTGCTTGAAGAGATAAACTAACTCTAACTCTAATTCTTGCTTCTTACAATTCGCTCTAATGTGAAATTTTTCTAACTTCTACCCCTTACAAATGAGGCATAACGCCAAACTTATAGAGAACCCCCCAAGATATGTCGGCCTAATTAGGGTTTACAATGATAAGCGCCACACAACAGGTCAGCCAAAACATATTTGAAATAATATGAAATGTGCAATTTGCACCAATTTCATCCAAGTCGGCCTTGGGGTCTCCAACAAAACTCGATCCAATGCATGCGAAGGAAGAGGAGAAAATAATGGGGAAGCACAAATTCCGATGTAGCATTGCATTAACTACTTCCCCCCTTTGTCTTTAGCACGCTCCACCTTATCATGCACTAACAACAATACCTTGTCCAAGTCGGCAATAGGTGGCACAGGCAAAACCCTAACTCTCCTCTCAAGGCACTTGATGTCATCCCTTGACTGCCTCACTACATTATCCCAATCCACCTTATTTGTTTGATACCTATCAATGACTGCAATGTATGTTGCAGCATCATCCAACTGGTGTTCGGTAATAGGGCCTTCATTGATTGGAGAATAGACATCTCGCCACCACCTTCTTAACTGCTCCAGGTTAAGATGATTTGGAGTAAATTTCTTTCTCCTTGCCATCACTTCAAAGAAAGAGACACACTTATCGTAGATACCAGTCAAAGTGTCCTCAATCTGCCTTCCCTGTTTATATATCTTCTTCAAGGCCTTTTGCCTCATCTGCAAAATTTGAAACCATTCCCAAGGCTCTGCAACTCTTGAGGAAGGAAGAATTCCATCCTTTACCAATTGATCCTCAGTGTGCTCCATGATAGTCTTTGTCTTTTGTAGCAGGAGATCTGTATCCTCCTTATCTTGAGCTGACACATTCTTCAGCCAATCCAAGGATCTCATTGCATCCCCTCCAGTCGAAAGGATATCCTTGATAGCATTATCTCCCTTGGTCTGCACTCCCTGCAACCAACTGGTTGTAGCATGTGTGGTGCTCTTCATTCTTTCTAGTTCTAATATGGTTTCCTGAGGTAAGAAACCTGCAGCAGATGAGGAAGTACTAATGGATTGCAAGGGTTTCATCAACTCTTGCAAATACTTCTTCAATTTATCATTTTCCCTTTTTAATTCTGCCTTAGCTTGTACCTCATTCCTCAACCTGCCGAGGATTACAGCGATGGAGCTTTCATATTCTTCAATGTCTTGCTCCATGGAAGCATGCCCTAGGTTAATAGTTTGTACACTATAATCCTTCCCGGTCACATCATCTCTATTTTTGTCAGGAGCAGGGGTAGCAATGTGGACCACCTTGTTATTTGACTCATCCCTCTCAATCCTGGAAATGACTTTGGCCTTCTTCTTTGTCTTTCCCTTTCCAATATTTGCCAGGAGTTCATCCCAATTGGGAGGAGTGTCATCCACTACAATCTGTTTATTCTTCAATTCCCTATCTAACTAGCTTGGAACAGTGGATTCTGACTGTACTTTATCTCGTCCATCCTGTTCCTGTTGAACATTGGGTGCTCTCTTCTCCATGCTTGGCTCCTCAGGAGTCTTCTTAGCCGAATCATCTTTTCCTGTATTGTGCTCTTCCTTCTCATGTACTGGTGAAGGAGTCCTAGTTGGCACTTCTTTCTCTGGAGAAGGTCTTTCCTCCTCACCTCCTGTATGCGAATCCCCACCAGCTATCAAGGGAGACTGCAATACCCTATCTATCTCTACCCCAGCATTGTAGAGATCACCTTCCTGGAATTCTTCCTCATCAAGGTCCTTAAGATCTTCAACATCTTTCGGTTCATCTGGCATATTACCAGTCTCATGAAGAGGGGGGATGTCCTCATGCTTGGTAGCAGGTGCAGTTACAGGAGCACTTTCTTTTGGTGCAGCCCCCTTGGGAGAAGGAGTCCTTGATCTCCTGGTGTACACTTGTGTCTTCTCTCCCGAGCTCTCAACTTCCACTATAGGTGTGCCACCTTCCTTGTTTGCTTTAGAAGCCTCCTTCTGTGATAATCTCACAATTCTCCTTCTCTTCGGTGAGGGAACACTGACCTCTTCTTTTTCTTGTTCACCTCCCTCAGCCTTCTTCCTCCTAGGGACATGTTTCCTTTTCTTAGCCATTGGCCTCCTTTGCTTTTCTGCTTCCCCTACCTCCCCTGCATGAACATCCTTAATCTTGATTATAAAAGGAGAGCCCACCTTGGTTTTGCCTTTAGAATCTTGCTCGAGTGATTCCTCAGATGCAGAGTGAGACTCCAAGTCTCCCATGAGATCATAGGTGCATTGCACACCCTCACTTTCCAACTCCAACATTTTATGCTTGAGCCATAGCTTGGTATACTTGATGACTGGAGTCATGACTTGTTCTAGCTCTGTCTTCTCTTCCTCCAGCCAATCAACCTCTTTAATTGGCTTATCCTTCACAGCCTCAAAGTCATGGCCTTGGATTAGATTCCCATCTTCCTCAACCTAGTCAGGAACAACCCTTATGTTGTACAACCTCACTAAGCTGACTGGTAATTTGGAGAACTTCTTTTTTCTGACTTCAAATTCATCACCAAGGTTGGCCTAGTAGTCCTCTATGTTATCCTTGTGGCTGTACTCCGTGCTTGCCTTCTTCTGGGCTTCACCTGTTATATCAAACCTAGATCTCTTGGAGTGGAAGGAGAGACCCAGAGTGCTCATTTCTTCCTTAGAAGCATAGGCCGAGTTGATAGAAGGGCATACTTCATTAGTGCCTATCCTCAAAGGGAAGTCATTACCAAACCCGGTCTTTTTCTTCTCCTTCTTCACAATTACATCAAAGTCACAAATCTGCCTTGTGACTTCTAGGAGCACAACATGATTAGTAGGGTACCTAGGGAGCCTGTATGGAGCCCTCTGACAACCATCAATCCTTATGTATGAAAAGGTGGGGATTTGGATAAACCAAACTCCAAACCTTTTGATCAATTCTTTGGCTCTATCTGAAATCCGGACATGTTCTGCACCTTGGAGCAGCCTGGTGATATACAATGCATCATTCACCCTCCTGTAGCTTGAGTTACCCAAGTGTAGCTATGGGTAAACTTCATAAATTACATCTTGTGCAAACACACCCTCTGTGCTCAATCCCTTATAGGGGTGGAATCTCGCTAAAGCATAAAATAGGTAAGAGGTCATTGTGAAACTCTTGGTCTGCAGGACATTACACATCTGTTCATGAATCCTGGCACTCACAATGCCTGCCCAGTGGTAGTCTATACCCTGTTCTATCCTAGCAATAACATGGAGCATCCACTCTTCAATCCTACCACCCTATTGAGAAGGGTAATAGCATCATAATATTCCTTCTTGAACTTGAGTCTGACCAACTGCTTGGGCAACTTGGAAAAATGGGACTTAGGCTTCTCCAACCAGGAATTGATAACCTGCTGGGGTTTGATAGCATCTTCCTCATAGAACTTCCTTGCCACATCAATGTCAAATGCCACCACATGAGACCTGTCAGGCATGTCAAAGGTTTGGGCTATGGACACTGGATCCAAATTTGCTACAATCCTGCCTTGGGGACCAATTATCCTCTGTGTAGCTCTGTCATAGTGCCTTGCACATTCAAGTACTAGTTCATAGCACTGCACTATAGGGGCAAATCTGGCCACATGGGCCAATCCCGATTCCACTGTTCTCTTAGCCAGCAAAGGACGGTCCTGTGTTGCCATCCTGGTCTTGAATTCCTCATATTCCCATAGTCCAACATTGGTGTCAGTCACCCCTGACCAGATAGAGGAGAGCTTGCTTTCCATAATTTTACTCTTGATATCCAACTTGATTCTTTCTGCCTCGGAAATGGAAGACCCCTCTACACCCGGGTCCACTACCTTACCCTTGGCTCCACTTGCCGTTGCTTTACCTGATTCAGCCTACATTTGACAAGAAACCAAAGTAAAGACACATGGAACACAAGTTAATCCATTACAAAGATAAGTCCATCCTTAATATAAATCTCAAAATAAGTCAAATGCTCAGAAACTTCATAAAAGTTAGTCATTTCAAAGTTCGGGTTTTCAGCCCTTCCGCGGAATCCAGGCCAGAGAGGAATTTCGGGAAATTCCTAGCCAGGTGGATTCCAGCGAAGCAAGCACACAAGCATTCAACAATCACTCAATCAACTATTATCAACTACGAAGCACCATGGAGCATCTTAAAACAAGGCTACGTCAACTATCAAATGCATAATCATTATAAAAACTTCATGCAATTCCTCAATTCTCCCCTATTAACAATATCTCGGAAACATCCGCCAGGGCCAGAAATCCGCGAGAACAACAATAATTTACAAAGTCTGGGAAAATGAAGAGACCAAGAACCTTCAGGAAAATCCCGAAGACACGGATTCCAACAAAACTAATGCAACTTTCTCCTCTTAACTCAATTTTCGGGAAACTAGCAAGGGGACGGACAAACCGGGGAAATCCGGACCCAACGAAATTCCGCGAAGGGCCAAAATCCCCGGATCGATGCACACTTCGGGAGATAGACAAAAAACTGAAAGGTCGGGAAATTCCAGTAGTTAAGGAATTTCACGACGACGTTGAAAACTCGGATGTTCACGTTTTCCGTGACCTCTTGCAAATCGATCAAGTGATCGCGAACTTGAGAATCCGGAGCCCGGAATGGTGCGACCTAACCATCATACAAGAATTATGAACCTGAAACTCACCCAAGGGAAATGAGAGGGAGTGGCGATGATGCCCTAGGCACAAAACCCTAAATTTCCGCTATGAACGCACAAGACAATCATGAACTCGACTCTCACTATGGCAAGGTTAACAGCCGGCTCGCCCTGACTCACACAAGCAGTCTATGTCATGAAGGAGCCGAAGGGCAAGCCCAGGGACTCACTTGGGGTAAACATCCTCACGAAATGGGCACCCCAAATACGAGACACTCAACCATTTAATCACAGAGGAATTCAAACCCCAAAATGACATAAGACCAAAAAAGCAAGTCAAAACGACCAAACCCTACCACACCGACACTTCGACTCACAGTACAAATGTGCACACCACGAAAAAATTCGATTCATTTATCAAAGAAGGGAAGGCATTGTGCACATACCATGAAGTCGAAATAGCAAAAGTCGGCAAGACAACCAAGCAGAGCGCAGATGGCCTTCGGAAAATTCGGCTGCAACAATCGACTCCAATTCCAAACGCCCAACTCAGCAGCAACACTCAAGCTCAAGCACTCTAGAAGAAAGAGGAAGCAAATGATAAAATTTAAATGGCACAAAACTCCCCAAAAGTTGACTTAATACCCACCTTCGGAAATTGCAAAATCATTGCAATCAAGACGGGTCAACCCAGAGTCCGGGAATTCGACAAGGTGATGGACATTCGAAGGAATCCGGTCCCAACGAAATTCCGCGAAGGACCAGATTCTCCGGATTTTCAATGAAAAGCAGCAACCATCGGACTCGAAAGGAATCCGGGACATTCCGGAAGGAGTGGATTTTCCCGAGTACAGTGAAAAACCCGGAATGAGTCCAAAACCTAAGGTTTTCAATATGTATCATAGATGGACCATTCCAATAGGCAAGATAAACATCAAAGCACATGCCCAAGCAAGCATATCCCCAAAATACAAAGGGCCAAAAAGACTAAGAGCGAAAGCAAAAGAGGGTCCCTACTTTCAGTGGGGCGTGTGTGCAAAAAGTGCACAACAAAGTGTTTTCAATTTTTCATTCAAAAGTTCCTATAATCACATGGAAACAAGGCATATCTGAAAATTAAATTGATTTGCAGCCATAAGGGCTGATGTAAACCATTACAAAACTGTTATAAATTTAATATATAACAGCAAGATCAAATACAAAAATGATCTCTTTCAATCCCTCTTCTTTTGAAGCTCTCTAGCTCCCTTCAACCCACAATCTTCAACTGAAAAAGACTGCTGCAATAAACTATGGATTAATCAATCTTCTTGCTGCTATACATGCACCTTCAAACCTGCAACAAAATGTCTTCTCCCTTCTTTCCAAGAAAAACCACGCCTATATCCTCCACTCTCAAATTTTGGAAAAAAGTGATTACAAATGTGAAGCTCACTAGCTCTCTAAAACATGGGTTTCACTACCTGCATAAATCTGCAACAATGGAGTTATCAAATCTTCTTCTCAATCTGGCAGCATCTCCCCATCTCAACTTGCAAAACTCCAAAAGCCCCCTTCCCAAATGACAAGGCATGAATAAATAGAGATTTATGAATGATGGAAATCACTGTGGTTTCCAAAACCACAAGCCAAATCCACTTGGGAAAATCCCACACCCACCTTGAGGAAATATGCTTGAAATGAATTAAAAATAAATATTAAATGCTCAAAAAACATCTTCAAATCCACTTCCAAGAATTTGCTAAGAATAGGTGACAACTTGGATTCCCAATCCTCATGAATAGGGACCCCGGAGTAGAAAAAACTGAACCACTTACTCTTGTGTGCCCAAATTCTTCATGCAACAGTTGAGGAACATTAAATGAGTTGTCATATAACTTGTAACTCCCCAAATCCCACGCCCAAGAAGGCATATTTGTAGATTTTGCCTTGTATATGCCACCAAAATGCTTCCAAATTACAATAAGGCTGCTACATAAAATATGACTAAAAATATTTAATAAAATATTTGGCCATTTATTACAAAATTATTCATCTAGGACATTAAAATCTAAACTATTGCAAAAATTAAATAAATCATTTTTGGGTGATGCAAGATTGCTCTCACAACCCAGGATGCTCCTGCATCAGTCAGTTCAGGTATTAAGACTAATAGCCTCAGCCTGGACCCCTGGATTCTCATTTGTTTGAGTATCTAAGAGTGCATTGTGGAAAATCCAGAGAGATAGGTAAAGGTGTTTCAAGGAAGGATTTATAAAACCCAACAAAATCAAATTTGTTGTACCCAAACCAAATTTTTTGCTTCATTAAGGCATTTTGCTTAAAATGGTCTAAACCTTGTGAAAGTGGGGTCAAAACTCAGTTTTTGGGCAAATCAAGTATGGGCTTTTGGTCAGTATGATGCCATGAAGAAACTGGCAAAATTTGAAAATTTTGAAAATTAGGGTTTCTGAACTCTATTTCTAGGTCAAAACCCTAAAAAATAGGAACTTGTCAGAATTGGCTGAAATTAATTTTGATTGGCTTATTTCACATCACGATCACAGTGGTGAAGTCAGTTTCAGTTAAAATTCAGTTTAAGCCTGGTGGGTAGTTTTCAAATTTTTAGGAGAAAAGTTAGGATCTTCGAGGTCGTCAATGGCAGTTGGCCAATACCAGGTGTCAAAATCTAAGCCTGAAACTCAAAGCAGAACATTCGACGATGAAAGATGCTAAAAAAGATGCTTCTTCACGGAGGGGATTTTCAGGTTGGCAAGAAGTGCCAAAAAATATTCTAAGTCTGGAAGCTTTTCACTATGTAATGTGGAGACACTTGCACAATCAACGTGCAAATCAACTTTACGCGTTCGTAAATTTGGAAATAGTGAAGATACAACCATATACACATGTCAGCAATGGTGACATCTCTACGTGGTCAACCTTAGCAGCTGATGTGGTGTTCACAAAACACGAAGTGGTGAAAATAGATGAAAACCATCAAGCAGAAAGTAGATCTGCGCCCTTGTAGCCCAGGGGCGCCCTTCTTTTTGAAGGCCTAGATCTGAATGCATGTGCTTGTTGATAGTTTCAGTCTCTTCAAAATCAGTTTGGCTTTCCGATAAGCTATCAAGCGAGGACGTACATAGTGCAGAGCTCTGGTTATCAAGGTTAGAAGTAGAGATTGCAAGTAGGATGGAAGTCACAGGAAATTGCATGTTCATGGTTTGAGCGTCCCTGTAGCTCAGGGGCGCCCTTGAATATGACTCATCCATCTACAGGGGCGCCCTTGAATATGACTCACCAGATGGATGAATTTGCAGATGAGGTCCTCCTAAGATCTTTTCCAGTTCAGTCCAGCTTTGCAACGTACCCGTTCGCAAGACGATTCGACATTCTGAGTGACCGTGACAGAGGTTCTACCGAGCACGTAAAACAGAGGATGGAAAAATGTAGCTACACACAGTTGCACATCTGTAGGCTAGGGGCGCCCAGCGTTTAAGCCTGTCAGATGGGGTTATTTGCATTCGCAATCTTCACAAGACTTGTGCGCAATTACTCCAGCTATCCAATGAGTCCAACCATCAGCCTCCGGGATTTGGTGAACGCTTGTACGTGCGAGGTCAAGGCGGTGATGCTGAAAAGTGAGAGTGATTGGAGACAACCAAAAAATGACTAAGTATGGCAAGTACTAATTTCCTTGAAAAAGGCGCCCTTCTCTTTGAGGCCTTAGAAGCAGTTTTCTGGCTTTGTCATCTCCAGAGACATCTCTTATAAGTTGATCCAACTATGCAGAGAGACAGACGTCGCACGAATCGGAGCACTCCAGCTCTCGGTGTCAGGGGTCAAAGAATGGTGTTCAGACGAAAGTCACTTTTGTCAAAATGGTATTTGTGCCTTCACAGGCCAAGGGTACCCATCTTTTTGGGGTTCCTAATACAACTTTCAGATACCTTACATGCAGTCATTGGATGCAGAGTACTTCCAGTCACGCAATGAATCCACTATTCAGTCAACAGGGTTCATCATTCACCGTCAGTGGCCGTTTGAAACGTCAGAAGGCAATACAGAGAAATGGCTAAGTCTGGAATCATTGCATCAATTTAATCAAAGGCGCCTAATTTTCTAAGGTGTTAGATGTTGATTTTAGTAGATGCAGCTCCCAGCAGACATTTCATCCTTGCTATGCAGGCTTCACAGGGATATCTCAGATCAGTCGTAGGTTCATTCAGTCACCCGGAAATCAGAGCTGAATATGGCTAGATGTAATTTTGCAGTCAGCTATAAAGTAGGAGATACTCAAAAATCTCATAACTCTTGCAAATGGACGCCTAGAAGGTCAAATTTGGACTTTCTGGAATTAGTGAGGTTTGTCGAGCACATCCAGACGCTATTTTTGGTGAAATGATTAAAATAATATTTTTGCATGCAAAGCTTTAAAAATGTCGATTTTCTTCAAGAGATAAATATTGGCGCCTCTTTTAGTAATTTGCATGTTTTAAATTAAATACTATTTTTAGTTTGAGGCTCAGAGTCAGTAGCAGTTCAGCTGGTAAAGGGCCAATTGAATTCTTTCTTCAAAATTAGGGTTTCAGCATGCTATCATGCATAATGGTACGACTTTGTTTATTCAACCAAGTATGGTGCCATTTCTCATTCACACAGCTTACAAAATTCGAATTTCTTCAAGAGATTGGCGAATTTTCATCAGACAATCAAGTTCGTAGGCGACATAAATATTCTTTTGTAGGTACAAATCTAGATTCAGCAACAGTTTCAGAGCAAAGTGGCGATTTTGAAAGAAGAAGATAAAAATAATAAAAAAACGTCTTTCTTCTCTTCTAAAATTCCTCCATTTTCTCATCTAGATTTCTCTCACATGTTCGAAGAATTGCAAATTTTGGCAAAATAGAATAGCTGGATTGATTTAGAACGATCTCCTTAGCAAAACCCATGTGCTAGAATTTTTCAGGAAGATTTGTTCCAGAACATCAGTTCTCGAAGCTTTAATTTTCTCAACCGAAATTCCTTTGCATGGCTGAGTAGAGGTCGAATTTTTACATTTTTGACGTTCTGGGTTGTCTTAGAATCACTTTCTGGACAAAACCCATATCTCAGAATTTTCCGTAAAAAATTACTTCCGACGAGCTATTTTTAGCCTCAGCAAGCTATATTTTTAGCTTTCCAGAAAAATTGTCAGAATATAGCCATGTTCACAGTCGACAGGCGAGTTTTTCAGAATGCAATTCACTCAGCTCGAATTCAAGACCAAGTCAGTCTTGACTCATGACTTCATCGAACAGTTGATACGAATCTGCATAAGGTGCTTCTAGAAGCAGTTTTGGATCCACTCAAGATTAGAGATTTGATAATCAAAAACATTCAGCAGTCCGGGTTACTTGAGGCCGCTTCCATACCTATCTCAGTTCATTGCGTAGAGTTTGTAATGTCTTGCATTAAGCATTACAATTCTGTTGCACGGGAGATACAGTCAGTAGATGGGCGTGTCATATGCAGTCTTAAACCCCTTGACATCGAGCGAAGTCTGGGTATTCCTCAACATCTAGATGGGTTGGTCATTTCCATGAATCAGAGCGAGCAAGCATTCAATATTAAATTGGATAAGTGTCAGAGTAAGATGACAAAGAGGTGGCTGAAACAGAAAAAGACCAAGTTGCCAAACATCGTAGGTTGTGGTGAGTTCAAGGATGAGTATGGTATTCTGATTACACTGCTTAATCGTGTCTCAGGTCATACAGATGTAAACAAATTTCACCCATGGATGTACTACATCATTGGTCGAATCATCTCTGGGCAAGAGCATTATGACTGGGCATCCTTCTTCAGCAATGCTATTCACGAGCAAATCACCGGTTTCCTAGTTGCACACTAGTTTCATGTGTTCCTACCTTGTGTACTTGATCGCCTATCAGGGTCAGTTTATTGGGTTGAACACGGTGGGCATCCTCAGTGCACAAAAGGTCTATCGTTATTATGATCAACTTGAGTTCACGAAGGCTAAAAGACGTTTCAAACATGTGCAGGAGGCTTTCTTGACTGTAATGTCCCCGATTTAGCCCTACGCTCTACAATTGGTTTTAGCCTATTTCCAGAAACTCGTAGGCTAAGCAGAATGGGAAATTAAGATTTCCTATTTTATAGGAGGTTTCAGATGTAGTTTTGAGGGCTTGCATGTGTGTTTTTTTGACGCATGACTAGTGGAGTTTTCTGGGTTTTCAGAGATCTCCAGGGTGATGTGACATGCATCTGAATCTGACATCCTTTTCGAGCACTTACTATATATAGTAAGTCATGATGGTTGCCCGATTTGTGCTTAAAAGATATTTGGAAACACTTACTATTTTAGTAAGTCATGATACTGCTTAGTTGGCATACAGATGTGGTTTTGGCAAACTTACTATTTATAGCAATATGCTATTTTTGGTAATTATATTTATAGTAGTATCACTCTAGCAGCAACTCAATCTTTTGCAGTTCAGTGTGGCCGATCAGTTTGGCTTTCAGTTAGGTTGAAGTGAATTTACTATTTTTGGCAGTGGCTATTTTTAGTAAGTCTAATTTTGGCAGTATCATCATCTACAGTTCAGCTCAGGTCATCATGCTATTTGTGGTAATCCTTCAGTTTTAGTATTGGCATTCGTTTTGGTTATCTCCTTAGACTAAGTGTTATACTTAGTCAATTTCATGTTTTTAAGCTGTACCCCCATGCCTAGGAGTGATAACTTCATGTTGTTTTAAAGAGGGGACATTAAGGGGTCATGATGAGCATTTAATGATTATTAAAATTCTTTATTGTTGCAAATAGAAATGATAACACTTAGTCAATTTCATGTTTTTAAGCTGTACCCCCATGCCTAGGAGTGATAACTTCATGTTGTTTTAAAGAGGGGACATTAAGGGGTCATGATGAGCATTTAATGATTTATTAAAATGCTTTATTGTTGCAAATAGAAATGGATGCCAAAAGGGAAGGGAAATAATGTTTTATTATTTCACAAGAAAGTTAATGGTTGAAGGGCGTCCCTTGGGAAGTTGAAGTGATTCAACTTCTTGGAATTCAAAGTGTTTCATTTGCCCATTGAAACTTATATATTGTTGCATTGTGGAGTGCTGATTATGTTATGTTTGGAAAGCAAAGTTATGCTGCTGGTTTGAAATCCAGAATCCGGCTAAGGGAAAGTTTAGCAATTCTATTCCACTCTTCGGGCCTGAAACTATGGTTCCCTAGATGATGGATTGAGAGTGTGCTTCATTCAGAAGTACATATTGAGCTTCAGTGTTGGAGAAATTGAGGTTATTTCCAGAAATTGTGTTGCTGGTCCTTTCATGGCTGAAGGACATTTCTATTTACAGCTTTGAGAGTGATTCTTATTTTGTTATGGGTGTTTGCTCTTTCCATTCCTAGACCAGAGGCGACCATTCTTGGAGTTTTGCAGATTTTAGTTTGGAGGCTTTGATTTTATATGTCAAAATTGCCCCTCAAGGAGGGCCGTACATTTCAGTTTGCATTGGGATTTGTGCCATAAATAAATAAAGGTGTTTTGAGGCTGTTTCTTCATCTCAGCAGGGGCGCCTATCTTCTAGTTGATCATTGCACTTGGAATCATGCAATTCGGAGGTAATTCGATTGAGTTATGAGTATTTGATAAATTTCTGTAGTTGCTAATTTGATATCTCTAGAATTACAGTTTGTTGAAACAAAATTAAATCATTTGCTGTTTCCATCTTTCTTCTTCTTTTCTCATTATGTTCTAACATGGGAACAATGTATAACTCGGTGCTTGAAAAATTGGTGAAAAACATTGTAATTTGCAGCCATCTTATTTGTACAAACTGTTAACAGTAGTACTGTTTCAGTTTTAATATTGTTGCATTATTTAATTAGTTTCACACTAAGCACCCCTGGATGGTATACTGCTAGTGAGGATAAATTGAATTGTAATTCTCTTGCATACCCACTTGCAAGTGGTGAATCCCCACTCTTCAGTGGATGCCTGCAGCAACAGAAGAAGTATTTAAATTGTAATCTTTTCCCCCCACTGTTTGGTGGTAGCATGGAAAGTCTCTTTGGTTGGTTATCCGCCTTTGTTACATTTCAATTCAGTTTTAGTACTCCGCCATATGTTAGCACCTCGCCTGTCAAAGGATCTTGAGTGCACATTCTTGGTGTCGAGTTTAATCTCTCTCATTCAGTGTAATCTTTATATTAGTGTTTCAGTAGATCCTAGGGATTCTCTGACCATATGCCTGCCCCTCCTCCTTAAGTAGTTTTAGGGTGCATTCTTGGTTAGAGTTCTTTCATGCACGTTTTGGGTTATACTAACCTTAACAGGTGCTTGGTTACATTGTAAATGTTCATTTAAAAATCAAAAAAATTGAGAGAGTTTATTTCATTGACATATATAGTGAGAAACTTGGATCGGGAGTTGCACATTCATATCTCAGCAGTTGCTAGAGCAGCGATGGAGAATTGGGCAGACTGGTACATTCAATTCCCTACATACACCTATATCCGTGTCTATGGATACACAGGAAATCTAGCTATGCTACCGCGTTATCCTTCAGATAAGACAGTATTTATGGAGTTTCTGAGGCAGCTGTATGAGGTTCACAAACGTTTGCGCCACAAGCGTAAACAGGCTACCAACTTTCCTTTGAAGTTCGGGATATATTGGTGCAAGACAACAGTTGATGCTAAAGCTGCAGGACAGGAGTTAGAGAATTGCAAACTCAAGTACCTGGTTGAAAAACGCACATATGATCCTTGGGGTCATTACGCGACGCGCCTTGGTAGTCGCTCTTATCACAAACCTACATTGGAGGACTACTGGGTGAATTGCGAGGATGACTTCGAGGTACGCAGACGCAGCTACAACAGGTTCTCTCTTCCGTAGATATCTGTCTTCTTGGCAGAAGAGGTGGAAGGTTTGTCAGAGGATGAGGGAGATGCACTTCCTCAGTTTTATAGAGATCAGGTTGATGGACAACCATTGCCGATAATTAATTGGTACGCCAAAGACTTCTCATCGGTGGAGGAGAGGTCGAGCAGAGTCATCTAGAATAGTATGCTTTATCTAGAAAGCAGAAGGACCAGAAGGGTATCCATGCCTAGAGCAGAGCCGCCACCAGTGGGAGTTGTACTACCCTCATCGTCGAAACCCAAGCAAAAGAAGAGGAGTAACCCTCCTAGGAAGAATCCAGTGCCTAGTAACTCAAAGGGAAAGGCACCTGCTGCTGTTTCACATGTAGAACCTGTCAGAAAAGTTGTTCATAATTCACCACAGCTTGAGGTTTAGCCACGTATACTGTCACCAACACCAGAGCAGCCTTCAGCTCCAATTCACATTGATTTGGACGTGGACTTACCACTTCGCAGTAACACCTCTACACATTCACTTTCATCAGATCCTCCTATGACTAGTACAGATCATTCCAGTGGGATTAGTCGAGATTCGTCTTGGCTTGAGAGTCAGCTGGGAAGAAAGAGGAGACAACCATCTTATGCTCTTGATCATTCAGATTTCAATCATGATATAGATGTGCCCGACGAAAGGATCAAGAAACAGGTTCATATTGAGAGGAATGCAGGTAAGGAGATTGTCGTTGAGACTGCTGCACCTCCAGAGGATAAGAGTCTGGACGAGATGGAAGCTCAAGACTTTGAAGTGATCACAGTCAACTTCGGTGAAGTACTCATCGGACGGACATTGACCTCCTACAGGTTGCTACAGATAGTGCAAGGGATAGAATAGTGAAGGATGGAGAAGATAAGTCAGCCCTCAAGGCTGAAATACAACAGCTTCGCCAGTACATTTCTAGCCTTATACATAGGACAGGGGATGCTGTCGCCACACTTCCACATATGTTAGAGCCACCAACATAACAGGGTCAGCTTGATCACTTGGTTGCGTATGGCAAGTGGTTAGATGAGTGGGAGGAGTTTGTTACTAGAGGTCGCCTGGTACTTTCAGAGTTGTACTAGTTGTGGTACAATGCACGTGAGTTTCGTTTAGAACTTTAGGATGAGGAGCGTGACTTGGCTATTAGTATACCCAGGAATGAGATCCTGATTGCTAACCTGGGGTTGTCATTTGACGCAATCACAGATGCACAAGATAAAGAGGATGTCTATACTTGGAGAACACAGTTGATCTTCAAGGCTAAGATAGAAGAAACGATAGCATCAAAGTTGGTTGAGAGCAGAGAGCATGTTACTAGTGCACTCCGCTATATAAGAAACTTTGTGTCTCAACTACCATGTCAGTATCAACATGTGGGTGGTGACTATGTCGAGCTTTCTGATGTTCAGTCAGAGCTCCAAGCACTTATTCATAGTATTTTTAGTGGTGAGGCCATTGGTTGTAAGATGAATCAACTTACAGTCATGTCAGCATTGTTTGATGAGGCAACCAGGAGTAAAGGCGAGTTTCAGTGTCAGATCACTGGTGGAGAAAACATGCTGCATAGACATGGGATACTTTGTCGGAGCTTCAATTCCCCAGAAGGTGACGCAATCGATGACTTCGTGGATGGGTTGATTGCTCGAGATCAGGGCCAGTAGACTTCAGTTCCAGCCTTTCAGGATAGACTTCATGCATGACAGTTAACTTGACGCTTCTTTCCAAGTTAACTCGCTGTTTCACATCTCACGCATGTCTATCTTGGAAGTATCAACATTCACTTGGAGTTTCTTTTTTAGAATTTACGTTAACTGATGGTAGTATTCCAGTTAACTTGCTTTCAATAAGGACGTGCATGTTTGCACATTGTCCACTTAGATTAGATGTTTCAGTTAACTGATGGTAGCTTGCCAGTTAACTGTATAGTTTCCTTTATTAGGGTTTAGCAATAAAATCTTGCATGCACTGCAGGACTGTAGTTGACTCAAGGTGATTTTAGGGTTGCCTACACCTTGATGTCTATAAATAAGAGCATTTAGCTCATTTGTAATGAACTTTTGCACGAGAGAGTAATATATGCTGTGCCACCTTGCCTGTAATATTGCCTATTTTGTATCTGTTCAAGAGTATTTATTGTGATGATGAATTGTTATGCCACTCTGGTTTCATGCAGTTCTTATGGTGAATGCTCATCTTAGTTAAATGGGGTTGCTGGTTTGATCATTGTTGTATGCGTGTCTCGTCTATGCAATACACTGTCCCAGTTGCTTACCTTGTGTTTTGTGGTCAATAAGTCTATTCAGATTGAGAAGATAGTCGTGCCACCTTGGCTTCAAGTTTAGAATCTGTACCTAAAGCTTATTGTTTGATGTGTGTGTCAATAAAATTATTTAGCCTAACAAATAGTTGTGCCACCTTGCCTTCACGTTGTGAATCTAACCAAAAGTTTATCGTGTAATCACATTCCTGCTCCATTTCCTCATGCTCTGTTTACTTGAGGAGACTGGATAGATTTAAAGTAGTTCGCTTATTTGTAGTTAAATGATCTACGAAACCAGAAAATCCTTAGCTGCAACGTTCTAGGTTTTCTTAACCTTGTGCCTCTTCCAACTGAGATAAAAAGATAGGATTTAGAGTAGTTTACTTTTCCAAGCATATCATCTAAAGAGGGAGCTTCCCCTCCTAATTTGAAGAGCACTCATTACATAATGTGCATAGCTGTCCGTTTTGTACTAACACTCCAGAGGTGTTAGTTATTACGCCAACAAAATTATTGGTAGAGATTCAGACTCCTTAATTGACATGCAGATTGACTAACATCATATTGGACAATATAATAAAGACAACTAGCAGATAAGTGCAATTGGAGAATTTTTTTAAAATCACGTGTTTTATCTTTTAATGCAGCTTGGCTCATGTTATACTCTTCTGGTATTACTAGTGTACTTCAGAAATCCTTTTCATTTTACATGTATTTTTTTTTTCTGGCTTTTATAACTTTTTCTTTGAAGACAAGAAGTAAATATAAACTAAAAATATTTTCATGTTTTCCATTATTGTTTTTAATTTTCAGTTTGTTCTAGTTGTAATCTTTGTTCTGGCTTTGCAGGACTGTCCCTTTCGCATGGAATCTAATTACTGCAGGCTACTTAGAGCACTCAGTATTTGGGGTAATTATTATTGTTGTATTTCTGGAAAATAAAATTATCTTGTATGTGCTATATCTTGTTTAACAACTTTAAACTCTTTTCATTGCTGAAGCTTATCTCCAAAGAATCTCAGTTTGCATTTTACAGCTAACCAGGTGAAGAATCCATGTATCTTGTAATGTGTTAATTTATATTTTGCTAAAAAAGTATTGCCTAGGTATTTGTTTTGAGAAGTATGATGTTGAAGTTGTGACTCCTGTATTCATAATCAGATGTGGATGCTAGAAAAATTAAGATAAAAAAACTTAAGTGATTTAAAGATGATTTGTAATTAAAGACTTAAAGCAATCCACAATATTAAAAAAGTTCTTCCCATAAAATTGTGTAAAGGATTTAGAGGATTGACATCATGGACAACACTTGTGGTGCATTATTAGGATAAATGATAAGACTACAGACATGGTTATTTCAATAGATAATTGGAATTACAATGAGTTAATCATCCAATAGCTTACTATATATATAATTTGTAATTCTGCATGTTGTTTGATATGCCGTATAATTTAGCTTTCTATATCTTAGTGAAAACTAACTATTGCATACTTTCGTATGCTCAGTTTTACATATGGGATCACAGATGCTCTCATAAAAAATTAGAATTGGATGGAATCATCTGAAGAAAGGAAAGAGTTGACTTTTTTCTGTAGGAAACTGAGTGATTGTATGTAACAGATTGAACATTCAAGCATTGTGCAAATAAGCATTTTTAATTTATTTGCTCTCTTGAACAGGATGTATATCAGATGCTCTTTTGTTCGTACTTCGTACACTTATATATTTGGTGTGAAACACTGTT
Source organism: Sequoiadendron giganteum (assembly GCA_007115665.2). Classification (NCBI taxonomy): domain Eukaryota; kingdom Viridiplantae; phylum Streptophyta; class Pinopsida; order Cupressales; family Cupressaceae; genus Sequoiadendron; species Sequoiadendron giganteum. The sequence goes on from CM021107.1 coordinate 636,760,139, forward strand.
GATGAGCTCAAGACCTGATCAGAACCATACTACTTCCACATCTGTAATCTGCCTTTAGAAAAAGGAACTACAAAGGAGGAGAACAATTGTGTTGAATATGCTGCTCAAGGTCATTAATGTACAGAGCAGACATTGCATCTACATCTCTGTATGTTGAAGTCACAATACCATATACAAAAATTAGGTGGAAGCTCCTAAATAATGGGGTATGTAGGGAAACCCGCAGGCGAGATAATTGTATGAATGACTGAGGATTAGGTCTCATAAGAAGCCTAGCATTTATGTTAGGCAATGCTACGAGTAATGTGTTAAATGTAATGCATATTTTTGCAGCATCCCAGTCGAGTCTGGAAGCACTGCACTAATTTTCCAAACTGCATTTCAAATTAGCAAATCCCTCAACCTAAGGCTAATACTGTAATCTGCTACTTGTTGTACCACAAATTAAAATTTTTGCTACTCTAAGGCATTTTGAAGAAATGGTTAAAAGTTTTGTTAAAATTGTCAAAAAAGGTCAAAATTGGGAATTTGCATGTCTTGCATGAGGGTCAAAAACTGAAAATTTTCAAAATCTGACGATTTGGATCTGCTCAGAGTGACCTTGTCTACAAAACCCAGATCTCAATTTTTCGGCCCTAAATTTTAGAAAAATTTCTATTTTTAGAAACTTTCTAAAAAAACAACTTTTTTCTAGGTTTAAAATTTTCTAATAAAAGAAAATTTCTAAAAATAGGAAGTTTGGCTTCCAGGGTTCAAACTGATTTTGATTGGCTCAAAATACTTCCTCATTAGGCTGGTCTAGTCGGAATCATAAAAAAATCAGTTTTGCCCTAGTGGGTCTATTCTGCTTTTTTAGGAGCTCCAAGGTCATTAATGGAGGTTGCTCAATTGCCAGGTGTCAGATTTAGAGTCTTAGGCACTGCACAAATCAAGAGCGACAGAAGATGATCAAGGAACAAAGAATGAAGAATGAGGGTTGGAAAATCTTGAAAGTTGCAAAATTTTGGCTAACACTGAAGAGTCCAGGCGCCCCAGTCTAGTCAAGGCGCTTGGAATTCTTTGCCTTAGCCATTTTTCATGTCGCTGACAGTCAAAGCAACGGTGAGCACGAGGAACGAGGAGAAAGGTGAAAAAGATGAAATAAAAACTAACACTGCCATGTATGGGCGCCCCAACTTGCTAGGGGCGCCCAGTCTTTCAAGAGGTCAAATGATGGAATTAGGGTTTTCTCATCCCAGACAATGTTGCTCAAAATTCAGCAAGCTCCATAGTGAATTCATCAACAAGATCATCTGATCAGTCAGTCAACCAGAATCTCATATTGAACGGAGAAGTCTTGGCAAACGACAAACTGGGTACCATGAAAATATCAACAAATAAACTAACTCTGGAAACTTTGGGCGCCCCAGTTAGCTAGAGGCGCCTAGGGTTTTGAGCCACCAAATCCAACGATTAGTGTTTGCCAGATCAGTCACTGCCTTTAGAATTTTGCCAGCTATCTAGTGTATATCCTAGCTTGATCATTAGGCTTGTCAATTGCCAACAATTCAGGTCGAATGGAGGGCATAACATGAGGTTTCAAGTTTGAAGGCTGAAAAAGAGCCAAAAATGGCAAAGGCTGGAGATCATGGGCGCCCTACGAGGAGATAGGTGCCCAAGCTTTTGGGTCATCAAATGGATAAATCAGGGTTTAACGCCTCCAGTATGTTCTCTTTAGTTTTGAAGCAGCTCTCCAACGCAATCATTAGCAAGCTCATCAGAGTTGGCAGTCACCAAATATCACAGAGGGAACGGAAGGATGAAATTGGGCAAAATGAAAAAAGTCAAAAGCAAAGATGAAAATCTCAAAATAAATTCTAAGTCTGGAAGAGATGGGCGCCCCAAGTAGCCAGGGGTGCCCAAGGATTTGAGGCCCAGAAATCAGTTTTCAAGAGATATCACTCCTAAGAGACCCCCCTCAGAATTCATCAGGCTATCCAATGAGTCTAGCCATGAGTTCATCGAACCACCTGATCATCTACAAATGAGAATTCATTAGAAGATCAAGGAAAACAGAAGTTGAAGAATGTCAAAACACTGGTAAGCTTGGGCACCCCAAGTAGCCAAGGGTGCTCGACATTTTGAAGGTCAAGATGATGTTTTTATCCGAAGCAACCTCTAGGATGATCTCGCTAGATTCACTCAGGCTTCGCAATGGATCAGTTGGCTAGTTCACAACATCAACCTAACATTTGGAATTCAAAGTCAAACTGAGGTCAAAACTCAAGCAAAAGTTGAAATTGTCAGAAAATTGGCTGTTTGGAGAGGAAAAATGCCTCTAGACAAGAAAGGCGCCCAAGGCTCAATGCTAGTCAAATTTTCAAGTTTTCATCATGAGGATTTCTAGAAAATATCCACATTCAATGAACCTGCTCAAGATCGGCTTCAAGAAGTTTTAAAGCTGGAGAATAAAACAAGTTTTCAACCTAAAAACCTATTTTAAGGATGGCTTTGCATTCATTCTTCACAATTTTTGCATGTGGTGTCCAAGGCAAGAGAAGAAGAAACATAAAATTTATTCAATTCAAGATTCAAAGGCCAAAACTTGGAGATTTTTCAGAGTTCTTCATATTTTCTTGATCAGCTCACACAAAGGCTTTCTTTTTCATGCTTTATTTTTCCAGGGCATCAATTTTCAGAAGAAAGGGGTCATCTTTTTCAATTTTCAACAATCTGGGTCAGCTTGGTTTGTGATTCTAAACAACTTTGGAGAATTTTTCAAATTTCAAGAACCTGCTTTTTTCATGGATGTCCAAGAAATCTTCAATATTTTCAAAATCTGATCATCTGGGTTCATCTATAACGTGATTTGGCACAAAACCTAGCTCTCAGCTTTTTTTTTCAAGAAAACTTCAAAAATTAGTGTTTCTGCTTTTTCAACCAGCCATCAACAATTTTCAAAAATGAACGATCTGGGTCTTCTTGCAACGAGATTCTCTACAAAACCCATATCTTAGATTATTTTTTGAAAAATCTGCCCGTTTGAAGAAGAAAAATCAGCAAGCTAAATTTAGTATTTGTGCAAAACTTGTCTGAGCATAGTCAAGTTTATAGTCAATCTTTAAGTTTTTCAGTATGGAGTAATCTCCCATCGAATTCAAGACCGAATTAGTGTTGTATCATGATTTCATCAAAACTGTTGAAATTGACTTGCATCATATCAAGCCAGTGTTCAATTTGCATGCTTTGGAAGATGCAGGCAATGTTGCAGTCAGACATCTTGGTCATTTTGGGTTGTTTGCAGCCTCAGGCCAGACAATGTTGAGAAGTGCTTTGAGAAAAAGGACAAGTATTGGAAAAGAGTTGTACAAGAAAAATCAGAAGAAGTGTCATAAGCATAAAAGCTGTGAAAAATATGTTGAAGCAAGAGGATATATTTATAAAAGGTCATCACTCCAGTTGCAGAGCTGCTGAAATTAGCAAGATTCGATAAAGCAGCTGAAGATGTGAAAAATTCTCTAAGCTCAATTGCAGAAGGTGAAGAGATCCTGGAAAAGCGGAATTTTACTATAGATAGTATTGATGCTCTTGATAGAGATACAATTTCCAGCTTTTTAGCGGATGTGGTTGAGATTTAAAGTAGTAGTGAACTTGAAGTTTTCTCCGAGCTTTCTTTCTATTCTTGACTCGTCCTTATCCATTCTTTGCTAAGTTACTGGGTTTGGCTCCCTGGCTCAGGGTCTTGGTCCGGGTTCGCTCCAGGTACCGGTCCTGGTCCGGTCCCTTTGTGGGTTCGACCAGGGTTCGGTATTTGGAGTCCTGGTTCGCTGGTGAAGAACCCGGGCAAACCCAAGGCGAACCCAAGTCGAACCCACGTGTTTGGATGCCTAAAAAGCGTTTTTTTTTTTGCATTTTTTAATTTTTTTCTGCAGTTTGACTTTGACCCACGCCCAAGGGAACCCTAAAAGTGACCTCGAAAACACTTTAGACACCTAAACTACATCATTTTTATTCATTTGTTTTGCAAACAAGCATTTTCATTCCAAGAGGCTGAGTTCTTATTTTTGCTTGCTGGGTTGATAAAAGGAGTTGAAGATTGATCATTGAAGCTTCTACAAACGATTGCATTGCCATTCCTACAGATTTGCAAGTGTTTATTGGCTGCCACAAAGATTTTTGAAGGATATTTTTGTAAAGAGGTAAGTTTTTCTCACTTTTTTTTGAGTTTTTTCATCCATTTTTTTGTTTTACATTTTACAAACCAGAAACTTTGTTTTGTTTCATTTTATGATTTATATATGTTTTTCCTTTCCATTCTTCTATGAATGTATGCAAGATTCAAAAGAGCTAGGTTTTATAAATCAATATTTTGTTTTCATTCAAATTTTGAATGTGTTGTTTGCAAAACAAATTGCCATAGGAATCACAATGTCAATGGGTTCTACCTCCGGCTCCGTAGTTAAACCAAACTCAAAGTTCAAAACAAATCCTAATTCTCCTCTATGGAAGAATGTTGAGATGATAAAACAGATTCCAGGTGGTGGCGGTTATGTTTGGAAATGCAATGGGTGTGACGTTACATATACTAGTTCATACCATAGGGTGAAGGCACATTTGTGTGGCATGGGTGGAAAAGGCATCATGTCTTGCCCTGGAAAAAAAGATGAACCTATTCTATCTGAGACAGTTGCAAAATACATTATGGAGCAAGATGCAGCAGATCAACGAGAAGCCCAAAAAGGAAATCACCCTTTGTCTAAAAAAAAATCAAAGGGAATGCAGCCCCCCTTTAATCCCAATATTGTGGTAGAAGACCACCCATTTATTGCCATTCCTGATCTTCAAGCTCGAAGTGCACAACCTATTGCAAACAAGAGATCAAAGGGGCCTTTGGAACTTGCATTTCAAAATGAGAGTAGAGCCCTTGCCGACCAATGTGTAGCAAGATGCCTATATGCCAATGGATTAGCTTTTAATGTTGTTCGTTCTCCATATTGGAAAGAGATGTTGAGAACGGTTAATGAGGCTCCAAAAGGGTACACGGGCCCGGGTTATGAGAAGGTGCATAGTACTTTATTGGAAAAGGAGGTTGAGTTGGTTGAAGATGCATTGAAGCCTATAAGAGATTCATGGGTTGAGACAGGTGTGTCCATTGTTTTAGATGGTTGGAAGGACTCAAAAAATCGGCCTTTGATCAATGTCATAGCGGTGTGCCCTAAAAGGGCAATGTTTTTGAAAGCCGTGGATTGTGAGGGCCAAGTAAAAGACGGAGAATTTATTGCTAGTATTCTCATTGCAGCCATTGAGCAAGTGGGACTCCGCAATGTTGTTCAAGTTGTAACGGACAATGCCAAGAATTGTAGAGCAGCAGGGTTGTTGGTTGAGGAAAGATATTCACATATCTTTTGGACACCTTGTGCAGTCCATTCACTCAATCTTATGCTGCAAAAGATTGAGAATAAAATTGCATGGAGCAAACAATTGTATGCTAAGGCTGAGGACATCCAGATGTTCATCACCAACCACCACTTGTCTCAAGGGATCTTTAGATCATTTTCAAAATTGGAGCTATTGAAGGTAAGTGAAGTAATATTTACATTTGTCATTTTCTGATTTTCATAATCTGATTGTGCATTCTAATTTAAATTCTTCTTTAAAGTTTATTTTTAAATTTTAATATATTTTTTTAATTTGCAATAGGTTGCAGAGACCCGCTTTGCCTCTAATACAATCATCTTGAGACGACTTGTGAAAGTTAAAGAGGCACTTGCTAGCATGGTGATTAGCAACAATTGGTCTATATGGAGGCAAAGTGGCACTGAAAGAGCAACAAAAATTAAGAGGATGATATTAGATGACTCATGGTGGGATCGTGCGGAGTATCTCCTTAGCTTCACCGAGCCCATTTTGAGTATGATTCACTATATTGACATGGACAAGCTATGCATTGGAGAAATATATGATGGTATAGACTCAATGCTTGAGAAGATCAAGTGTACCATAAATGCAAGAGAGCAAGACCCTAAAGAGACTTTCTTCAAACAAGTGCAAACAATTGTTGAAGAAAGATGGAACAAAATGACAACTCCATTACACCTTCTTGCCTTTGCATTGACTCCAAAATACTATAGTAGTCAGCTTCTCTCACAGCCAGGAAGGCTTCCTCCATATAGAGATTTAGAAGTGCCTGAAGGGTACAAGGCAACATTTATGAGACTCTTCCTTGACCAAGATTTGCGATCTGTAATCACGAATGAGTTCACTGATTTTGTGTAGTCAAATCATCTAGATGCTGATGCTTCTCGTGATAGGTTCTTAAAGGATGCTCATAGTTGGTGGTACTTCCATGGACAATACTTCCAAAATTTGCAGCCCCTTGCAATCAAAGTTTTATCACAAGTAAGTTTAATAAATTTTCATATTTTAGTTTTACTTTTAAAATTTAAAAGTTTCATAATTTCATTTATAATTTATAATTTTTTAATTGTTTACTTTGTCTTCATAGGTCGCTAGTTCATCCGCATCTGAGAGGAATTGGAGCACATATTCTTTCATCCACTCAGTAAAGCGCAATAAATTGCTGTCAAAAAGAGCGGAGAACTTAGTATATGTGCATTCCAACTTGCATCTCCTTTCACACAAACAATGTGACTACAAGGAAGGGGAGACGAAGATGTGGGATATAGGGCCAGAGGATATTGACTTGGATGCTTCCACTTCCCACCATGTTGCATATGAGGAGTCCGATATCCAACAGGAGCATGGGCACAATACTAGTGCTAGTGACAGTGCCATTGGCACTACTTGTGATTCATCTAGTCTTCCTACTTCATCTAATGTCAATGTTGACAATGACTTTGGTATAGATGATTTAGAGAATCCATTTGATGATTAAAACTTTAATAGTGTTGTAATATTGAACTTGAAGTTTGAAGTTTGAACGATGAATATTTATATTTATCATGCATGTTTAAAAAATTAAATGTTTTACCTTTTAAATGATATTCAAGTTTATGGTGGTTTTGTTGTTTATATGATGTTAAGTTATGTTCTAATCCTAATTCATGCTTCTAGGCTGCATATATATATATATTTTTATTTTTACATGTTTTTCAGTTTTTGTACATACGAACCCAAAACGAACTAAACCCACCCCCAAAAAAATTTAGCCGAACCGGCGAACCGAACCCCCGAACCCGAACCCGAACCCGTACCCGTACCCGTACCCGCTACTTAGATTCTTTGTGAAAGAGAAAGAAAACAAGTTGTAATAGTTGGCACCTTCCCTGTTTTATGCTTTCATAGGTTGGTAGATGCTTATCTTGTTTTAGTTTTAGAAATAAAACTTTTATGTTAGCAAGTCTTGGTTGTAAAAGCAAGGAGATTTTAGGGTTCCCTACTCCTCTGCTTGTGTATAAATAAGGGCAAGCTTGCCCATTTTTCTTTAACCATGCTTGTGATAACAAAACATTGAACCTACTAGTGCCTTCTAATTGTTATTCAGTATTGTTCACTTAGTGTAAGAGCAAGCTTGTATGCCTCTTTTAGTTGCAAGTTATTGTTCAGTTCATGTGTTACTTGTGTCAATGTGTTCTGGTTGATCGCTAAGCTGTAATCCTATTTTGCTACAATCTTGCTATCCCAGAAGTGTAATCTTTGTTACTTGAAATTTGAGAAAAGGAAATCTTATGCCTCATTTGCTTTGATCTACTATCTTAGGTTTTCGTTTTATGTGTTATGCTTACATGATCTCTATTTTAGCTTGCATTGAAAGTATAGTAGATGTGCGTTGGAAGAAAGTTTATTTAAGTATTTATGTATGTCAAAGAATCATTCCTTGTTCATTTCTAATTCTCAAGCTCTGCTTTTACTTGAGTAGTTAGAAACGCCATTAGAGTAGGCTTAGTCGTAATTGAACTTCTAAAAAAGAAAATGTCAGCTACGACACTTGAGTTTTATAACCTTGTGCTCTTAGCTGAACAAAAAGATTGGCAAATTAGTTTAGTTTACTTTGTTTAAGCAACATCAACAAAGAGGGAGCTTCCCCTCCTAATTCGAAGAGCAGTTTATCTGCGCATAGCTGCCCATTTCTAATTCGCAATCCAGAGGTGTGAATTGAAACGCCAACACTACTTTAGGTGGTTGATTCAATATTTGAAGGTTTAATCTCCATATTCTTTGGTTTTTATAATGCCCTTCAAAATCTTTAGATAGCCACCATAGGGGTTTTCTTGATAGTCTTAGGGTTTTTGGCTGGCAACATACAAAATAGACAATGTTTGGGTTGGGCTTCCACTGGTAAACTCCATTTGCATCATGTAAGAGTTGACAAAGGTATTGATCCAGCAGTTGGCATTTCTACATCCCATTAATATGTCTGCCTTGCTGAAGTTATGATTTGTTTACCCTGCTCAAAATTCTTTACTGTGAGAAATGTTGAATTTTAGAAGCCATTCCTCTTCCTTTTGGAAAATCAATTTTTTTGAAAAAAATACCTTTGAGGGCCCCAAGAATGCAAAAAAAGAAAAGAAAAGTATTAGAAGTCCCAAAAATTCTAGAAACCGAAGTTCTATGTTTTGATGAGTCTCATGTCATAACAAATGTCCTCAACTTCTTGGGGGGGAAAGCTTGTTGCATAAGTTTTTCAGGTCCCTCTGTGGGTTCGACCAGGGTCCGTGATTTGGAGGCCTGGTTCGCCGGTGAAGAACCCAGGTCGAAACCGGGTGAACCCAAGGCGAACCGACGGGTTTGGGTGTCTAAAAAACATTTTTTTATTAATTTCTCTAGTTTGACTTTGACCCACGCCCAAGGGAACCCTAAAAGTGACCTCTAAAACACTTTAAATACCTAAACTACCTCATTTTATTCATTTGTTTTGCAAACAAGTATTTTCATTCAAAGAGGCTAAGTTCTTATTTTTGCTTGTTGGATTGACAAAAGGAGTTGAAGATTGATCATTGAAGCTTCTACAAACGATTGCATTGCTATTCCTACAAATTTGCAAGTGTTTATTGGCTTCCACAAAGATTGTTGAAGGATATTTTTGCAAAGAGGTAAGTTTTTCTCACTTTTTTTTGAGTTTTTTCACCCATTTTTTTGTTATACAAACCAAAAAATTTGTTTTGTTTCATTTTATGATTTATCTATGTTTTTCCTTTCCATTCTTCTATGAATGTATGCAAGATTCAAAAGAGCTAGGTTTTATAAATCAATATTTTGTTTTCATTCAAATTTTGAATGTGTTGTTTGCAAAACAAATTGCCATAGGAATCACAATGTCAATGGGTTCTACCTCCGGCTCCGTAGCTTAACCAAACTCAAAGTTCAAAACAAATCCTAATTCTCCTCTATGGAAGTATGTTGAGATGATAAAACCGATTCCAGGTGGTGGCGGTTATGTGGTGAAATGCAATGGGTGTGAAGTTACATATTCTAGTTCATACCATAGGGTGAAAGCACATTTGTGTGGCATAAGTGGAAAAGACATCACGTCTTGCCTTGGAAAAGAAGGTGAACCTATTCCACCTGATACAGTTGCAAAATACATTATGGAGCAAGATGCAGCAGATCAACGGGAAGCCCAAAAAGGAAATCACCCTTTGTTAAAAAAAAAATCAAAGGGAATGCAGCCCCCATCTAATCCCAATATTGTGGTAGAAGACCACCCATTTATTGCCACTCTAGATCTTCAAACTCAAAGTGCACAACCTATTGCAAACAAGAGAACAAAGGGGCCTTTGGAACTTGCATTTCAAAATGAGAGTAGAGCCCTTGCCGACCAATGTGTAGCTAGATGCCTATATGCCAATGGATTATCTTTTAATGCTGTTCGTTCTCCATATTGGAAAGAGATGTTGAGAACGGTTAATGAAGCTCCAAAAGGGTACAAGGGCTTGGGTTATGAGAAGGTGTGTGGCACTTTATTGGAAAAGGAGGTTGAGTTGGTTGAAGATGCATTGAAGCCTATAAGAGATTCATGGGTTGAGACAGGTGTGTCCATTGTTTCGGATGGTTGGAAGGACTCAAAAAATCGGCCTTTGATCAATGTCATAGCGGTGTCCCCTAAAGGGGCAATGTTTTTGAAAGCCGTGGATTGTGAGGGGCAAATAAAAGATGGACAATTTATTGCTAATATTCTCATTGCAGCCATTGAGCAAGTGGGACCTTGCAATGTTGTTCAAGTTGTAACGGACAATGCCAAGAATTGTAGAGCAGCAGGGTTATTGGTTGAGGAAAGATATTCACATATCTTTTGGACACCTTGTGCAGTCCATTCACTCAATCTTATGCTGCAAAAGATTGGGAATAAAATTGCATGGATCAAACAATTGTATGCTAAGGTTGAGGACATTCAGATGTTCGTCACCAACCACCACTTGTCTCAAGGGATCTTTAGATCATTTTCAAAATTGGAGCTATTGAAGGTAAGTGAAGTAATATTTACATTTGTCATTTTCTGATTTTCATAATTTGATTGTGCATTCTAATTTAAATTCTTCTTTAAAGTTTATTTTTAAATTTTTAAATTTTTTTTAAATTTGCAATAGGTTGCAGAGACCCGCTTTGCCTCTAATACAATCGTCTTGAGACGACTTGTGAAAGTTAAAGAGGCACTTTCTAGCATGGTGATTAGCAACAATTGGTCTATATGGAGGCAAAGCAACACTGAAAGAGTAACAAAAATTAAGAGCATGATATTAGATGACTCATGGTGGGATCGTGTGGAGTATCTCCTTAGCTTCACCGAGCCCATTTTGAGTATGATTCGCTATACTGACATGGACAAGCCATGCATTGGAGAAATATATGATGGTATAGACTCAATGCTTGAGAAGATCAAGTGCACCATAAATGCAAGAGAGCAAGACCCTGAAGAGACTTTCTTCAAACAAGTGCAAACAATTGTTGAAGAAAGATGGAACAAAATGACAACTCCATTACACCTTCTTGCCTTTGCATTGACTCCAAAATACTATAGTAGTCAGCTTCTTTCACAGCCAGGAAGGCTTCCTCCATATAGAGATTTAGAAGTGCCTGAAGGGTACAAGGCAGCATTTATGAGACTCTTCCCTGACCAAGATTTGCGAACTGTAGTCACGAATGAGTTCACTAATTTTGTGCACTCAAATCATCTAGATGTTGATGCTTCTCGTGATAGGTTCTTAAAGGATGCTCATAGTTGGTGGTACTTCCATGGACAATACTTCCAAAATTTGCAGCCCCTTGCAATCAAAGTTTTATCACAAGTAAGTTTAATAAATTTTCATATTTTAGTTTTACTTTTAAAATTTAAAAGTTTCATAATTTCATTTATAATTTATAATTTTTTAATTGTTTACTTTGTTTTCATAGGTTGCTAGTTCATCCGCATCTGAGAGGAATTGGAGCACATATTCTTTCATCTACTCAGTAAAGCGCAATAAATTGCTGTCAAAAAGAGCGGAGAACTTAGTATATGTGCATTCCAACTTGCGTCTCCTTTCACACAAACAAAGTGACTACAATGAAGGGGAGACGAAGTTGTGGGATATAGGGCCAGTGGATATTTACTTGGGTGCTTCCACTTCCCACCATGTTGCATATGAGGACTCCAATATCCAATAGGAGCATGGGCACAATACTAGTGCTAGTGACTGTGCCATTGGCACTACTTGTGATTCATCTAGTCTTCCTACTTCATCTAATGTCAATGTTGACTTTGATATGGATGATTTAGAGAATCCATTTGATGATTAAAACTGTAAAAGTGTTGTAATATTGAACTTGAAGTTTGAACGATGAATATTTATCATGCATGTTTAAAAAATTAAATTTTTTAACTTTTAAATGATATTCAAGTTTATGGTGCTTTTGTTGTTTATATGATGTTATGTGATGTTCTAATCCTAATTCATGCTTCTAGGCTGCATATATATATATTCTTATTTTCACATGTTTTTGTACTAACGAACCCAAAATGAACCGAACCCACCCCCCAAAAAATTTAGCCAAATCGGCGAACCGAACCCCCGAACCGGAACCGGAACCAGAACTGGTAACTTAGTTTGTAAGCATCATGATGGTCCCTATTTTGATGATGCCTTAGTTATATAAGTGGGAAGTTATGTTCATCCAACTATAAAAATTCACGAGCAGTTTGTAGTCTTATTTTAGAGGTTTTAATCATGTCCACTTTATTAGTCATTAATGACTGTTCGTAGAATTCAGGGATTGCAAGCTATGCCATTGTTTTCAACCAATCAGCCAAGGTCGATTAATCAAAGTAGAAGCAAATTTTTCCTCTGTTGAACTTTTTGTTGTTGTAAACAAAGAATCACAGCTATCATGACGAATATATCATTTATTATAAAAGCATGAGCAATATGGTATGCTGGAAAACTGTGAGATGAATATATTGATAATGATTAAGCAAGACTGTCAGCACTTTTTGGTTTCATCCCTTTCCACCAAAATGACTCACAAGAATATTCCTTCTAAAGTAAATCAATATAAATAACAAAATGTATGCAATTCATAATTAATTGGTTTTGAAGATACTACCTTTATAATTGGCTGCATTTGAATTCTATAAGTACTGCAAGGGAAGTGAAATCTGTAGCTTTATCAAACTGCATATTCCCCCATTTTTCATTTGAAATTTTAAGACGTTAATCTAAATTGCATTTTGCATGTTGCCATGGGTTTCACTTCTATGAGCTAGAGTATGCATTTTTTTTTTCAAGGAACAATTGCGATCTTGCGGGTTTGAATTTCTTATCTTTCCATTTGACACTTTATACTTATTTTAGTGAATCTATCTGCCTTTTGGATTTAACTCCCCATCCGCCTCACATCCCGTTCCCCCATAAAGCTATAAAGTTCCTGCATTAGAAATGTAATAAATGGCATGGTGCATTCCTTCATGCATTTTATAATTACTATTTTTTAATATGTACTCTTTGAATTAGATTAGCCTCTTAACAATTTTTTATTTCTTTTACAGTTGGTGCTAAGCATAATCGGCCTGCTTTTTAGTGGAAAATTACTAGAACCAATTTGGGGTTCAAGAGAGTTTTTCAAATTCATTATTGTTGTGAACATTTTCACCTCAATCAGTGTGTTCATTACCACCATCTTTTTGTATTATGTTACGAGGATGGAGAATTTTCTGTAAGTACTTAGATTCTGTAATTGGATATATGTAATTGTAAACTATAGATCATTGTTGTTTAAAATTAAAAATACGGTATTGCCTACTTTTGTAATTTAATAATTTATGATACGAGAGTGTGTACTTAGCCCAAAAAAGAGTACATTTGAAATATATTTAATACAATATTACCCTCTGTCATGTTGCACTTAAAGAGCAATTTTTCTTTTTCTTTTAATATATGTGAAATCAAGTAGATAAATTGAATTCTTAAACTATGATTTGCTGGTCTGACAATAAATCTTCCAATATATACTTTTTGTCTATCAAGACTGTTTTTTGAGTATGGTGATGTCAGTGTTACTTGCAAACTATGAAATAGTAGCCGTGCTTTGATGCTTGTTCAGAATCAAGTTTTTGCTCAAACATGCAAAAGCCAGGGAAAATGTATGAATGGCTTGTATTATTCATGATCTTGCATCCATTTAGGTTTTCTTAGAAGCTCTGAAGAAGGAAAGAAATAAATCATATCAATGTCCACCAATGGCCAAAAATTTACCAATGGGACTCAAATACATATATTCAGTTCAATAGAGAATTACTAGTGTAAAGGGGTTCTAGATTAGAAAATGTAAGTACACAGAAATGCAAACATTGCAATGGGGTAAATTTAAATGGTTGAATTGTGAGTTATAAAAAGCTAAGTGTCCTCTTGACATTTCAAAGGGAAAAGTGACAAAATTGGTGAATTAGAACATTATAAAAACCTTAAGAAGTCTCGATGCCAAAAAGCCTCTAGAAAACCATAAAAATGAAAATGAAAATAAAACTACCAGAAACCGAAGTTAAAAGTGAAGATAAAAATGCATATTCAAGTGCCATGTACATATTCACAATGCCAAGTGAGACCCATAAAAATGAAAATGAAAATAAAAATACCAGAAACTGAAGTTAAAAGTGAAGATAAAAATGCATATTCAAGTGCCACGTACATATTCACAATGCCAAGTGAGACCTATAAAAATGAAAATGAAAATAAAAATACCAGAAACTGAAGTTAGAAGGGAAGATAAAAATGCATATTCAAGTGCCATGTACATATTCATGATGCTAATCTATTTAGACTCTTATATTATTGATTTAATCTATTTGTTTCCCTACAAGCAATCATGCATGGATTAGCAAGGAAACACGATTGGGAGAGGCAGCTGACCAGTTCCCACAATATACGTAGGCCACCCCATGTTGGATGGATGGGAGTTCCTACCACTTGTGGGCCAAGGGGTGTTATACCACGCTCTTGGGCTTAATTGTGATGAATAGTCTCCGGGCGACCTATCGCGCTTTCCTCTCCAATCCCTACTATGGTTGGTTATCGGAAATGAAACTATAGATTAGATCCAATTAGGTAATGTTATTTATCTTAATTGTTCATTTACTCTTAAGTTCAATAACTTTTATATGATTTAATTTAGAATACTATTAGTAAAACAAATTATATTGTTGGAATTGTTATTTTTGGGCAAAATCAGGCATACCTCAATTAGGGGACATTACATTCAGGCTCAACTAAACCTAGCAGGGTATTCCTAAATGTATCCTAAATAAGTTTGTACATCAAACAAAATTTAACATGACAACAACAATCAACAACTATACCCGATGTACATTTGAACCCTATATTTGTCATCAGGTCAAGACAAACTAGCTGCATACTACCTCTATTAAGCTGATACAACACCTTGCAAACACACCAATAGATAACAACATTATTATAATCCCTTAAGATAATTTCATTTACATTACATACACAATGGCTAGGTGCAAACATTCTAGACACAATTCCCTGATGATTTGGCTGTCTGAGTTTTCTTAAGATGGTTCCTTGGTTCATAATAGTGAATTATGAACAGCATGCATATTTGATTCCTACTCCTAATCTATTGGTTAATGATCTTTTCAGTTTAGGTATATGGTGGATCATAACTTTCAAGGTTGGTATTCAATGGGTCATAGACTGTGAGTACACCATGAGGAACAACAAATCAAAATTAGAAGGAATATGAGCTATGCATACATATGCACCACAAATAATGATTTCAAACAAATGAACATTATTAGTTATCCTTCTTAGATTGTAGAAATTCACATGCAATGAAGAAAGAATATTACAAAGCTTGTAATGAATTGGAATGGTGTCTCATTCATCCAATCTTCAATTAGAAACCCTAAGCTAGAACTTCCCAAAAGATCTACAAATGGAATGATGGAGACATTCATTTACAAGGATCATTTCCAATACAATTCTCCTTGTGATTTACAAACATTTGTTACTCTAATAGCAACCAGATTTTACAGAGGTTGAAATTGTAGAAGCTCCTTTAGCTTGCAGTCCTTTGGAGAGTAAAAATGACCGACTGTTTGAATGGCAAGTGAACTGGTATATGTAGATCTGCAACTTACGTGCCCAATTTACATGCAGGGGTCTCAAGATGATGAAATTGTGGATGATGTGAGAAAATCATTCATTCTTTGGTCACAATTGTCAATTCCTTATAGTGCACTCCTAAAATTGCGTGAAAAACCACTTGTAATTGTGTCCAATATATACTGTGGTGTTGGAGTTGATCCCTCAATCCTATAGCTCCCAAGAATCATTTGCAATCAAGCACCTGTCATAGAGAGAAAATCAAAGCTATGTTGGCCAAGAGTTGATTGATCCAAAAATACAATGAATCATATTGAATGTGCAAACCTCACAATACGAGTAAATAGTACAATGAATCTTTATAAAAAGAAAAAGAAAAAAGGAAAAAAACCTAGAGAAACCCTAGATGAGGATAAGACTAGATCATGACATGTATCCTCATCCTATGACATGAGACACAAAAAAACACATGACCTAATTAAGCTTAAGTACTAGAGTGAAAAGGACCTTAGTAATTAAACAATTAATTAGGTAAAATACCCTTTTACTTTAACACCCCCCCTTAACTACAACTTAGGGAGTAGCTAAAACCTCTAAATGTGAATGCAAAAAATGCAAAGGATGGGTCCCAACAACTAAGGCTTGATGAGGTACCCATGTATAAATGAAAAGATATCTCATAACGAGAGAAACGGAGAAAAGCTCATGGAAAAATTCCTCTAAAAAAAAAGAAAATACAAAATGAAGGACTAAGAAGCTTCCAAAACAATGTCCCAAAAGAATAGGAACATTAAGAATATCATTGACGCACGAGGAAACTATAGGCAACTATCAAAAGATGACTATTGTAGTGCTATAAATGAAGAACCTCCTTCGAAATTAGGATGAAGATTAGGATGAAGAAGACAACAATCTGCATGAGTGCCCCTAACAAAACTACTCAAACAAAGATTAGATGACAAACAAAGGCAAACGACTAATAGTTGAAGAGACAAATGGCACATGAATTTGCACGAGTGACCCCAAAGACACTACTCAACCAATGCAAGAGTAAACTGCATGTAAAAAATAGGATGTAAAGTTGCCTCCACAAAATAGGAATGCAAGAGTGCATATGGTAGGTGCTCCATCTCACGAAAATGCATGCATAACGGATTGTTGCATCAATCTAAACATAGGAATAAAAACTACAGGCATATTTCACTCCAAAGCGAAACCAAGGAAGCATTAGCACCAACAATATGAAACCCCACATAATGCTGACAAAAGAGAGGGATGATAGGTCCATTGAAATTGTGTGTCACAATGTAGTGCATGAAGGAAAAGAAATAACATTTGAATGTGCACAAGAAAATGCCTACAACTGAAAAACGGTGTGCAAACCAAGGCACACATGCATTAAGGTAGACAAGATTATGATTACAAACAAGAAGGCACACACAACAAACCCCCCATGGCACTTTATAAACTAGTGCAAGTACAAAATATGGCACAACATGATGCACAAATTCCCCAAAAAACATGCACAAGAGTGACTTTATCTCAATACAACTACAAATGAGAAAGTGCATTCAAAAGATGCCTACAATGCCCAAAGGACAAAATGCTGGAAAATACATATAGAACAACTCAAAATAAGTCATCCCATGCAAACAAAACTTTTTCAAGTCTCAAAACATCCAAGTAATCAATCAAAATGTGAAAACACGACAAATTGAATAAAATGTACCTGGGGAAAAATATAGAAAATGTGCATGAGTAGCTATGTACAACTTTGAAAGATATGTCTAACGTCGCAAGAATTGCAAAAAATAGAGGAGTCATCCAAAAGTTATGATCTCAAGAGCTGAAAATGAACATTTGACTTCAATAGGCAATAAAATATATCAGCAAAAAAATTTGAGAAAAATACTTGCACCCTTGGAAAGTGCTCAAAACTAGCTTTTTAATGATATCTCGTTCACCAAATTTCAATACTGTGTGCCCAAGTTATGCCAAAAAGAAAAAAACAACTCCTTTAAGGCAAAAAATAGGATTTAGGGGCAAGTTGGGGCCGTTCGTACTGCTAACCTCAGTAGATGGGATGTTTTGCACTAGATAGAATATACTTTGTATCGATGAAATATGTGTTGAAGCAACAAAATAATCCATGTCTCAGTGGAAAAAAATCTGCATACATTGGGAAACGACAGGAATGACGAAATATTCTCAAGTGTTGCTAGAATATTCAATTGTTCGTTGAAAAAGCGATGACATAAAACAACTAAAAAACAAGTAGAAAAATTGCAGGCGCTTGTAGGAAAAGCTATTTGATGGAAAACAAAAAATGACAAAAATGCTCAAAAGATGGTGGAAATGTCCGGAAAACCTAGTAGTTTGAACGACAAATGGTTGGAAAAGGACGAAATTTTTCGGAAATGCCTTGGAATTGTCAAAAAATGTCGATAAAATGACTTTGTTGAGATAATCTAAAAGAAATGTAGGATCAACAAAGTCGCCAGTCAAAGGAGAGCCAGCGATAGAAAACCCACTTGGGAAACTTCATGCCTATAGAAATAAAAAAATTGCTATTAGGAATTTTTAAACCTCTTTGTCGATGCCATTGGGGAAAAACAAATGCTACTACCAAATCCTATAAGCCACTACATAAATAAAAAAGGCAGCCACACACAATTTTGAGTGTTGAAAGTAAGAAAATTGCACACTACGGAAAGGGAAAAAGGTAGCCTAAAGCCAAATAGCGGCTAGTCAAATAAAAATGATTGTTGGGCAATGCAAATGTTGCTGGCAAGGTGGAGGTCAATGACTAGACCGGCAAGGGGGCCATCGGTGATTAAGAAAAATGCTAGAAATAAGTGATGACTGCCATTGTTCACAAAAAACTCATTGCTAGAGATTAAATGCCATCAGATTTTCGAAAAATGATGTTGGAAAATGTAGTCAAAGTTGACAAAAAATAAATTTCCCACACGAAAAAAATTGCCACCACATCAATCGTACTAGTGACATAGAGGGTACAATTGAGGCCATATAGCATACGAAATTCAATAATTTAGATTTCATGCCCACAATTGTTTTTTGCTTTTTGCAACTGTTCCGATTTTAGTGTTTGGACTGGTGATCTTAGGGCTTATGGGCCTTCTACACACAACTGTTGAAGATCGCAGCCGCAGGATGATACTTCTAGGCACAATTTTTGAAATAAATTTAAATGTAGCTATAAGCTATTTAAATTTATATAATGAATATTAAATGAAGAGGTGCCTTCATTCATGATCAAATGATGAATTAATAAAGGCTTAATTAATATTTATTATTTATTTAAGAAAGCCGACCTCATCTAGGAAATTCTCTAAAACGTCTTTTGTCTAGAGGCCGACCTCTCTTGGTGAAGGGGTGCGATACCTATTGGATGTCTATATATATGATACTCCTCATTTGAGTTGGACAATCAAATTAAGCATATTCACATAAAGAGAAGTAGTGCGATCTGAGCAGCAGATCATCCATTTGTAGCAGGAGGTTGAGTTTAAGGAAAATCATATCATTTGTATCTTTGCATTTAGGAGAGGTGCTGTTATTCATTGTATCATTTAGGCATTGTGTTGTGCTTGAGTTGTAAGCAGATTTATGCTCCTATTCATTTAATATATAAGAGATTTATTTGCTGGGTTTTTTTCCCTTAGGTTGGAGGGTTTTCCCAGGGTATTGGCTGTGTTCTTGAGTTGAATTTGAATTAATTTTTGCATTCTAATCTGATCATAGAAAACTAACATGGTATCGGAGCGGGTTTGAAGAAGATCTTGATCAGATTTGTGCATTGCAGCGATACACTTTATTTTATTCCTCATCTTTGTTTACCTCTATCTCTTCGTCAAGATGGTGAATGGTCTTAAGATTGAGGATAGGCTTGAGGGAGCATCAAATTTCACTTCGTGGAGATTTCGGATCATGCTCACCTTGGAGGAAAGCGAATTGGCAGAATTTGTGGAGAGCTCAGCCCCCGAGCCTATGGATGAAGAAGAGAAGGCTCTATGGAAGAAGAAAGATATTAAGGCAAAGAAGATGTTAGTTGATTCTGTAAATGATCATATTGTTCCTATTGTCTCCAAGTTAAGGACTGCAAGAGAAATGTTCAAAACCTTGGAGGAGATGTACGAAATCAATAACACGAGCCAGGCTCTTGCACTAAAGCAACAACTTCATCATTTGAAGATGGCGAAAGGAGAATCTGTTATTGCCTACTTCATGAGAATAATCGAGTTGAGAGATCAGCTCTCGTCTATTGGACATGTTGTTGATAGCAAGGACTTGACCATGCTGGCTCTTAATGGTCTTCCTTCATCTTGGGAGTCTTATATTCAGGGAATTAGTGCAAGATCGAAACTTCCCAAGTTTGATCAGTTGAGGGCAAACTGTATTCAAGAAGAGTCTCGGTTGGTTGCAAGAGGGATTGGGCAAAGCTCCATTAATGAAGACATTCAGGTTCTTGCCACTCAATCCTCAAAGAAGAAAGGGAAAGATGGGAAGAAAGTTAATTTCAAGAGAAATAGAGATAAAGGAGCTGATGGTGGCCTCGCATTTAAGAAGAGGGACCTCTCCAAGGTCCAATGTTTTCGATGTGACAAGTATGGTCACTTTGCAAAGGAATGTCCTACCAGGCCTAGGCAACAGGTCGCAATTGCAAATGTTTATGAAGTCTCTCCGCAGAAGGATTCAAGTGAATTCTTATTCTATTCAGCCTTGTCAAGCAATGTAACTACCGACAACAACACTTGGCTGATTGATAGTGGTGCCTCTCGCCACATCACCGGATTTAGGGAGCATCTATTGGATTTGGTGGAGAAACATTCTAGCGAACAAGTCATTATTGGAGATGATGCTAGTTACTTTGTGAAAAGAGTTGGGACCTCATCTCTTCACTTGGATTCTGACACTTCCTTGCAATTGGATGATGTGTTATTTGTTCTAGGCATCAAGAGAAACCTTGTTTCCATCTCAGCCTTGGAAGACAAGGGTTACCAAGTTGCATTTTTAGAAGGTAAAGTTCTTATATGGGCTAAGAACTCCAACATCAAGACTGCTCAGGTGATTGGAGTTAGACATGGGTGTCTCTACAGGCTATGCACTCGTCCTCTTCAGGCTCTAGTGCATGATTCTTTAAGTTTGTGTGATCTTTGGCATCGAAGATTGGCTCACCTTCACTTTCGAGCTCTACCTATTATGGAGAAGATGGTCACTGGCCTTCCAAAATTCAACCGGAAGCATGAAGGAACCTGCAAGGGCTGCGCTTTGGAAAGACTTGGATTTATTCCTTGAAATCTAAAGAATTTGAGGAGGTATTAGAGAGATTCAAAGAATTCAAAGCTTAGGTGGAGAATTTGTCCGGAAAGAGGATCAAGGTCTTGAGATCTGATAATGGAGGAGAATACACTTCTGTTATCTTCCGTAACTTTTGCATTGAAGCAGGGATTAAGAGGGAGTTCAGCGTTCCTTATAATCCTCAACAGAACGGTGTTGCGGAGAGAAAGAACAAATCTATTGTGGAAGCAGTCAAAGCCATGATTCATGACCAAGACCTGCAATCCTCCCTTTGGGCTGAAGCATCTAGGACAGCTGTCTATGTTCAGAATAGAAGTCCTCACAAAATCTTGGAGAATACAACTCCGGAAGAAGCATTCTCAAGGGAAAAGCCTAAAGTAAGTCATTTGAGGATCTTTGGATGTCTAGTGTACGTTCATGTACCAAAGGAAAAGAGGACAAAGTTGGAACCTTTTGGCAAGAAGGGAATTTTGGTAGGCTATAGTGAGACATCAAAATCCTACAAAATCTACATTCTGGGTCAGAAGACAATTGAGATCAGTAGAGATGTCACATTTGAGGAAGATGTTGCATTCAGAAGATCCAAGGGCACTCATATGGAGATCGATGATGAAGAGCCTCCTCAGGATATGGAAGTTGACCATGTTCCTGAGAATCGGAGGGAGGCTCTAGAACCTAAAGGAGATGATGAACCAATCGAGCCCTTGGAACCTACTGATGGGCCTACAGATATTGTGATTGGAAGGAAAAGACCTCTTTGGGCCAGGAAAATAATGCAGGAGGCAAAAAGTTTTGCAGCCCTAAGAGGAACTTTTAGAGAAAGTAAGAGACCTAACAAGTTCTCCAGTTATGTAGCCTTGATGAGTCAGATTATTGAGTTTGAGCCTTCCAGTGTTGAGGAAGCTTCTAGTCAACAGGTTTGGAAAGGTGCTATGTCTGAAGAGTATCAATCCATTCTTAAGAATGATGTTTGGGACATCGTTCCTAGACCCGAAGGAAAATCTGTGGTGTCTTCTAAATGGCTCTTCAAGATCAAGCATGCGGCTGATGGGAGCATTGAGAAGTACAAGGCCAGATTCGTGGCTAAAAGGGTTTTAGAAAAAGAGGGAGTTGACTATGAAGAAACCTTTGCTCCAGTGGCTCGTTATACTTTTGTCAGGACTATTATTGCTATTGCTGCATCTAGAGGATGGAAGATTCACCAAATGGATGTAAAGACAACCTTTCTAAATGGTGTAATAGAGGAAGAGGTGTACATTGAGCAACTTGATGGATTTGAGGTACATGGGAAGGAGTCTCATGTTTGTAGGCCGAAGAAGGCCTTGTATGGTCTTAAGCAAGCTCCTCGTGCTTGGTACAAAAGGATTGATCATTACTTATTGAGTTTGGGTTTCTCAAAGAATGATGCAGATTCAAACCTCTACTTCAAGGTAATTAATGGTGAAGCATTGATTTTGGTTTTGTATGTTGATGATTTGATTATCACTAGAGAAGAACACCTCATTCTCAAATGTAAGAAGGAGCTAGCTTTTGAGTTTGAAATGAAGAATCTTGGTCTCATGCATTACTTTCTTGGCTTAGAAGTTTGGCAAAAACCAGATGAGATGATTCTAAGCCAAGGTAAGTATACCATTGACATTTTGAAGAGGTTTGGTATGATTGATTGCAAACCTATGTCTACACCTATGGAGACCAACTTACATAAGTTAAAGGAGGCTGCAGCTAGTTCAAAACTGGTGGATCCCACGATGTACAAGCAGTTGATTGGTTCATTGATGTATCTAGTCAACACTAGACCAGATATCTGCTATGTAGTGAGTGCACTTAGTCAGTTCATGTGTGAACCAAGGTAGATACATCTTGTTGTAGCTAAACATATCCTGAGATACTTGCGTGGCACAGTTGGATATGAGTTGAGATATTCTTTAGGTGTGGATTTGAAGCTACATGGTTTTATTGATTCTGATTGGGCAAGGTGTGTTACTGATCGGAAGAGTACCTTTGGTTGTTGCTTCAGTTTGGGATCTGCTATGATATTCTGGTGCAACAGGAAGCAGTCTTTAGTGGCATTGAGTATAGTAGAGGCAGAGTACGTTGCAGCTTGTGTGGCAGCTCGTGAAGCAGTGTGGCTTCGAAATCTCCTTGTAGGATTGTTTGGACAATCAATGGAGCCTACTATGATACATTGTACTGTGTGAAGCTTTTTGTCAATCTTGTGTTTCATGACAAAAATAAACATGTTGAGATCAAATACCATTATATCAGAGATATGATATTGAGGAAAGCAATTCAGTTGAGGTATATCAGCACTGATGAGCAGACGACAGACATTCTCACCAAGCCTCTCTCTAGGATAAATTTTGTGTACTTTCGAGATAAGCTTGGTATGGTGGAGAATCAAGCCCTAGCTGAGAAGGAGTCTCAGTTTCAGTGATCCTTTGTTAATGCATTTCTCTATTGAGAGAGATTTGAGGTGCAAGCCCTTGATAATGCATTTCTCTTTGAGATTTGAGGTGAAAGCCCTTGTTTCCACCCTTTGGGAGAGCCATGGTGGATGTCATGTGTGTGACTCCATGACAACATCACGTGAGGGAGTCCGTGATGATTTACTTGTACTTGCGTTTCACCCTCTGGGAGAGCCATGGTGAATGTCACGATGAGGTGACAACATCACATTGAGTGATGAGCACTTGTACATACCATCCATGGAGGTAGCCATGATGGTTGATATCACGATGAGGTGATATGCTTTCATGATGAGGTGATAAGCTCTTTTCTCACATGGATGTAGCCATGTTGATTGACATCACGATGAGGTGATATGTCTTGTACAGCTAGAAGTATTCCTCCCTAGCTGAGAGGGAGTGTTGAAGATCGCAGCCGTAGGATGATACTTCCAGGCACAATTTTTGAGATAAATTTATATGTAGCTATAAGCTATTTAAATCTATATAATGAATATTAAATGAAGAGGTGCCTTCATTCATGATCAAAAGATAAATTAATAAAGGCTTAATTAATATTTATTATTTATTTAAGAAAGCCGACCTCATCTAGGAAATCGCGCCTCTTCTCTAAAACGTCTTTTGTCTAGAGGCCAACCTCTCTTGGTGAAGGGGTGCAATACCTATTGGATGTCTATAGATATGATACTCCTCATTTCAGTTGGACAATCAAGTTAAGCATATTCACATAAAGAGAAGTAGTGCGATCTGAGCAGCAGATCATCCATTTGTAGCAGCAGGTCGAGCTTAAGGAAAATCATATCATTTGTATCTTTGCATCTAGGAGAGGTGCTGTTATTCATTGTATCATTTAGGCATTGTGTTGTGCCTGAGTTGTAAGCAGATTTCTGCTCCTATTCATTTAATATATAAGAGATATATTTGTTGGGTTTTTCTCCCTCGGGTTGGAGGGTTTTCCTAGGGTATTGGCAATGTTCTTGTGTTGAATTTGAGTTAATTTTTGCATTCTAATCTGATCATAGAAAACTAACAATAACGATGAGGTTTGTTTGGGTTTAGGATGCACCAAAATTTTTCCCAAGTCTAGATCTCTAAAAAAGAGGATAGGGAATTGCAGATTTGGAGCTTTGGTACCATGTTGGAGTTGATCCCTCAACCCTATAACTCCTAAGGATCATTTGCAATCAAACACCTATCACAACAAAAAGAGGAAAGCAAAACTATGGAGGCCAAGAGTTGATTGATCCAAAAAAGCAATAAATCATATTGATTGTGCAAACCTCACAAAATGAGTGAATAATACAATGAATCCTAATAAAAGGAAAAAATAAAAAGCAAAAAAGCAACCCTAAAGAAACCCAAAGTGAGGATAAGACTAGACCATGACATGTGTTCTCATCCTATGACTTGAGACACAAAAAAGTACATGACCTAAGTAAACTTAAGTATTAGAGTGAAAAGGGACCTAAGTAATTAAACAATTAATTAGGTAAACTTCCCTTTCTCTAACATGCAAGAGATATGGAGGAACATTCTTTAGAAGTATAGATCATTCTTTCATTCATGTTGCCTCTGAACTCGGTGTGCAAGCCAAGGATGAGCCCATGAAATCGGTTGAATGAGTGGTCAAGAATACCATCAAGCTTGAAACCCTAACCATTGTATTAAATATATCATGGACCACCTTCATCGTTTATTCCCTTTAAATCTGCACCTTTGGAATCAACAATTATTTTTGGGCACTAACAAATCTGATTTGGTAGTTGTAGAACCTTTTTGGGTCATTTATGGCGAGTTGTGATGTGTAGGGAGGTAGATGGGAGCAAACCATGAAAAGTGTGGGAATTTCAAATTTTTGGGATTTGGGAATTAGTAATGACAAAGAACTTAGACTATGTAGTGTACCGACACTCTGCTGATTGTCTTTCACTAAGTTTCGTAGATCTGATTTGGTTTCAGTTTGTGTTTGCCTTTTGTGCTTCTGAGTTTGTTGGCTAAATATGCTAATAAGGTACCAACAAGCATATACATACTAAGGAAATTTCAAAATAAACTAAGCTATTGAAACCATTTGAGTACATTGCTCAATTTAGAGGCCAAATATAATTTCTTCATTACAAAATAAGATGCTTACAACATATAGTTTTCATCAGATTCGAAACTAAGTATTTCATAAGCCATACTTTAACTTACAGCCAAACATCACTATGAATAGTGACTTGCTACAGTACCCGCGCCCAAAGAAGTGAACACAACTCTTGAGATCCGAACTTCTCCCAACCAAATCCAACATGGGAAGCTTCCTCTACCAAGGGCGCCCCTTTTTGGTGAGATTGCAACCTCTTAGAAAAGGCATTTTTTCTTCTTTTGCTGATTGAAACCCTCATAAAAACGCAGTTGGCTGTAGCTTTCAAAAAACAGTCTCAAATTGTCTTAAAACCAAACAGCTCCCATAAAAACAATAATGGAGACTATAGCAGCTCAAAACTCCATCAAAACTAGCTCGAAATAACCTGCAAATAGCAACACAGGTCTCTAATTGAAGCAACAATAACAGATCAGCAACCTTACGATGGTGTTTCACACCCTCAAGCTGCTCAGAACGAAGAACCAAGCCCCACCAGGCCCACCCATTGCAAAAAATCCGGAAACCCTAGCTTCCTTCTTCCTCCAAGCTTCACTCCAAAGTTTTCAACAAGCAAAATCATCAATGCATGAGAAGGGTCGAACTTTCTCTCTTCATTTATATAAGTTAACATTGAAATCACTATTCATTAAAGTGAGCACTATTCACTTAAGTTATTTCTTTTTTCACTTTAGGCATGAATAGTAACTGCAAAATATAAAGTGACCCCTTCATTTTAAAGACACATGGTCCCTAGGCCGAGGATGGTGAAATAAAAGGTGAGTATCATTAATTTAAGCACAAGTATCGTGCCAAACGCCACAATTCACCCTGCCATCATACTCCAGAGATCCACACTGCAAATTGACGACCAAGTGCCCGTCCGAGAAACCCTCTATCCAAAACTATTAGCCTATGAGGGTCAGGAAAATAGGCTAATCCCCCAACTCTGATGCACATGAAAAAGGGGACATTACAGTCCGCCCTCCCTGAAATTGCTTGTCCCCAAGCAATCTCTACTGCAAAGAAGCCTCACTCCTCGGAAGGTTGAAAAGAAGAGCTGTGAAATGTCCCATGCATCACTGACTAACTCCAGAATCACCAACATAAACGCAGTTGTGCCAAATATCCCTGGATCCCAACACCGGAACGAAAGTCTGCCATGTCTGATAACCTCTGACTTCCTCCGCGCAAATCTGATCACAACTTCACCATGCTGACAATTGGCGAAGCAACCTGTTGGAACCCATCCAACTGCAGTGCCAGTCCTGTCACCATCTGGATCTCTGTACAACCTGAACTCACATCCATTTGTCATGAAGAGACAAAAATATTTGGAAACATCCACAACACATCTCTCTACAGTCTCTCCAAAATACCCATGGAAGTGACAACCAGTCAAACCATCATATCTACTGACACCGTAATCACCTTGTAACCATGTATCCGTATGAAATCCATGTGGTATTAAAGTAGCAAACCCTGTCGGATACATATCAGCACGATAGATAATTGACTGTTGTCCCTGCAAGTAATCCGTTGCAAACAACTGAGTCAAGTACTTGCAGCCTCTAGTCCCATCTTCTGAAGATGGTAACTTTGGACACAAAATGGAGTCACTCCCCTTAACTGCACCAAGGAAAACACCTTGCACACAAGGATTGTGCATCGAATACGAGTCATGTACAGGTGGATCAAAGTCCAAACTGCAAGCATTCCTCACCTAGTACACACTATTAAACTCCTCTGTGAGCCTTGTTTGGAATTCCGCTGCACTAGGACTATCCCAAACACTGCGATTATTGCTCAACCCCGAACTAGTATCAGGAGTATGATTGACTTCCAGCTCGAAGAGTGGATTATCATAGATCGAACCGCCATCTAACTCAGATAAGGGATTATCCACTAACTACACAATCACTCTGTGCGGGTCTGAATCATCCAACTTTGAGTCCCTGGAACAATACATTGAATTGTACTCCAGAATTGGCTCATCAAGCTGCCAATCATAATCAACTGTATGGAATGAAATGACAGATTTGCTTCCAAGAGAGGGAAACAAATCGACGTAAGAACCAATCTCCCAACTAGATGCTGCTCTGCATATCTCCTGTGAAGTGGACGAAGTAGTGTCGTGAGTTGACACATAACTTTCTGGTGAGTCAACTTCCATGTCACAAGAGCTATCGATGATTTGTTCTGCATCACCTATCATGGGACTAAACTCAGGAGAACCTGGTGCAACACATGGTTCTCTGCAACTCTCACCCAATGCACTCATCCCTTTTGTATCAATTGCACTTGAAACCGTGATGGATGTAGTAACCACATCCCCAATTTGCTCACAACCACAATCCGTGGATATATGTGCTTCACCAACTGCTGCCGTGGAAACCTGAACTATATCGGAAGAGAGTGAAGACTGTGCCAAACTTGATACCATGGTAAGCTTCGTGTCCAATGGCTGTGACGCTTGAAGGGCCAATTGAGTGCTCTTCAAAGAATCCATAGTCGTCTCTAGCTCATAAGTGAGCTCATCAACCTCCTCTTCTTTTCCCTTCAATGCCTTATGACAGATGTAACCCCACTCAAGAAGGAAATCTCTATCCGCAAGTAGCTGTAGGTAATTCTGTTTCATAATTCCAACTGCCTCTTGAAGTGTATGGAACTCTGCGAGGGAAAGACTACTAACACTGTACTCATCTGACATAGGAGTACTCCAACCATAGGTTGTCAGCATCTGTCAAGCAACATCAAAATGCTCCAAAGCTGTAACAATCATATCATCACTAACGTTCAACTGTCCCGCCAGATGATGATACCCCTATGACTCATCATTTCCACCCAATTCCACACTATAGTAAGAGGCTGAATCCTCATCGCTCACCTTTTGATCAGCAACATCATGTGTGCTATCATCAGTGCACACATCAGCAACTGAGGTACTGCTGCTATGTACCTCAAAGGACGGCTCAACTGATAAGGTAGAAGCTGCTGATATGATAGTATCTTCGTACACTTCTCCTTCCAAGGCATCTTGTAATGTCCCCTTTTTCACGAGCATCAGAGTTGGGGGATTAGCCTATTTTCCTGACCCTCGTAGGCTAATAGTTTTGGATAGAGGGTTTCTTGGACGGGCACTTGGTCGTCAGTTTGCAGTATGGGTCTTCGGAGTATGGTGACAGGGTGAATTGTTGCGTTTGGCAGGATACTTGTGCTTAAATTTATGATACTCACCTTCTATTTCACCATCCTTGGCCTAGGGACCATGTGTCTTTAAAAGGAAGGGGTCACTTTATATTTTTCAGTTACTATTCATTCATAAAGTAAAAAAAGAAATAACTTAAGTGAATAGTGCTCACTTTTATGAATAGTGTTTTTTAATGCAAAAACTTATAAATAGAAGGAAAATTTCGACCCTCTTCATGCATGGATGATTTTAGCTTGAAGAAACTTGGAGTGTGGTTTTGGAGGAAGAAGGAGGCTAGGGTTTCCTGATTTTTTGCAGTGGGTAAGCCTGGTGGGGCTTTGTTCTTCGAATTTGAGCTGCTTGAGGGTGTGAAATACCACCTTAAAGTTGCTGGTCAGTTTTTGGTGGCTTCATTTTGGAGACAAGTTGCTGTTTGCAGATTTTTCGAGCATTTTTTGAGAGGGCTTTGGAAGCCATAGTCTCTATTGATGTTTATACAGGAGCTGTTCGCTTTTGAGGAGTTTTGGAGCTGTTTTTGAAGAGCTACAGCCAGCCGCCTTTTTATGAGGATTTCAATCAGCAAAATAAAAAAAGATGCCTCTCCTTGGTGGCTGCTATCTTTCCTAAAGGGGGTGCCCTTGTCCTAGAAGACCTCCCATGCCGGTTTTTGGTGGGAGAAGTTCGTTATTCAAGAGTTGTGTGCATTTCTTTAGGGGTGGGTACTATAGCAAGTCACTATTCACAGTGATGTTTGGCTGTAAGTTAAAGTATGGCTTATGAAATACTTAGTTTCGAATCTGATGAAAACTATATATTATAAGCATCTTATTTTGTAATGAAGAAATTATATTTGGCCTTTAAATTGAGCAATGTACTCAAGTTGTTTCAGTAGCTTAGTTTATTTGAAGCTTTCATTATATGCATATGCTTGTTAGTACCATTCTAGCATTATTAGCCAACAAACTCAAAGCACAAAAGGCAAACACAAACTGAAACAAAATCAGATCGACGAAACTCAGTGGGAAACAAATCAGCAGAGTGTTGGTACACTACACATCTGCACATCCACCCGTCTCACGATCCTGGGGTTCATCGCCCTTAAATAAATTTCCCGATTGGTTTCCTACGGTCTGATATGAAAAATCAGACTCATTGTGGCATGAATCATCACCATACATTGCATAATTAATGCCCAAATCTCGCGTACCAACATGTGACAACTCTGTAGGAACATCATCCCTCGGTGAAATCACTATCCTCTCATGCTGATGCAAAGTTTCATCTATGTGGTCATGCAAATCAGAGCTGTTATCAGTGCTGATAACAACTTCTTGAGCGTTGTGAATATCGTCCTGGGACTTCACCATACTATTTTCATGTTGTAAAATTTCTTTATCAACCACAACTTCAGCTTCAATCCCATGTCCATCTGTAGATTGTAGGTAATTCTTTGTTGACTTAACATCTTGTAACCCAAACACATCATAGAGACTTTTAGATACAACATCAAGTCTCTCATTTTTGCTTCGTGATAAGGTTCGTCTTGAAATGTCATCTTCATACTGCTGCAAGCTACGGGCTAATCTTCGTTGTGAAGACGTGAGTTTCCGTTGGGTGTTATTCAAGATGCTCTCAACACTGATCCTAAATCCACCATACCAGGAGTGGTGAAGCAATACACTGGGACCCATCCAAATGACAGTGCTAACTCTATCTCCACCTGGATCCCAAAATAAACAGAACTCACATCCATCCATCATGAGGAGGTAAGAATATCTGGAAGCATCTACTACGCAACATCTCTCCATAACCTCCGCTAAACTCTCATGGATGTGATATCCACTTGTGCCATCATGCCTGCTGACATTATAATCCCTCTGTAACCATGTATCCACAAGTAGTCTTTGAGACAAGGAAGCAGCCAACCTGGTTGGATACACATTAGCATGATGGAAAACTAAATACCGATCCTGCAAGCACTCACCTGCCAACAACTGAGTCGGGTACTTGCAGCCACTAGTTCCATCTACTGAAGATGGTAACTCTCCATCCCAAAATGGATGGCGTACACTCTGAGCCAATCCACACCGATGCGTCAACCAATCCTCCATGTGTAGACTAAAAGAGAAGTGATGGGTACTCCTCACTATGTAGTCGTGGTAAAAAGATCCAACCTCTGTCAATGGCTCATCACTAACAACATTGTAGTCAAATGATAGCTTGTGCCTTTGATCCTGCAACTTAGACCTGTGTGATTCATGAATTGACAATCGTTGCACATAAACTGAATTTGCATCTTCAAAATGATCAAAAGTCTCATCGGCAATTGCTGATATAGAAAATTTAGGGAGCTCAAAACCTTCATTGATTTCATATGGGGCCCTTTCTTCATGCGCATGTCCCTCAACATGATCATCCTGCAACTCTACCTCATAGAATGGGTTAACATAGGACATATCAGCTTCTATCTCAGAAAGTGGATTATTAGAAATATGAAAGTTACTTTCAGCATTTTGCTTTGACCCATCACCCTTGTGTTCTAACTCTTTTTCATCTTCAAAAGGACTCAAGTACTTTTCCCCTACAACTGCCTTAGAAATTTCAACTTCATCATCAACAAGTAGATCTTCTAAGGTCTGATTTTTGCTCCCCACAGGATCAGCTGTATGCTGGTCATTAACTGCTGAGA
Source organism: Sequoiadendron giganteum (assembly GCA_007115665.2). Taxonomy (NCBI): domain Eukaryota; kingdom Viridiplantae; phylum Streptophyta; class Pinopsida; order Cupressales; family Cupressaceae; genus Sequoiadendron; species Sequoiadendron giganteum. Next base: position 636,791,466 of record CM021107.1, read on the forward strand.
ATTCATCGTAGAGGCTTTTGGATACTGAAGTGTCCTCTTGTTTCTTCTTCTCTTCGTTTTGTGATGCAGACCTCTTAAAAATGGAAGCCATACACCGTACTGCTCTATCTAGTTTTGCAGGGTCTGAAATCAATTCATTCAACCTTTTCTGATTTTCCTCCAACTCTTTCAAACTTTGTTTAAGCTTCCCCATATTCTTATCCCACCGCTTCTGGGAAATAGCCATGCTGTTCAACTGAAGTTTTTGTAGCTAAAACTCACCCAACAGGTTGGCAGGAAACCGCTCTGATACCACTGTAGTGTACCGACACTCTGCTGATTGTCTTTCACTAAGTTTCGTAGATTTGATTTGGTTTTAGTTTGTGTTTGCCTTTTGTGCTTCTGAGTTTGTTGGCTAAATATGCTAATAAGGTACCAACAAGCATATACATACTAAGGAAATTTCAAAATAAACTAAGCTATTGAAACCATTTGAGTACATTGCTCAATCTAGAGGCCAAATATAATTTCTTCATTACAAAATAAGATGCTTACAATATATAGTTTTCATCAGATTCAAAACTAAGTATTTCATAAGCCATACTTTAACTTACAGCCAAACATCACTGTAAATAGTGACTTGCTACAGTACCCGCGCCCAAAGAAGTGAACACAACTCTTGAGATCCGAACTTCTCCCAACCAAATCCAACATGGGAAGCTTCCTCTACCAAGGGCACCCCTTTTTGGTGAGATTGCAGCCTCTTAGAAAAGACGTTTTTTCTTCTTTTGTTGATTGAAACTCTCATAAAAACGCAGCTGGCTGTAGCTTTCAAAAAACAGTCCCAAATTGTCTTAAAACCGAATAGCTCCCATAAAAACAATAATGGAGACTATAGCAGTTCAAAACTCCATCAAAACTAGCTCGAAATAACTTGCAAACAGCAACACAGGTCTCTAACTAAAGCAACAATAATAGATCAGCAACCTTACGGTAGTGTTTCACACCCTCAAGCTACTCAGAACGAAGAACCAAGCCCCACCAGGCTCACCCACTGCAAAAAATCCGGAAACCCTAGCCTCCTTCTTCCTCCAAGCTTCATTCCAAAGTTTTCAACAAGCAAAATCATCAATGCATGTGAAGGGTCGAACGTTCTCTCTTCATTTATATAATTTAACATTGAAATCACTATTCATTAAAGTGAGCACTATTCACTTAAGTTATTTCTATTTTCACTTTAGGCATGAATAGTAATTGCAAAATATAAAGTGACCCCTTCATTTTAAAGACACATGGTCCCTAGGCCGAGGATGGTGAAATAAAATGTGAGTATCATTAATTTAAGCACAAGTATCTTGCCAAACGCCACAATTTACCCTGCCACCATACTCCGGAGATCCACACTGCAAATTGACGACCAAGTGCTCGTCCGAGAAACCCTCTATCCAGAACTATTAGCCTACGAGGGTCAGGAAAATAGGTTAATCCCCCAACTCTGATGCACGTGAAAAAGGGGACATTACAGACTGTTTAAGGTATGCAAATGGGGGGGATCTTAAACAAGCAATCTTGATGAGATAAGAGAGTATCAAAGTTTTGGGGATTAGGGTTTGAGGATACCTCATGATAAGTGCTTGGTTAAGAGGAAGGTTGAAATCTGACTCTCCTTAAGATAACTTAATGCAAATGGTTGGGGAGTTGACGTTTCGGGGGTTTAGGGGTATCATGGAAATGGTCCTCAAGTAGGGAGAAGTTTGAAACATCGACAAGGAAAAGGGAAATGAGTATGGGTGAATGGGAATCAGGGCAAGGCTTAATGAGTACCAAGGTAGAAGGATGGTTGAAACTTTGGTGTTGAAGAGGAAATGACGAGGGTTTTGGGGATCGGGGGAAACAAGGAAGTGATACATAGGGAAGTGAAGGTTTGAAACTTTGACACACCAAGGACTTAAAGTAAATGGTTAGTGTTTTGAGAATTGAGGGTGATGAGGAAATGATATTTGGGGAAGGAAAACTCTAAAAATTTGGCAAAAAAGGACTTAGTGCAAAATGTCGAGGTTTGGAGGTTTGGCTAAAGAGCATGTAGGTAAGGGAAACCTCGAAAGAACAAAAGTTCGACAAACTACTCAAAGTTAGGGAAATGACCAAAAAATACTCTGCACATAGGATTATCTTGGATTTTGGCAACATCCAATACATGATAGGCATGTGGGGGTTGATGAAGAACCAGACTTATGCAAAGCTTGACCAAGGGAGACCCATTTGGAATTATCTTAGAGTGGTTATTTATGATGGGATAAACAAGGTCAAAATGCATAAAGGGGTACATAGCATAGAACAGAGAGATACATTAAAGTGAGATGCCAATATTGGCTCTATTTGGAGATGAGTGTCTCTTGTAGGCATAGTGAGAATCTAGCTATATTTGGGAGTAGACCAAAATTGGGACAAAAGGGAGACTGGGGCAAGCACACTTCATCTTGATCAAACATCATGGCTACATAGACACACACAACACAATACTTACAAGACAAAGCACATAACAAAATAAGGAAACAAAAAATATATAGGGTAGAATAACTTGTAGTTGATGACATGGAGGCATAAGAAATTTGGAGATATGGCTGCAAATAAAACTAACAACACAATTGCAGGTTAAACTCTACATGTAAGATCCATGGCACAAGCTCATGAACAAGCCTGTTGAAAGAGTTGATCTCCCTCAAACCAATATTGCATCCATCTGCAAACTGCAACAAATGTTGTTTCTTCCATGCATGCACATGCAAACTACCAATGCTTTGGTAATCATGTTGGAGGTGGAGATGATATCATTTGAATGTGGCAACCGCAAATAGGAGTAGCCATCCTCATGTTCAACTGTATGATGACATATACCTGCAATGTCCTTGGCAGCATGAAGCTCATTCCACCCAGTACGTAAATCAACACAAAGAAAAATACCCTCATGTTCACCAAGCTGAATAGTGTCATGTGCAAGGACAACCTCAACTTGGGTCTCATCATGTAAATACTCTGTATCATCCAAATCCTACAATCCAACTGCACCACAAATGCTGATGCATTCCTTCATGATCGAATCATAAGCTTGATTCAAATCCAATTTTGCATCTTCAACATATAACTTAGAAATTTGAGGCACTTTAGGTGAAGACTTACAATCTTCTAATTGTCCCTCTGTTTTGTATTCTTCATGATAGTATGTTGTAAAAATATTGCTGCTAACGAATTGGTCAATGATTTTGTTCTTCTTCTTCACCCCACAGACCAACAATTTGACTTTCATGAGGACACGTAACTTCATTATTTGCATGCTCAACTAATGAGCTCGAAAATGTGTCCTCAATGCAATTGTTGTGTGATGTCCCCATCCTAGTCAGCGCAGCTGGTGACGAGGTTAGCCTATTATTCGATCCTCGTAGGCTGACAGGAGTGTGCAGAGGATCATCTGGGGCAGTTACTCAGTGTCTGGTAGCTCCAGTTTTTGCAGTTGTTTCAGGTTGAGCCTTCGCAGAATCTTCCAGAGTGCATTTTCAGAAACTTTTTATTTTTAGAAAGTTAGGTCAGGCGGAAGCTGCTATTTTTGGGCAGGGCATCTGGTTCAACTATTCTGCTCAGAGTCGACCCAGTTATTCAGTTTGGTGATCGGACGGAGAAATAAGGAGTATTTAATGATTAATGAATATTTAATATTTTGACTTTATACTAAAGTCACTTTATTGAAATATTGAAATATTTAATTTAATTGGCATATTATAAAGTATTTATTATACTTTATAATAAAGAGATTAATATTTGATATAATGAATATTTATTATTCATTAATGATGGCGCCAATTATTAAAAGTAATTCTCCTAAGTCTAAAAGACAAATTTAATCATTTTTTATTAAATGATTATTAAATGGCTATTGGGTCGAATTTTCTCAAGGAAGTATATATTGGCAGGAAAGACAAAATCGAACCATTATGTTATGCTATTCAACTTTGTCTAAATTGCTCTGAGCATTGGAGTTTGCAAACCCTAGGGTTTCTGGCAGACGAAGCATTTCTGGAGAACGATACCTCTTCAGGAATTTGGCAGATTGAGACTGTGAAATACCAGTTTAAGCTTGCATCTCGGTGACTTCATTCAGGAGTTACAGTTGATCTTATTGCATCGATTTCAGAAGGAGATTCAGAGAATATCATCTAGCATTAAAGGCGACTTTATCAGAGATACCATTTGCAGAGATCTGGCATTCATTTCCTTGAGCCGTACCATATTCATCATTGCTGCAGCAGGCCGTACTTTTTCTGTACTTTTCCAGGCCGTACCTTCCTCTCAGGAGAAACGCATTTAGTATTCAGTCTTTGGCAGAGGGTTTCATAGCGCCTTGGATATCTGGAGGCTCGGCAACGATTTTAGAGGTCAGGGAACCATCCATTCTTCAGCCGTACATTTCTTCTCTGTTCCTTTTTGGCGCCTGGCAAGCAAAAATCAGGTTTTTTGAATAAAATCATATTCTATATACATTTGTTTACTCTATTTGCATTGTAAAAGCTCTGGAATAATAATAAATAGATGCGCCTATGTTCTTTGAACAATCTTGAGCTTATTTCATGAATTCAGAATTTATTATGAATTTTTAGGCATTTATTTAGAAAATCGCAGCTTCTTGTTTCTTTGCAAAAATCCATCAAAAACACAAAAAAATACAAAACTTGCAAAAACAAACAATTTCAGTCAGGGTTTCGAGTTGAGAACCATCGGGGTTCTGACAGTGGTATCAGAGCACAGATTTCCTGCCATCCTGTGCTTTTTCAGTTGCTTTTTCAGATTACAGTGTGCTTTTTGGATGCTTTTTCATGAGCAGAGATACGATTCATTATATTAAAGGTGTAGGGACAGGCAGAGTCGAGGATTGGACAGGTCCACCGATTCCTGAAGGTGAGACAGTGTCAGGTATATTAGGCATTCACAGGTCTAGCCCTTGCAGCAGTGAAAACAGTGTGACTACACTCATGGCAGATCAAGAAATTCCTAGAGATTCCGGGAAAGAGAAAGAAAATGCTGAGATGACTGAGGCAGAATACAGGAGTAGACATGACAACATGATGGACATGATGTCACAGCTGATAGGTACCATAAGACAATATACTCCGCCTCACCAGCATTACATTCAGATAGGGCAGTCCAGTGGTTCGGGAGGCATAGACCAGCCACAGATGTCTGCACGACCGCAGCTGTCACTGGTTGTTCACGAGCGTAGGCCTGGACAACCTACCTTTATCAATAGAGAGGCACCACCGACTCCGGAGACGGAGCAACAAGGCCACCACACAGAGTTTCAGCCACAGCATGGCACTTCAGTGGCAGACGTGACCAGACTGTTTGGAGAGTATTCTACACTGGCTCCTGAGATTAGACAGTCGTTGACATTTCATGAGTTTATGGATGTGCATAAGCCCAGAGGTGGAGGAAGATTTGAGCGCAGAGCTCATCAGTACCAGCTACCATCCACAGACAGATGGGCAGACAGAGATTGTCAATAAGTGGGTGGAAGGTTATTTGCGTAATTATATAGCTGGTCAGCAGAGAGCTTGGGTGAGATGGATTTATTTATGCGAGTATTGTTATAACTCGACTCACCATATGACGATACAGATGACACCCTTTATGGCTTTGTATGGGTATGAGGCGCCCAACCTTCTGGATTTGATATTGAGCGATAGCAGAGTGCCGAGTGCAGGGGATATGATGCAGAGTCAGCAGGACATTTTGAGGTCTCTTCGAGACAATATCCAGCGGGCATAGAATCAGCAGAAGCAGTATGCTGATCAGAAGAGGGTTGAGCGTACTTTTGAGGTGGGTGATATGGTGTACCTCATGTTGCAGCCGTACGTCAGTCTACTCTGTGGAAGAGTGGGGCAGAGAAACTAAAACCTCGCTACTATGGTCCATTTCGTGTTGTCAGACGAGTGGGCGAGGTTGCTTATGAGTTGGATTTGCCAGCTGATAGCAAGGTCCATAATGTATTTCACGTTTCTCGCCTAAAAAAGGCATTGGGTCAGCATGTGATACCCTCTCCAGTGTTGCCACCCCTTGATGACGAAGGGAAACTGATACTAGTACCTGAGGCCATCCTCGAGATGAGAGAGAGACACCTTCGGAGGCGTGTGATCAGGGAATATCTGGTCAAGCGGAGAGATTTGCCAGTTGAGGATGCTACATGGGAGTCAGAGGAGATCTTACAGCATCCAAAGTTGAGATTGCTTGAGGACAAGCAATTTCAGGGAGGGCGGACTGTGATGTCCCCATCCTAGTCAGCGCAGCTGGTGACGAGGTTAGCCTATTATTCGATCCTCGTAGGCTGACAGAGTGTGCATAGGATCATCTGGGGCAGTTACTCAGTGTCTGGTAGCTCCAGTTTTTGCAGTTGTTTCAGGTTGAGCCTTCGCAGAATCTTCCAGAGTGCATTTTCAAAAACTTTCTATTTTTAGAAAGTTAGGTCAGGCGGAAGCTGCTATTTTTGGGCAGGGCATCTGGTTCAACTATTCTGCTCAGAGTCGACCCGGTTATTCAGTTTGGTGATCGGACGGAGAAATAAGGAGTATTTAATGATTAATGAATATTTAATATTTTGACTTTATACTAAAGTCACTTTATTGAAATATTGAAATATTTAATTTAATTGGCATATTATAAAGTATTTATTATACTTTATAATAAAGAGATTAATATTTGATATAATGAATATTTATTATTCATTAATGATGGCGCCAATTATTAAAAGTAATTCTCCTAAGTCTAAAAGACAAATTTAATCATTTTTTATTAAATGATTATTAAATGGCTATTGGGTCGAATTTTCTCAAGGAAGTATATATTGGCAGGAAAGACAAAATCGAACCATTATGTTATGCTATTCAACTTTGTCTAAATTGCTCTGAGCATTGGAGTTTGCAAACCCTAGGGTTTCTGGCAGACGAAGCATTTCTGGAGAACGATACCTCTTCAGGAATTTGGCAGATTGAGACTGTGAAATACCAGTTTAAGCTTGCATCTCGGTGACTTCATTCAGGAGTTACAGTTGATCTTATTGCATCGATTTCAGAAGGAGATTCAGAGAATATCATCTAGCATTAAAGGCGACTTTATCAGAGATACCATTTGCAGAGATCTGGCATTCATTTCCTTGAGCCGTACCATATTCATCATTGCTGCAGCAGGCCGTACTTTTTCTGTACTTTTCCAGGCCGTACCTTCCTCTCAGGAGAAACGCATTTAGTATTCAGTCTTTGGCAGAGGGTTTCATAGCGCCTTGGATATCTGGAGGCTCGACAACGATTTTAGAGGTCAGGGAACCATCCATTCTTCAGCCGTACATTTCTTCTCTGTTCCTTTTTGGCGCCTGGCAAGCAAAAATCAGGTTTTTTGAATAAAATCATATTCTATATACATTTGTTTACTCTATTTGCATTGTAAAAGCTCTGGAATAATAATAAATAGATGCGCCTATGTTCTCTGAACAATCTTGAGCTTATTTCATGAATTCAGAATTTATTATGAATTTTTAGGCATTTATTTAGAAAATCGCAGCTTCTTGTTTCTTTGCAAAAATCCATCAAAAACACAAAAAAATACAAAACTTGCAAAAACAAACAATTTCAGTCAGGGTTTCGAGTTGAGAACCATCGGGGTTCTGACATGTTGTTAGCAAAAAAAAACTACTCCAAACCAAGCTCAAAAATCTTGTTTATGTCAAAATCTCCATGACTGAAAGTAATGGACTCACTGTGGAACAACAGATATGATCCAGTAGAACCAAGAGATATTAAAATCTATTAAGGACCTTCTTCAGCACACTCAGAACCAGCAGAAGCTCTATGTACACCAATGATGTACCGAAAGAGTGTTTGAAGTTTGAGACATGGTTTACTTGAGGCTACAACCCGTTAGGCAGTTTTCATTGAAAAAGAAAGGAGCAAAAAAGTTGAAGCCTAGATTTTATGGCCCCTATAGGATCATAAGGAAGGTGGGAGAAGAACAACATAATTCACAACATTTTCCATGTTTTTTGCCTCAAAAAGGCATTAGGGTAGCATGTTACACCTTCCAAAGACTTGCCATCTTTGGATTTTAGGAAGACTCATTTTGATATCAAAGACTATCTTGGATACTTGAGAAAGAAAGTTGAGGAATAGAACCATTATCGAGGATTTGGTGTGATGGAGGGACTTACCAGCTGAAGATGCTACATAGGAAGGAGCTAACATCTTAAAGCATCCAAACTTGAATCGTTTGAGGGTAAGTAATTTTAGGAGGGAGGACTGTCATGTCCCTTTTTCCCATAATTTCGTATGGGAATTAGGAATTAAATTAGGGAAATGACTTTGTAATACTTATGTGTGCCTATTTTTTGAGTGCCCAGATTATGGGGCCTTTTGTGTTGTGTAATCAAATGTTATTTTTTTATTTGGTTGGAAAAGGGTTTGTGAGTAGGGTTCTTTTGGAGGGAAAAAGGAAGAGTTTGAAATTGTATTTTGGAGGGAAAGTGAGTGCTTAAGTGCTTACTTAAGCCTAAGTCAAAGATCAGCAAGGGCATCTATGCTTTTATAAAATTATTCCCTCAAATAGATCAGACATCCTGTTTGTTTGTCATTGGAGATTAGAGAACGGAAACCCCCCTAATTTACACAGTCGGCTGGTCGACGAAAACCCCTATCCAACATTGAGCAATTCCACTCAGGGATTGTTTTTGAGCTTCAATGACCTGCAGTTTGGGGTGGCTTCTACGGTGCCTGCTTGTTTCATTGTTAGGTGGCTCCCTTAGCGCCTAAGTTTTTGAAGACTGTGGTGGTTCTTTTAGCGCCCATTTTTGTTAACCCATCTCATTTTATGATAATATGATTGTTGCGATTATTCCAGCAAATATGGTAAAGCCTAAATTGGTTGTAAGTTGAAATTTTATTGAATTAATAAAGAATATACAGTTATTGTGGCTTCTGTGTTAATTGTTCACTTTCAAAGAGGATTCTTAGCCGTTACTGCTTTTTCTTTGAGGGTAATGTTTACTGTACTAGATCTGATCTTGTAATATATCTAGACATTCATGTTGATTGGAATTGAATCAAGTAGAAATCTCCCATCGGGGATATTATAGGCTATTACAAGAGGAGGCAGCCCTGGGCTTGCAAAAGCAGAGCTCAACAGTACTGAAAATTTCCTAACACCCACTTTAATTGTTCTCAAACTCTTTCCTTGCTTCTTTTGATGCATACCATCTCAAGAGCTATAGAACTTCCTGACAGTGATCCTCTTAACTACAGCTCTCACAATGGAAGTAAACCACCAAGAACTACTCCAACATGTCCCATAGGTACTGTAAATAGAATTTCACCACTTTAGGAAGCTGAAGAGACTGAAAATATGTGCCAAGGAGAAAAATGAATAACCAGAATGCCCTTGGCCGTGCATGAATGAGTGTGACGAATTTGCTGCTTCTGCCAGAGGTGTTAGCAATTGTAGTGTGTTTGCTGTGGTATAAGATGAATTTGCTGTGGTAGTTATGTTTTTGCTGCATGCTGCGACTGGCAATTTTGCCAAAATAGGTAAAACAGTCAGTTTGAAGATCTTCTCACACACAGAACCCTGCACATGGATGTCCCATATCACCTTGAACATTTTTCAACGTACAAGAAGTTGGCCTGGTTCCAAATACATGCCATGAAGTACAAAAATTGGATTTATTATGGATCACACAATCTTAAATGCAGTAGAAAAAAATAATGGTACACTCACAGTATAACAAGATATTTTATTTTGGGAAACCCTTTGCAGAAATAAAAGCAACAAAAATAGCACTCACTGTATTAGTCCAGCTATTCTTAATACAATATGATATTTTGTAATTGTGCTCAACTCTAATCCATGTGCAAGTATTTATAGGCACATAAGCTAGGAAACTGTTAAGTGGTATTATTACAATACAATTATTATAAAATCATGGGCCAAAAAACCACCTGTAAGGGGCCTGCCTGTGGCACAGTATAAAGTCTATAAGGAGTGTAAAAAATGCGAAGTATACAACATATATTCAACAGCTTAAAAGGCCACCGTGTCCATCCAAGTTTAAAAGAAGCTTTAGGAAAACTATGGATTTCTCAGGGTTTCCAAGTGAACTTTATTTCACTTATTTGAAGATAAATCGGGGTTTTAAAGTGTGTCTAAAACTTCTATCTACAAGGAGAGAAGGATTGTCCATCATTGTCTCCTCATCATGTTATTATTCCTGTGCTTTCCAATTGGTCATCCGGTGGGGAAGGAGAGCAGTAGGTTTCTTGAATGTCTCTGAATTAAGCTGTACTATTACTTTAATCTCACCTTATCTAATTTTATCAGCTTTCTTGCTTTTGGGGTAAATGGAAATAGGAAATATGAAAAATATTGTATTGTTCAGGGGAGGAGCCCCACTTAAACATTGAGAGAAACTTTCTTCACATTTCTGCTACGTCTGAAACTTTTACTTGTCACTGGGGAAGAGTCACTTTTAATCAAAAGGCAAAAAGTGACAAAATCTTGGGTAAATGTTTCTCTTCCTTGCGATTCTTCCTTCTGTGCATTTAATATACTTAAGCACAAACCAGGCTTCACCATGAAACTTGTTCAACACCATTAATGCCTTAGAGTTAGAATCTTTATATTGAATATTGTTTTTGTTCTTTTGAGAACCAATTTATTTTTTAACTGGTCCCCAGATTTACAGTGTTCCTAAGCCTCATGATTTTGGATTGGATAGCATTTTCTATTTAAGAAAATACTTTGTTTCATGATTGTTTGCTTGCAACATCCCTGAGTTCAAATATTTTGTGAAACTAAACATCAGGTGTACAGCTAATGAAAACATCCCAGTTCCAACTTTATGCTTATAGAATTGTAGCCTATGTATGCTATCTGTTTAATCTGTTTTTAGAGTTTTCATTAAATATGTACTCGGATTTGGAATAAGCTTCTCAGGATTTTTCTTGGTGCTTTTTATAGGTACACCCCACTGTATGGCTTCCATGGAGTCTTGTCGGGGTTCCTTGTTGGAGTGAAGCAAATTATGCCTGATCAAGAAATGACATTATTTGTTGTTCTTAAGTTGCGTGCTCAGGTACAATTGAGATTCCAGCTTTCACAGCATTAATTGTGTCTCAGTTTATTGTGTTCTTATTTTCATGTGAGATCTTTGTCTCTTCTACTTTGCTCTGGATATAACTAACATGCTTTTGTATGCTTGCAATGAACTCAATTCAGTGGCTGCCTTCACTTCTGGTTTTGGCATCCATAATTGTGAGTATTTTGGCAACAGAATCGACTACATATCTTCCTTTCATAATTTTTGGAACTTATGGAAGCTGGCTATACCTGCGATATATCCAAAAAAAGCCAGAAACTAATTTGAAGGGTGATCCAAGTGATGAGTTTGCTTTTTCCACCTTTTTCCCTGAAATTATGAGGTGAAAATTTGCTTGTTTTGTGAAGTTTACTGTATTTAAAAGAAATAATTTGATATAACCCACCAACTGACATGCCTATTATTGCCTAAAATCCATTATTCACAATTGCCAGACCTGTTGTGGATGCAATTGCTCTAATTTGTGACAAAATCTTCTGTGGGGGATCTCAAAGTTTCAGTGAAGGAGAAGGGGATGTTGTAGGTGGCATGCCTTTGCCAGGTTCTGATCCCATTGAGGCATCTAGGAGAAGGTAGTTCTCTCATTTTTTAATTCGCTTTTGAAAATTGTTTTTGGATAATGAATCTATGTTTTTATTTAATATTTTGTAAAGTTTCAGATTTGTTGATTTGCTTGTGTATGTATGCTGTCCTCTTTTCATGCATGACTTTATAATGTTAACAACTGATTTTTCCTCAAATTTATGGATATTAAAAATTCTTTTGGAGCCTACAAATGCTCATGAATTTTAGCATTTCAAGCACATTGACATTCTGCAACTTCTTTGGGCTTGAAGGGCTAAATGATTGATGTTATTCTGTTTCAAGTTATAAAAGTTAAATGTTTTAGTTTTAGAGGGCACACTAATTGCCAAGTGGAAATGTAGAAGACCCTTTCCAGTAGAACAGGGACATTAAGCAGAACCATTAATTAGCAGAAAGAGGAGGTGCAGATAGCAAAGTGTTTTCCAACACCTATCTCTTGGATTGGCAAAATATGATTACCATGCAAATCCTAATGACGAGTCTGTAGAAGATTTGAAGTGTAGGTGAAAAATCTATAATACAGTTTTTATCAAAAAACCTGTTTACATATATTGTACTAATTGAAAATAAGCACAATCAGAAGTGGGCACCTTACAAAACATCTTGTTTGCATTTCTGATAATCATTCTAATGTTTATTTAACTTTCTGGATTTTAGCTCTTACATATTGGAAATGGCATACGAAAAGGAAGCAATGAAAGTATGGCACAACATGAGACAGGAGTTCCACGAAGCTCAAGAGTCCATCATGAGAAATCAAACATATAAACAATAGTGACAATAAAATACAATATCTTTTCGTCTTCCAAATTCTGATGCTATGTAACAAATATATAAATATTAACATTTATTCATAGTCTTATTTATTAACTAATACCTAAACTACAGTAACAGGCCATTGCATCCTCACATGGAAGGCATATGGTCAAAGAGTATACCATCTTGGGAAAGTGATCAACTTATGGATTTTAGTATCTCATATGAGCGATGGGATGGTGATTGGTTGTGAAGTTAGATTTCAGTTCCACATTTACTTTGGGTGATGAAACGAGGTATGTGGGCACCAAGTTCAACATCCTATAATTGTATACTAAAATTGACAAATTATATTCATTTGAGCACCATAACAAAAGTGACCATCAGAAAAGAAGTTTATTTTTGGGGAATTGTTTGCGATTCCTTGTTTGGAACTTCAGAAAACATAAATGTTGTGCTATAAATGAGAATCAATGATTCCCTTTTCTGGAAGCATTATCCTATCCTTTAGGCATTAACCCAAATGGATAACATTCGTCATATTTACTTTTATAGTCTTTATTAAATTATTTCCAGCAGGGTCAGTGTAGACTTCGGACAACATAACAGGATTGGCACCTATTGCTCTGGTCATTTCCCTTGCTAGAAACCCATCCATTCCCAACCAAGATTCTTGCTAGCGACGAGTGCATTTGGGGTTGTTCCCCTTGCAATAGCATACTTTTTAGATGATAGGTCAGGATTAACGTTCTTTTGTACACTGATTATTTCAAGATTATTAGTATCTATGTTTTGATTCATTTAACAATAGGTATACACTGAGCTTTTGAAATGGAAGCTTTATCAATTGAATTTCGATATATGAGTTTTACGTAGAGATGGATTAGCTTGTTTACGCCATTCTTTTGCAAAGGTTTGTGAATTTTGTTATTTCATTATATGATTTCTGTATATATGTTATGCAATGTATATATGTTCATATATATACATCCATAAAAGTGTATAGTTGATGCAAACATTACATAAAATACTGTAGAAAAGATTATTGTGGAAGCTGAGAAATCTTTTGCTGTGAACCTTGCACAGGGAACGTGGTGCTCGTGCTCTAGAAGAAAGGTTAGCTGTAGCAAAGGCAGGTGAAGCTGCCACAGTAGATGATAACTTACAACAAGATGCATCTGAGAGTGTCTAATTGGGTACCATGGAAATGTTCTCTAATCCCACCCAACATTTTTGGCAGTTTTCTAGTGGCAATGTTTTGAGGGATATGAAAATTACTATAGTTCACATGAAATATATTTTTGGTTGATGTTATTGTAATTAGAAGGAACAAGTCGATTGTCATTAATAGATTTCTTTTGTTATATTACTGATTGAATAAGACCTATTCTGCTCTCCCTGTGAACGTGTTAATTGTGTATGTGTGCATGCACTCACACTTATTACAGGTTATATGAAACACTTGAAGTCATATGATGTGGGGTGAAGTCTGATCATTGAGTTTTCCCAACACCAAGAAATTTTTGTGCCAACTGGAATTAAAGAAAAACTAATACGTCATGTTTAAAAAATTCAATTGAAAGAGGAAGAGATTTCACTTGACCATAAATTCTATGGTGGTGGTCATCTAACATAGTTTTCTTTGACCAAGTAGAATTTCATTTGCTTGTCCTGTAAATGGCCCCTCCAAATAAATTTATACAAATCAAGAAAAAATAAAATTTGAGGCTTAAGTCTTAACTTTTATGCCCAAACATCTTGCAAAATTTCTTAAGCTTTTCAGTCAATCATATTCTCATCCCCCATGTAAATAGGCAATCAAACATTGCAAGACGTAGATGAAGCTGTTTTATTTGCTGCTTCTCTTTGTTTTTAACTTTTTAGTCACTTGGTAATTGTATTAACACTTAATATAAATAGACTGTCCAAACCTGCCTTACAATATAGTGGAACTTTTACCCTCTTAAGTAGGGTCTAGTATTAGCCTGTGCTACCATAGTCTTGAGTAGTCACCATTTTTGTTAAAATTATTCCTAAATATTTTTTCTTTAATTACACATCTTTCTCTTTTGCTTTAGTTTTTCTTTATTAGGACATTTGGGATTCACACCAATTTCTGTACTCAAGTTTGGTAATATTGTTCTGAATTTAAAATTTTGTGCACACTCTGCTCTCCATAGTGAATATCTATTCCAATTAGGCTGGTGCTACTTACAAATGCCATGACCGCTTCATTGATAGAAGTTAGATTGCAGATATCCAGATAAGAAATATTTAAGGGCTGATGACTTAGTTTTAATGAACATGCATCTAATTTGAAATGTTCATTGTAATTTGTATTGTTTGGTTATAACTTATTTCTGTGACATCTCTTATAATCCTTGAGTTTGTTGTGAATAAGTACTTGCTAACCAAAGTTCCATGAACATAGTCTACGGAGTCTTCAACTACTAACTTTGGAAAATAGTAATGAATACTTATTTAACAGGAAATAGTAATGGCTTTATATTTTGTTGCAAACATTAGATATTTAGTCTAGAAATCGTTGCAAGTATAAGAAAGCAACCATATTAGTTTAATAATTTGAGTTTATTAGATATGAATGCATTGCAGCAACATAGAGTGCATGACTTTTTATTTTGTTGCAAACATTAGATCGTTGCAATTATAAGAAAGCAACCGTATTAGTTTAATAATTTGAGTTTATTAGATATGAATGCATTGCAGCAACATAGAGTGCTTGATTTCATATTTTGTTGCAAACGTTAGATTTTTAGTCTAGAAATCGTTGCAATTATAAGAAAGCAACCATATTAGTTTAATAATTTGAGTTTATTAGATATGAATGCATTGCAGCAACATAGAGTGCATGGCTACAACCATGACTAGAAGGTACACGTAGTAAAACCATAGAAAACTAGATCTTATGGTAAAAGTTTAAGCTTCATAGTATAAACATGCATACTAACATAGCAAACAAGATGTGAGTGCATATAACTATCATATTGTGGAGCCTAATAGTGTATGCGTCTCAAATAAAATATGTTATATGCTTCAAGGAAACATTCTTAACTGATCTAGATTCCAATCATTTGGTTTCACGATCCTATTGAGCAATTGTAATACAAACATGTTGAATTACATCTACTCATATTTACATAGGAAGATATTTATAGTAAATAAACACATGCATATCCTACAAGTTTGTCTTTTTTTCTTCAAATTAGGAATATGCTTGCCTCCTTGAAAGATCAAAGAGAATTGTTTCATAACTTTGTGGTCTTTAGACTTAATGTTCTTGTAGAATTCCATACAGTGGCAAAACAAGTTGTTTCATTAGAACTAGGTTCAAGAAACATGGTGTAGACACCAAAAATGAAATAATTAGCAAATCAACAATAATGAAACATTCATTCAATCTTGACACAACATCAACTTGGAGGCTACCAAGGTCTTAGTAAAAATAAAAATTATTGGAAGAAAAAAATAAATGGTGCTATTAAAATAAAATAAACATCTATATAATGTAATGTCTCAAATCTATATAATGTAATGTCTCAAAATAAACATGCATACTAACATAGCAAACAAGATGTGAGTGCATATAACTATCATATTGTGGAGCCTAATAGTGTATGCGTCTCAAATAAAATATGTTATATGCTTCAAGGAAACATTCTTAACTGATCTAGATTCCAATCATTTGGTTTCACGATCCTTTTGAGCAATTGTAATACAAACATGTTGAATTACATCTACTCATATTTACATAGGAAGATATTTATAGTAAATAAACACATGCATATCCTACAAGTTTGTCTTTTTTTCTTCAAATTAGGAATATGCTTGCCTCCTTGAAAGATCAAAGAGAATTGTTTCATAACTTTGTGGTCTTTAGACTTAATGTTCTTGTAGAATTCCATACAGTGGCAAAACAAGTTGTTTCATTAGAACTAGGTTCAAGAAACATGGTGTAGACACCAAAAATGAAATAATTAGCAAATCAACAATAATGAAACATTCATTCAATCTTGACACAACATCAACTTGGAGGCTACCAAGGTCTTAGTAAAAATAAAAATTATTGGAAGAAAAAAATAAATGGTGCTATTAAAATAAAATAAACATCTATATAATGTAATGTCTCAAATCTATATAATGTAATGTCTCAAAATAAACATGCATACTAACATAGCAAACAAGATGTGAGTGCATATAACTATCATATTGTGGAGCCTAATAGTGTATGCGTCTCAAATAAAATATGTTATATGCTTCAAGGAAACATTCTTAACTGATCTAGATTCCAATCATTTGGTTTCACGATCCTTTTGAGCAATTGTAATACAAACATGTTGAATTACATCTACTCATATTTACATAGGAAGATATTTATAGTAAATAAACACATGCATATCCTACAAGTTTGTCTTTTTTTCTTCAAATTAGGAATATGCTTGCCTCCTTGAAAGATCAAAGAGAATTGTTTCATAACTTTGTGGTCTTTAGACTTAATGTTCTTGTAGAATTCCATACAGTGGCAAAACAAGTTGTTTCATTAGAACTAGGTTCAAGAAACATGGTGTAGACACCAAAAATGAAATAATTAGCAAATCAACAATAATGAAACATTCATTCAATCTTGACACAACATCAACTTAGAGGCTACCAAGGTCTTAGTAAAAATAAAAATTATTGGAAGAAAAAAATAAATGGTGCTATTAAAATAAAATAAACATCTATATAATGTAATGTCTCAAATCGGTTATTTTATTTTATTTTGTAGTTTCACAATGAACAATACATAAAACTCTTAACACATTTTTATCAGTGAGACTTGATGTAGGCAAGGTGAGAGCATATAGTAAAAGCATTATAATAATATAATAATATTATGTTTGTTGGCGGCAAGCCATACAACTCAATAATGCAAAATGTTACAAAATATAGAAGTAAAAATATGTATATTTTGATGGCAAGCCTCCCAAATTAATTACAAGTTGTAACTAAGAATGATTGAAGCTAGTTTTAGCGGCAGACTTCCAAATTAATAACAAGTTGTAACTGAAAATGATTGAAGTTAGTTTTAGTAAAAAGCTTTCTAGAACAATAAAAGATTTATACTAAATTGATAGAGAACTACATAGTTTTATTAAAGGTGTATTAAATCAGGTACAAAATCTTCAATAATTAGTTAAACAACATAAATTAATAATTCAGTTAAATGTTACAATATCAAAGTAACATATTGTAGTGGTATGATTGCATACCCAAGAAGTATGGTTGCTTTGGAAGTAAAATTAATAAATATACAACATGCATACCTTACAAATGAATTGCAACAGTTCACAAACCTTGTACGGTAGCCCAACAAGTAACAACACTTGATATAGGGTATGACCCCATTTGAAAGAAATGTATAACATGCTGAGGTCTCAATGTGTATGACTAGGGATGGTAAAAGCAACAACCCTTAACAATATTTAAAGTTATGAGTAGGTTATAAAGGTATGGTGATACCTTAAACAGAGTTGTAATCATGTTATGAAAATAACCAATATAGTATGGTTGGTATCAACATCGATATGGCTAGAGAAAAGATTGGTACAATCAACTAACAATTGCAAATAGTAAAATATAACTTGAGAATAATTGCAAACCATTAGCTCAATGGTCATCCTTGGATAAAATTATTCATATGAATAAGAGGGTTTGCTTCCTTGAACCCATTTGCCAAAAGAGTTTTCTTCTTTAAACAAAAAAATGAACATATGTTTGATCTTGAGAGACATGGGGTTAGATATTATCAATTTGTATTTTTGTTTTCAAAACTCAACTCCTTAAGCAATATAATATTATCATTTTTTCTCTTTCCTCAAATTTAATTTTTAAAAAGTGTCTATAAAGTCATTTTAATTAACATTACTCTTTGGCTCTAGTATTAGTAACACTTTGAAACCTTTTTATAATAAAATACAAATTATCTTTTCTAAATATATCATAAAGTTACTTTTTAGGAGAACTTAGTTAAATTATTAATTTTTTTTTTTGCATCACTTCATTAGCTTACGGGAAATAAAATAATAGGCTATAGGTCTCTTGATAACTTACGCTTGGAAATAATACATAATAGTTTTCTCATTCCAAAATTGTTTGTCTATAAGCTATTGCAAATTTGAATGCATCAAAATTTGTGTTCTTTCTCACATGGCATCCTTAACAAGGAGATTCTTCCAATAGACCAAGAATTCTATGATGTTCTTGTTTCTTAATTTTTTCCTCCCACACATCCATGATAACTTCAAGTACCAAAATCTATTTGCCTTCATCATCAATTGGAAGTAACTTTGTTGAGAGTGATATGATTTTCAAATGCCTTTTTAAGGGATGGAATGTAAAACACATTATGGATTTTGCTATGTTTAGGTAACTCCAACTTCAAGCAACTTCTCTAATACTCCTCGAGATCTTAAAGTCCATAGAAATGTGGCTTAAACTTTTTAGTGCCATTTCTTTTGAGGGAAGATTGTTTATAAGGTTGCAACCTCAAGAAAACCATATCCCCAACCTCAAAAGTCCTCTCCAATTGATGTCAATCTGCATACATCTTTTGTTGATTTTGAGCTTATTGGAGATTCTCCTTAAATGTTTTTAAAAAATTGGCTTTGTAAAATTAAGTCTTTTGCTCCTATCACTCTGTTTGTAAAAATCAAATCCATAAAATCTAAAGCATCACATTCATTCAAATTTTTGAATGGAGTCATGTATATGGACATATAATGAGTAGTATTATAACAATCCTCTCCAAGATAGAGCCATCTGATTTGTGTTGATTGTTGTTTTGCTACATATTTTTTCAAAAATGTCCTTCAATTCATTTATTCACAAGTTATGTTTTCCCATTCATTTGAGGGTGATAGCTAGTGCTAGGAGTCAACTATTTGCTAGTCAATCGAAAGAACTCCGTCCATAATAGACTAAGTCTGTTGTCCCTATCACTCACTATGTTTCTAAATAAGTCATGAAGTCTAAACACTTTTAAAAAAAATAAATCAGCCACATATGGTGCTGTAGACATCCAAATTTGATCACTTCCATATGATCAAAATCGTCTATTACATTCATCTATTCCATTAACAGTGATTAAATAATATATTTAATCATTATTTTATTTTCTGCCTAAGGTTCCTAAAGTATCGAATTAAATTAAATACTTTACCTTTCCCCCTTGTCTTCTCTTCTCTAAATTAAATAAACATGACAAATTATTTAATTTAGTCATTTAACCTATTTGGATTAAAAACCAATTTTTAATTCTTCTTTTTTCTCTCTCCTTGTCACATTCTCCATAACCCTCTTCTAATCTGGATTAAATTAATTAATCTGTGATTAAGATGTGCACCACTTAATCTTGATTAAGTGTCACATCCTCCATAATCTCCCACTTGCCTCTAATATCTCATTAATTACCTTAATCCTGTATTTGCACAACCTTAATCAGAATCATTAACCATATTTAGCTTACTTTTTCTGATCAACCTTTCCACTTACTATTTTTGGTATGGACTCCCTTCCCCACGTGAATTTTTAATTCACATTTATTCAACCAAGGTCCCCCTTTTCTCCATGTGAATTTTTAATTCACTTTTATCTTCCCAAAGTCTCCTTCATCCCCCATGCAAATGTGACATGTCATTTTACATGTGCCCAAGGTTTCTAGAACCTTGGACTTGTCACATCTCCTACATGTGACAAATCTCTAGCTTTTTGGAAACCTTTTTTTATCTAATGAATCCTCCATTAAATGTAAATTTATTCTTCCCACACATTTCCTCTTTTTCCATGGAGATTTTTGAGGAATTCTAAAATTCCTCAAAAGTCTCTTTCATCCTCATTTGGGGACAAGAAGTTCCTTTTTGAGGAAATCTTCTCATTTTTCAAGATACCTCAAAAGTACTTGTCCTTCATCCGCCTCATGTATTTCCCTTCCACCTCTTGTCCTTCTCTTCCACCTCATTTCCACATCACTCCACCTTAGGACATCTCACCTTCCACATGTCAAGATGTGAGGGCTTGTGAGTCCTCAACTCACCATAGCCCTTCGTCTTGATCTTTGTTGGATCAATCCCAACCGTTGAATTCTCTAGAGAATTCAATTTGGCCTATAAATACCCCTTCAATTCCTTCATTTTGGATAATCAAGTCTTTTGCAACAAAACTCTTGCAAAATTGTCATTCAAGCTCTCATCTACCATAGCATTTAGCATCACCAATTCATCTTGCATCCATTCAAAATCCATTGCCATCCAAGGAGCACACAATTCTTGAAGCATCAAAGGGCCAACCAAGGGGAGAGACAACAACATGAAGGTATAACAACAATCTATTTGTTTATCTTGCTTTTATATTGTTCATTTTCTTAGGCTAATCATTGAGGTGCCCTATTATCTTGTTGCTTCTTCCCATTTGCATTATTAGTTTTTTATTTAACATCTCACATTTAGAAGTAGCATTTTATTAGGATCACATTTCTGGCATGCCCGGTGGGACCCACAAAGGGGTCACTTTTTTTCACATTTTTTGTTGTTAGCTTGTTTGCAGATTCAAGTCGCAGAGGGGTGAACTTGACCTCCCAGACGCCACAGAAGGGCGACCTTGCCCTTTATTTCCGACTGTTTTCTGCAGAAGGGCGACCTTGCCCTCTGTTTTCGACTGTTTTCTGTAGAGGGGCGACCTTGCCCTTTGTTTCTGATTGTTTTTGTATAGAGGGGCGACCTTGCCCTCTGTTTCTGACTATTTTGTGCAGAGGGGCGGCCTTGCCCTCTGTTTCTGACTGTTTTCTGTAGAGGGGCGACCTTGCCCTTTGCTGTTTTTGACTATTTTCTGCAGAGGAGCGACCTTGGCCTCTGTTTCTGACTGTTTTGTGCAGAGGGGCGGCCTTGCCCTCTGTTTCTGACCATTTTCTGTAGAGGGGCGACCCTGCCCTTTACTGTTTCCGACTATTTTCTGCAGAGGGGCGAACCTGCCCTTTGCTGTTTCTGACTGTTTTCTGCAGAGGGGTGAATCTACCCTTAATAGCACATTCGAGAAGGTAAAAAGGGACATTTTAGCTTCGTTTTTGTCTCTTTCTTTTGCTGTTCTGTGCACTAATCCATTAATCTTGTTTGTTGGTAAGTGAAGTCAGATTTGCTACAAATCACAAAAAGGGCAAAAGGATAAACAACTAACATTTGCTTGCAGGGCCCTCCTTTTATTCTAATTTTTAAAAGTCTTTCCTTACTGCTTTATCTATTTACTTAGTATAAGTAGGGGAAAGAAATACTTGCTGCTTGCTGTGTCTATTTTATTTATTTTACTTTAAGAGGGCATTAGTTTGTTTTCACCTTCCTCCTTTGCACGTTGTGCGGATCCGAAGGGGGTAGTTGGAAACGATTAGTGTCTTCTTCTTAGCAGGACCTGCTTGGGGATTTCATCACCCCAAAGGATGATTCCAACCACGCATATCGACGGGGTATATAAAGGGGGGAGAGCCAAAGCTGTACCCCAATCCGGTTGCGTCGTAATTAGCGGAACGTCGAAGCTAGGGTGATACCTAGATAGACGTGAAGAGTTGGTCCGAGCCTTTCAGTATCTCGCTGGGGCTCCCGACTCACGCTTGTGATGGACTGGTGTTCATGGTTGTGCCCCACGTACTGAGCGTATATCGAGGACTCCCTAGAAACCTTGTTCATCATAGAGTAAGACCTTTGCCGGCCATACCCGTTAAAACATTAATCATAGGATTGTGCTTGTTCAAAGTGTCTTTTTGTGAAGAATCGGTAAATTTTGGTAAGTCAAACTATCATTAAACCATTTTAAGTCCTTGCCAAAATCCCTTATCCAAACCAAGTTCAAATTTCCACTGCAGAGGGGCAACCTTGCCCTCTGTTTCAGCCATTTTTTGCAGAGGGGCGAATCTGCCCTTTGCTGTTTCAGCCTTTTCCACTGTAGAGGGGCGACCTTGCCCTCTGTTCTGGCCATTTTCTACAGAGGGGCGAATCTGCCCTTTGCTGTTTCAGCCTTTTTACTGCAGAGGGGTGACCTTGCCCTCTGTTTTAGCTTTTTCTGCAAAGGTGTGAATACGCCCCCTGAACAAACAGTTTCACCTGTTTGATAATTTTGAATTTCCGTTTGAATCCCCGAAATCTCCATTTGACCATTTGATCATCCTAAACACTCATTTGAACAATTCAAACACTCATTTCGACCATTCCAAACCTCCATTTAACCTCTCCAAAAGTGTCCATTTACCACATTCGCATTGACCATTCCACCATTTGGAACATTCGCCTTATCACAAGACCTAAACATCTTCAACAACATATCTTCCCTTTGCATCCATCATTATTCCTCAACACAAAAAAAACTTTAAAACCTTGTTTTAGGAGTTATTTTCCCAAATTGACCAAGGCGTTAAATTGATCGTTATCCTACATAATCAATCCTTGTCTTCAACCTAATCAATCCGCTTCTATCTTGAAATAGATTTGTGTTGTAAGTCAACATCATTGGCCCAAATCAGTCCCCTTCCATCTCAAGGTGGATTAGGCGTCATAATCATTGATTTAATCCGATCAACCAATGTTACAAGTCACCGAGGGTGATCTCCAAATCAGGTTTTAGGATCCCTTCCATCATCCAATCATCAATCCCAATCATCATTTGATCCAATCATCAATCCAAATCATCATTTAATCCAATCACCACCCAATCACCAAGTTGACACACCATCATTTTATCCAATCCAATCATCAATCCAAATCATCACTTGATCCAATCCAATCCAATCATCAATCCAAATCATCATTTGATCCAATCCAATCCCATCATCAATCCAAATTCTCACTTGATCCAATCCAATCCAATCATCAATCCAAATCATCATTTGATCCAATCCAATCCCATCATCATCCAACCATCAAGTGATACATCATCACTTGATCCAATCAAATCCAATCACCACCTAATCATCCAATTGGGACATCATCAATTTATCCAATTGATACAAATCAAATCCCATCATCATCCGATCATCAAGTGATACATCATCACTTGATCCAAATCAAATCCAATCATCATCCAATCACCAAGTGATACATCATCACTTGATCCAAATCGAATCCAATTATCATCCAATTATCATCAAGTGATACATCATCACTAGATCCAAACCAATCCAATCATTAATAGTGATACATCATCATTTGATCCAATCAAACCAACATCAATCATCATCTAATTCAAATCAATCAATCCAAATCATCGCCTAAGTCATCATCTAGAAGTTAAATCTTGAAACCACTTAGTCATTTTGCACGTTCATGCCCGTTCAAACCCGCTCACAAACAAAAAAGCAAATGGCAGACCAACAAACACAAGGTTCCCAACCAAATGCCCCTCAAGATCCTAATAACATTCCACATGATCCCCATAATGGCGTTTCATCCCAATCAAACACTGACATCCAGAATATCACACCACCTAGTGACGAAAACATGGTCAGTCAACCTGAATCACTGTTGACGAATATCTCAGTAATCTTGCCAATGTCCAAATGACGGATCGCCTCCTAAACGAACGTGGGGATAAGATCCTTGCTACCTTACTCATGAAGGGAGTCAAACCACCATTCGGTTTCGATACATCACAATATGCCCTTCCCCCATTTGTTGACCCACAAACCTCACAAAATGTTCCAGAAAGCTCCTACATTCCTGAAGGTGCACCCACTGAAAATTGGTACCACCCCGAACTTGGAAATGCTGTCATCCATCAAGTCCAAGATTATCCTCGTCTTCCAACCACAACATCTACCATTCCACCACCTGATTCTAATGACCCCCACAGCTATGGCATGCCGTCATACATCCCATCTGCTCCACCGCTTCCTCCCCCATATTCTAACATTGGGGGCACACCTCCACTTACCAACGCACTACCGCCTGCATTTCAACAACCTCCAAATAATCCACACCAATCCATCACACCACCAACACCGCCATAATATGTTGCTACTACAATAGCTTCATCTCAACACTTACATCAACAACATCCGCAACATCCTTCCGTTCTCACACAACCACCACATCAAGTGGTGCATCATACATCTCAACAACAACAACACATCCCACCTAACCCATCACAACAACAACAATACATCCCATCTCACCCACCTCAACAACAAATCTTATCTCATCCACCTCATCAACAACAACAACAACCTCCACAACAACCTCCACAACAACATGTGCACATCCCTACGCAAACACACGATAACCCGCTCACCAAATACCTTTATCATCCCTCTAGCACATACACTATTCCATCCCATACAAACCCTCCTCAGAATGTGCATAACCAAACACGGACACAACCGCCACCTTACACCAACCCTACACAACCTCAACACAATCCTCATCAACAAACGTTAAACCCATATCCATATGCCATGCAACAAACCACCATTGCACAACAAAACCAATCCTACCCACCCTATTTTCAACAACAACCAGCTCACCAACATGGGGCACCTTACACTTTCTATTATCAACAAACATCATCACATCAACAAAGAGGCCCTACCACTACGCATTATCAAAATGCTATGCAGCAACAGGCCCCCTCTCTTGTGTCTTACTATCAACAAAAATTGGTTCCCATTCAACACAACCAATCATCCAACCATCAACCTTCTTATAATCAACCAATACATTCATACCCGACTCAGCCCATTTATGATCCAACAATGGGAGGGCCATCCCCATCATACCCACAACATTATCCATACACTCAATCCACTTTGACTCCCGTCAACAAAGACTTGGAAGAAGTAAAAGCTGCATTAAAGGACTTACAAGCTGGAACGGGAAAACAATCCTTCAAGTTCGAGGACATATGCCCTTATCCGTTTGATCCCTCCATTTCCTTGGTTCCTTTTCCTAAACATTTTGAGATACCCAAATTTGACAAATACAAAGGAACCAAGGATCCTAGAGCTCACCTTCAAGAGTTTTATGCTCATTGCCAAGAGGTCATGCACAATGACAATTACCTCATCCGACTTTTCCCTAAAAGTCTGTAAGGGGTCGCCCTCAACTGGTTTATGGGTATGGAAAAAGGATCTATCAAGACCTTCGCATAGTTATCTGAACAGTTTGTCACTCACTTCTCTTTTAACTTAGAGAAAGATATTGACACACTTGATCTCCTCAAAGAAAAACAACGCGATGGAGAGACCTTTGCAAGTTACTTGCAAAGATGGCGTGCCTTGGCTAGTAAGATGAAATCCCCACCGACAGAGAAAGACATGGTAACGTTGTTTATCAAAAACTCTCACTCGGATATGGCACATAATTTCCAACTCCATTGCATCACTACTTTTGCGGGACTTGTGGATAAAGGCCCCATCTTAGAACGAGCCCTTGTCACAAGAGGACAAGTCAAGCATTTCAATTCCGATAGAGAGAAGTCCTTTGGGGATAAAGATCGTTTTTGGAATAGAAACAAAAATGCCATCAATGATGGTGTCACTGACACTAAACATGTCCAAGTGGCCAACACCACACAAAGATATCCTTCCTAGCAACAACCGTCCGTTCAGAACGCCATATTCGTTCCCCAAGGGGCACCGCGACAACAAGCCAATCAAAATAACCAAGGTGGGAATAAACGACAATTCACTCAGTTGGGGGAACCCCTTAGCGCGGTGTTTAATAAGCTTCTTCAAGCCAATTACCCCATAACATACCTTGTCACCAAACCCCTTGATACGTCCAAACCCAAGCCTGCTTGGTTTAAAGACAATGAATACTGTGAATTCCACAAAATTATAGGACATACCTTGGATAAATGTCAAGGCTTAAAAACCTACATCCAAGGTCTCATCGATCGAGGCGAAATACATGTAGATGCTAATGCAACATCTTCATCCAATGCTCAATTACAAATATACCAAAATGCCTTTCCTAATCATAATCAGGGTCCTTGTACGTCCAACTCAAATCATGGACCTAGCAATAACAACCAACCAGGAAACAATACCAATAATATCAACTACAAAAATGTACCATACAATTATCAAGGTGTGGTTTCATATGCAGAACAAGTGGAACCACGTGTATCCATGATCCATGTTAAGGGAAAAGATCCACAATGTGCTGTTACTACTCGGCGAACCCGCATCACAGTCCCAATAGCATCTCCATCCACCCAACGACCATTCGCCAATTCCCAGTATAATATCCTAGACCATCTAGGTAAAACTACAACCCAAATATCCATTTTGGATCTGCTTAAGTCATCTCCCGTACATCAAGATATCCTAAATAAGGCTTTGCAAAGCACACAAGTACTTGATAATATTGACCCTACCCAATTTCAAGCATTGGTAGGCAATCTTTCATCGACGTATCAGCTAGCCTTTAGCCAAAAGGACATGCCGCATCTCGATTCAAACCACAACCACCCCCTCCACCTCAAGGTAGGTGTCAACTGTCAAAAAGTAAAAAGGGTATTAGTAGATAATGGTTTAGCCCTAAATCCACACCTCCTTCCACCATCACCAAGGTCCAGATCGTAGATAAGGGATGTGGTGAATACGAAATGCACACCACACTCAATGTGGCAACCATGCCACCTTCGCCCTGCACATATGGGCAACCGATTCTGCCATTACCAGAAGTAGAAGAAAAGACACTCACCCTCACTTCCAAGAACGTGGGGTCCACAACATTCAGTAATTTGGGATCCCTCCAGGATCTAATGGACGATGATATTAGTTAATGGGTTTATCGGGAGGAGCCTGAACCACCACGACCCCTTATTGAATACTTTCACGAAGCCTATCCACATGCCTCCAAATTCATTGAAAATTGCCATTACCAAGGCGGAGGCCTTGGTGCAGAAGAACAAGGAAGACGTCTGCCCATCGAAGCAACTACCATCCGACCAAGGAATTTGGGCTTGGGCTATGATACCAAACAGAAGGGTCTTGCAACATCCGCTAACACCTCTAACAATGTTAGTGTTGACAACAGTTCCCTTGAAGACATACCAGAGGAGGAATCCATCATACATGCGTACGACGATTTGAATCACATTGACCTCCCCGCCATGTTTGAATGCTTATCCGTTTGTACCATAATTTTATCCCTTAAACATCCTAAGCTTATCGATCATGACCTACACGGTAGCACACCAGTTAGCACTTTTCCCTCAGAAGATACCTATGTACATCTAATGGGATTGGGGGAAGACGAACGCCCTAATCACAAAAACAAAAAGAAACAAAAGAAGAATGGGTCATCAAGTGAAAACCTCACCGAGGCACTTTTTGACTATGAAAAAGTAAAAACAAAGGATGTATCTGATAGTGAAAACCTTGATATGGCACTGGAAGATGGGGACGTTCATCTTCCCCTTGTAGGAACACGACTATCTGAGCAATCTTCAATTCTCATTGAAGAAATGCAAGAGGTGAACTTGGGGACAAAAGAGATTCCAAAGATAACCTATGTGGCTAAATCCTTATTTGAAGCAGAATACATCACCATTGTCCGAATTCTCCGTGAAGGGGTTATCAACTTTGCATGGGATTACTCTGATATGCCTAGCTTAGATCCCAATCTTGTTGTCCACCATTTGGATGTCCGTCCAGAGACTAAACCTGTCAAGCAGAAGCTTCGAAAAATGCACCCGCAAGTGGCATTATTGGTTAAGAAAGAACTGGAAAAGTTACTGGATGCTGGTTTTATCAGGCCCATTGACTACTCTGATTGGATCTCCAATATTGTACCTGTTGCTAAACCCAATGGAGACATCAAGATTTGTACGGATTTCCAGGATCTCAACAAGGCTTGCCCAAAAGATGACTTCCCCTTGCCTAACATCGACATGTTAGTCGACATCACTACGGGACATGAGATGCTATCCCTCATGGATGGCTTCTCTGGCTATAATCAGATCCGGATTGCCCCAATGATCAACATAAAACCGCTTTTACAACACCTTGGGGTACTTTCTGTTATAATGTCATGCCCTTTGGTCTCAAAAATGCAGGGGCAACATATCAACAGGCAATGACGGTTATATTCCATGACTTCATTCACATCATCATGGAAGACTATGTCAATGACCTACTGGCAAAATCTGGAACCAGGGAAGAACACCCTGCCATTCTGAAACGGATCTTTGAGCGCTTAGAACAACACAAGCTTCGACTAAATCCAAAAAAGTGTGTATTCGGTGTCACATCAGGGAAACTCTTGGGCTTCATACTGTCTTGCAAAGGCATCGAGATTGACCCAGCTAAGGTGAAAGCTATCATGGATATGCCTCCTCCAAGAAACTTGAGACAATTAAGGAGTCTCCAAGGGAAACTACAATCCATCCACCGTTTTATAGCCCAACTTGTGGATAAATGTCAGTCATTTGCCCACCTTCTCAAGAAAGACACCAGTTTCAAGTGGAATCAACAGTGTCAAGTGGGCTTCGACATGCTCAAAGGATATTTGGCCCACCCGTCGATCTTGATGCCACCTATCCCTGGCAAACCCCTCCTATTGTACATATCGGCCACGTCAGTAGCATTGGGCATTATTGGTGCAACATGATGAATATTCAAAGGAACGGGCAATCTATTACATCAGTCGCACACTGGTCGGGTATGAACTCAACTATTCACCAATGGAAAAGGCCTGTCTTGCTGTGGTCTTCAGCACACAAAAGCTACGCCACTATATGCTCAGCCATCCTATAAAATTAATATCCAAAGTCGACCCCCTCAAGTACCTGCTGTCCAAGACAACCCTGACCGGTCGGATGGCTAAATGGATCATGCTCCTCAGTGAGTTTGATATAGAATATGTGGATAGAAAAGCCATTAAAGGACAGGTAATAGCTGATCAGTTGGCAGATGCCCCATTGGTGGACGCTTATCCCATAGAAACTGAATTTCCCAATGAAGGAGTATTTGCAATCTCAGAAACCACCACCTGGACATTGTACTTTGATGGATCACACACCCATAATGGATCGGGGGCAAGAATCTTGCTTATCACCCCCCAAGGCGACTACATACCAAAATCATTCAGACTAGCTTTTCCTTGCACCAACAACATCTCTGAATATGAAGCCCTTCTCACCGGCCTCAGAATTGTAGTTCAATGGTACATCACCCACTTGCAAGTTTTTGGTGACTCCCAGTTAGTCATAAAATAGGTCAACGATGAGTTTCTGACAAAGGATGAAAAGTTGTTGCCTTACAAACGCATGGTGGATGACTTCAAGAAATATTTCAGTGCCATCCAATTTGAGCAGATCCTGAGACTCCAGAATAAGGTAGCAGATGCTATGGCTACCATTGGTTCTCTCCTCGACATGCCGAAAGATTGCACAAATTGTCAATTCCTAGTTGAGCAACTCCTAATCCTAGCATACGATATCCCTGAGAATGACACAGTGTGCTATTGTAGGTCCTGAATCCCCTTGGTACCATGACATTTACACCTACATTCATGACAAAACCCTCCCGCCTGACCTCACAAAAAACCAACGTAAATCATTTATCCAACGCACAGCCCGTTACACCATCCTCGGTGATACACTTTATTGACGTGGGTATGATGGAACTCTCGTCCATTGTCTAGATGAAACTGAAGCCCGCACAACATTAATAGAAGTGCATAACAGTATTTGTGGGGCCCATTCTAATGGTATGGCCCTAGCCAAGCGGATTCTCAGAGCAGGATATTACTGGCCCACAATGGAACATGATGCTTGTGAGTACGTCAAAAAGTGTCTTCCGTGCCAACAACATGTAGATCTGATTCATGCTCCAGCACAAGATCTCCAACCCATCACGACACCTTAGCCGTTTTCAGAATGGGGTTTCGACGTGATTGGCAAGATCTACCCTCCGTCTTCAGATGGTCACACCTTTATCATCACAACCACTGAATACTTCACCAAGTGGGTGGAAGCCATTCCACTCGCTCAAATCACTGGTGTTCAGATCTCTAAGTTCATCCTCTACCATATTCTCTGCAGGTATGGTATCCCCTCCGCTATCATCACCGACAATGGAAAACCGTTCAAAAATAAGTGTATGAAATCCCTTTGTGACACATATCATATCCAACATCGCTGGTCCACTCCCTATTACCCCCAAGGTAATGGGCAGGCAAAAGCAACAAATAAAACATTGATCAAAATCATTAAGAACATGGTCAATAACATTGGCCGCGATTGGCACTTCCATATCCATCCTGCTCTTTGGGCCTACCGTACATCCATCCGCACCCCTACCGGAGCCACTCCATATTCTCTTGTCTACGGTGCTGAAGCCATCTTGCCAATCGAAGTTGAAATCCCTTCATTCTGCATCTCCCTCAAGAATCTCATCACTGATGAAGACACCCGAGTGGCACGCTTGGCACAATTGGAATTGCTCGATGAAAAGAGAGTCAAGGCTTATACCCATCTGCAAGCTTATCAACATCGACTCAAAAGGAGCTACAATAAGAAAGTCTGCCCTCACCAATTCAATGTTGGTGATTTAGTCCTAAAAGAAAATCAGCAGAATCAGCAAGATTGAGAGAAGAAAGGTAAGTTTGAAGCAAACTGGTTGGGACCCTATGTGATCACCTCGAAGTATGGTTCTAGTGTCTACAGGCTCTCCACCCCTAAAGGTGAGTCTTTGGAGGAACCCATCAACATCATGCATCTGAGGAAGTTCTACACTTAGATCAGCTGGGGTATCCTTCCTGGTAAAAGTAAAAAATACAAAAAATAAAAAATAAAAAATAAAAAAAAATCCAAAAAATCCAAAATAGTAAAGAGAAATAATTCGTCCTATGGTGAAAACCACCCTTGCGTGGCGCATTGGATACGTACGATTGGTGAAAACCTGGCAACGGGTGCCTCTCGTATAGGGTTGAATCATTATCTACCTCGCGTCCTGGTTACTCTATGGCTTACCCACTGATTCCTCAATCCCCATATCCTCCCATCTGCTTACATCACCTCGTCGCTTGGTATATTTTGGTTGAGCATTGGACGACCGTCATCCGCTATCCAACACCTTGAGCTTATTATCCTAATCTGAGCTTGTGTCATCTCTTCTTGGTCTCATTGTGTCTCCTTGCGAACTACGTTGCCCCTGCGCTTGCACGTAGGCAAGGCTAATCTTTGGATCGGCCCCTGAGGCATTTTGCCCTTCATCACCTGTCCTCATAGTCCACTTTTCGATCTGGTCCATCTTCAGTCTTTTGTCGTATCCGAACCACGTTGCCCCTGCGCTTGCACGTAGGAAAGGTTGATCTTTTGATCTGCCCCCGGGGCTTATGTCTGTCTTGGTCTTCCATCGGTTTCCATCAGTCCACTTTTCGCTCTTTTATCATGGTCTTTTCCTGAACTACGAGGGCTCTGCGCTTTCACGTAGGCAAGGTTGGTCTTTGATCAACCCTCGAGCCCCTAGGCCTTTAGGTTGTGTCTCATCCTCTTGTTGTCAGGTATGTCCCTATCATCACTGATTCTTCACAAACAAGGTCTTCTCGTCTCAAGAAATCTACCCAATGGCAATTATCCTGCATCATCTAGGTCACTTTAGCTTAGTATCCATCATCGGTCTTGACAGTTGCATCCTTCCTAACAGACCACATCAACCCCATCTATCCCTGTGATCTTATGGCAAAGGATGCTTGTAATTGATTACTATCTTTTGGTACTTTTGGATTTTGTTTATCATTTGAGCTCCTTATAATCACTAGTCAAGATCGCCATGATCCTTCATATCGTGGTGTGTTTTGCCTAGTTAACATCGGGACATCTTTTGACTTTTGTTTTTGTCTGCTGGGATGCCCCACATGGTACCCATCGGGATTCTTTTTGGACCCCGTGTTATGTGGGGGCATCCCTTTGTGCTTGTGGATATTCCAATACCTGGCCCGACCAACGTCATTGCGACTTTGGGGGTATTGGGATATCCTTCTTGTTTGTCGTGTTTGTTTTATGCATTTGACATTAATCCGTCTTGGTTTGCATACCTGACGTCCGATGTCTTTTGCTATAGCGAAAATCAGTGCTCGAAAGGATGGAAAATTGCATTCATGTTGCATTTCATCTTATGTTGCATATTCCCTCTTCATCCTATCTTGCCCCTACATCTATTACTCGTGGTTTTGGTTGTGCAAACCTCTCATTCACTGTTATTAACTTTTCTTTTCGGGATCCTTACGGTCTTTGACAGGTACTGCAACCCCCACATCCTACACCTATCATCTACCCATTGATACTTATGTCCACAATCATTAGGTCTATTCATCCATTTACACTGAACATTCGTTCATTTATCCATTTGGATTAACATCAATTCATTAAGTGCATTAACATCCATACATCCATTCATTTATCCATTTGCATTAAATTCATTAACACTAAACATTCGTTCATTTATCCATTTGCATTAACATCAATTCATTAAGAGCATTAACATCCATACATCCATTCATTTATCCATTTGCATTAAATTCATTAAGTTCATTAACACTAAACATTCATTCATTTATCCATTTGCATTCACATCAATTTATTAGGTCCATATTACTCACATCATTAACACAATTGCATTACCATTCATAAGTAAAACATCCACATCACATAAAAACATCATATACATATGCATACCATACATCACCGAAATGTGTGACATACTATTAATGGGACCATTATATATCATCATAATAATACACTGTCCATATCCAAAATATGGTCATCACATAATCACCTCCATATCATGCTCAAAGTAAGGTGCATCTGAAGATATGCACTACTACCATTTAGTACCTGTCAAAAGCACCTGCATCCTATCATCTATCCTCTGCATGCCCTGAACTGCCCACATCTGACCTCTGCGGAGACTCAGGTACTGGTCCCCTGTGTGTTGGAGTCCCCTGAGACTCACGCCCTGGAGTCCCAAACCGAGGAGGGGCTAGTTGTAAATCACTGAACCCTTTGGTCTGTATACCTAACGACTATGATGGTGCCGACATCTGAGGTGTCTGCCTAACATACCACGCTGTATGTTGCGCCAGATCTGGCATTGCCTGCTTGTACGCGCACCTCCAATACGTTGCCTCCTACATATAGTCATCTCTCTGCCCAGCCTGGTACCGAGCGACATTCTGCTCATGCCTGTACCTATCCCTCTCTCTGCTCATGGCCTATCGCTCCTGCTCCCATACCTCCTGTGCTACTGTCAGAAGTCGTGTCTGCTCTGCGGACCTCTCTCTCTCTGCCCGCATAGTCTCCATCACTGCCTCATCACCTTGCCCTCGTCATGCCTATATCTGTGCTATGTCTCTCTCGGCATTCTCTGCCCAGCCTACTGCTGAGTCTCTCTGAAACTGCAGGATCTGGACCTGTCTCCGTAAACTATTTCTATCTCCCTGGAGTGCCTGTATCTGTCCCTGTACACGGTCCCTCTCTCCCTGTAGAGCCTGCACCTTCCCTTGTAAACTGTCCCTATCTCCCTCGAGTGCTTGCATCTGTCCCTATACACGGTCCCTCTCTCCCTGTAGAGCCTACACTTGCCCCTGTGCATTGTCTCTCTCTCTCTCTGTAGAGCTTGCATCTGTCCCTGTGCACTCTCTATCTCCCGCTGCACTGTCTCCAGTCTAACCTCTGTGACCTTGGCCCTCGCCCTCATCTCCTGTGCAGATGCCTCTGCCATAGATACCCTCTCCTGTAGTGCCCTCCTCTCCTCCTGAAATCCTGCCACCTGAAGTCTCAATATCTCCATCTCCCCCCTCCTGCTGACTCTGGCTACCCTCGCATCTACGCAACTGTCATCGCTGCCTCTAGCCTGTCTCGGTCCCATGTCACCCGAGCCAGCTTCTCCTGTGCTTTCTCCCTCTCTACTCGCATCTCATCTCTTTCTCTCTCTCTGCAGCCAATGCATCTATCGTGAACCGGCTCACCACACGATCAAACACTATATCCTCTCTATCCTGTATCCTCTGTACCTTTGTCTCCGTCCTCCTCACCTCCTCCTCTAGCACCCATATCCTCGCCTAGGCCCCTCTCAGTAAAACCACTGGATCATCAACTGCGGCTGCTGGTACTATGGCTAACGGCTCCATCACTAATACACCCGGGTCCATCGCCTCTCCCTCTCTCTCCTCCTGCACTGACTCTGTCTAGCGCGTCAACTGAATCCTCCGTGGCTGTCCATTCCTCCCCACCCTCATCAGTCTCCTACCCTCCTGCTCAACTGGCTGGACTCTCCTCTGATGACTGCTCTCAAGCCTCTCCCTAGGCTGTCCTCTAACATCCACCACCCTCTCTACCTCCTCGTGCGGATCTCTGGCTCCTACCCTCCACCGACGGTTCTGAGACTCTCCCCTCCTCCTGCTCAACCCTCACCTGCACTCGCCTCCATTATACTCAGACGCCAATCCCTGGCTGAGCAGCTCTCCCCTCCACCACCTAAAGCATCTCCACCTCTGGCTCACTTTCCAATCTCACCACCTCTATCTCCTCCCCCCCATCGGCTCCTACCATCTCTATCTCGTCCCCCCCATCAGCTACTCCTGCCTCCATTGCCTCTACCACAGCTCTCCTCGGCCTCCTCCTGACTCTCCCCCTCCTCGCCGGCTGATCTCCAGCAACACCCTCCTCCGCATCACCACTCTCAGGTGCCTCCTCCTCCTGTCCACCCTGCTCCGCCCCAACCTCCTGTCCCCCCTCCTGCTCATCCCCTGGCCCCCCCTCTAGGGCCCCCACATCCAGCATCTCCGGTGTAACCCTACCCCATCGATGGTTGCGAAACCACCGACCTTACCGATCTGTCACTCCGACATCCTCTGGACCTTGCCACCTCTCTGGATAGGGCACCTCACCTGCCACCACCCATGACACCCTCACGTCTTTCACTGCCAATGTCGCCCCCCAAGGTACCTCCCTAGTAAGCCGACGAAACATCATTGACGCTCCTGGAATATCCTGCACCAGTCCAAACTGCTGTCCCACTCGGTCGGGATGATGCAACTCCACCGTGTACCTTGACCTCCCAACCAGGTAACATCTACACATGAAGAACCCTCACTGTCTCTCCTCCTCAGTCCTCCATCTTCTAAACTGTCGAAACATATATGGCCGCCATATAATGTCCTCTCTCTGTAAATCATCAAATGCCCTCCTCCACCGCTCCACCTCTCCCTGTGTCTCATACCAAAGGATACAACCCCTGGCTGCCCCGAACTGCCATGTCACTGGCTCTCTATCATCCAAATCCCCTCTCTTGATCACTATGGGCCTCGTCACTACAATGTGCGTCCATCCCCATACTTGCAGTAGCATCCGGTGTGTCAAGCTTTGCCCCCCCCGATAGCAAATCACGTGCATGTCTCGATATAACTAGGCCAATACACACGACCCCCAAGAAAACTGTCCATCCCTCCACTCGACAATATGTCGAATCACCCCTATATATCGTAAGTTGCAGAAACGCCTACTTCGGTCTGGCAACAGAATCTTGCTGATCAGGCAACACAGAAACAATGGTAATGCCGGCACCCCCAGATCCAGGCATCTATCTACATCCAACCCCCCTTCTGTATCGACAAGTCATCTAACCCAAATAACACCATCACGGTCTCATCTAACTGCTCTCCTCTCAACTCCCCCTTGCACACTAACCGTCCCAATATCGGTAACCTCAGGATCCGCCACACATCCTCCAACGTCATCGTCGTCTCTCCAATCGGCAAAGTTGCACCTCTCTATCAAAGCTGTCAACATCGCCCTATGCGCCCTCATCTCGAGAAACTGCACCAAGTGTAGTAACCCCACTCACTCCAAAGCTGCATGATCCACTCCGTTCATCGTCTCAATCGACGATGCCAATGCCTCCGGCCTTTGCTCGTGCATCCGCACTCTACCAAAATCCTGTAAAAATTTCATCCCCCCTATCAGAAACTTTTTTTCGTCTCCATCTCCCATCTCCCCTCTCTTTCTTTTCTTTTTTCTCCCTCTTTTTCGCTGTCTTCCCTTCCCCCTCCCCTTGCGGCGAACACCAAGCCGCGCTCGTTTGGCCAACTCGGGGTAGGGGTCTCCTGCCTCTGGCGGGTCACTGACGGCACGGGCGGCTCCAGCAGCAGGACGGAAGGCCTGCATGGCGCGCCCCGAAGCCTCAGCAGGGCGGCAGCGTCTGGGGCCACCCTAGGAGTGGATTAACCATTTACACGCCCGCGCATTGGCCCTCACTGTGGTGGGGATGGCCTGGGGGACTTCACCATTTTGCCCAACGGGACAGGCTGATGGTGATTTCATTGATTGGCTACCGCCCTAGGCTCCTCCTAGGCTCCGGCCCGTCGGGGCATATATTGCCCTCGGAGTGACAACCTGCCCCCACCATAAATTTTTAAAACACTTTTTTTTTAATTCCGTCTTCTACCCATTTTTTCATTTTTTCCCACCCATAAAACCCATATTTTACTTTTTTCATAACTAATTTCAAAATACATTAAAATTTTAATTTAATGCATGGGGGGATTTTATCGTCTACCTGGTGGGGCCCATCCTGCTATCGGTAAGCCGTCGAACCTCATCTATCCGGTGGACGATCTCGGTGTCATTATCTCCCGACAGCTTCACTTCTTTCTGCTTGCTCTTTCTCTTCTTCTCTCAACTGCTACAGTGCAAATGAGGTGACGTAATTTTTAAAATTACCTTATATTAACTTTTTACAAGGTATTTTTTTACCTTTTATTTACCCTTTTATTTCTCTGATTAATCCCTTCTCTTCCCGGGGCTGCCATTTGCACTCCGTTTGTCTGATTGACTTCGTTCAAAAGGAAAACTTGCCTAATTTTTCACCCTCTTTCCAACCATATCATCCGTTTCTTCCTATCGAGATGTTGCCCGGGACCTTTCTTTTTCCCTCGTCACCCTCTCAAGGGGGCATACCCTTCACATTTACCATTTTTTCCGACCATAATCAACACCTTCCACGATTGGGCATCTTCATCCATTCCTCATTAATTGAACGACTCAGATCCTCTTCCTCATGCTGGGGCATTTTCTTTCAGTCATTTCTTCTAGTCATCTGCACTTTCTTTTCTTCGAAGCACTGTTATTCTAACGATACTTCGAAGAGGGGCAAAATGTAGAAATCCAAATTTGATCACTTCCATATGATCAAAATTGTCTATTACATTCATCTATTCCATTAACAGTGATTAAATAATATATTTAATCATTATTTTATTTTCTGCCTAAGGTTCCTAAAGTATCGAATTAAATTAAATACTTTACCTCCCCCCCTTGTGTTCTCTTCTCTAAATTAAATAAATATGACAAATTATTTAATTTAGTCATTTAACCTATTTGGATTAAAAACCAATTTTTAATTCTTCATTTTTCTCTCTCCTTGTCACATTCTCTATAACCCTCTTCTAATCTGGATTAAATTAATTAATCTGTGATTAGGATGTGCACCACTTAATCTTGATTAAGTGTCACATCCTCCATAATCTCCCACTTGCCTCTAATCTCTCATTAATTACCTTAATCCTGTGTTTGCACAACCTTAATCAGAATCATTAACCATATTT
This sequence comes from Sequoiadendron giganteum, assembly GCA_007115665.2. Lineage (NCBI taxonomy): Eukaryota > Viridiplantae > Streptophyta > Pinopsida > Cupressales > Cupressaceae > Sequoiadendron > Sequoiadendron giganteum. Next base: position 636,829,617 of record CM021107.1, read on the forward strand.
AGCTTACTTTTTCTGGTCAATCTTTCCACTTACCATTTTTGGTATGGACTCCCTTCCCCATGTGAATTTTTAATTCACATTTATTCAACCAAGGTCCCCCTTTTCCCCATGTGAATTTTTAATTCACTTTTATCTTCCCAAAGTCTCTTCCATCCCCCATGCAAATGTGACATGTCATTTTACATGTGCCCAAGGTTTCTAGAACCTTGGACTTGTCACATCTCCCACATGTGACAAATCTCTAGTTTTTTGGAGACCTTTTTTTATCCAATGAATCCTCCATTAAATGTAATTCTTCCCACACATTTCCCCTTTTCCCATGGAGATTTTTGAGAAATTCTAAAATTCCTCAAAAGTCTTTTTCATCCTCATTTGGGGACAAGAAGTTCCTTTTTGAAGAAATCTTCTCATTCCCCAAGGTACCTCAATGGTACTTGTCCTTCATCCACCTCATGTACTTCCCTTCCACCTCTTGTCCTTCTCTTCCACCTCATTTCCACATCACTCCACCCTAGGACATCTCACCTTCCACATGTCAAGATGTGAGGGCTTGTGAGTCCTCAACTCACCATAGCCCTTCATCTTGATCTTTGTTGGATCAATCCCAACCATTGAATTCTCTAGAGAATTCAATTTGGCCTATAAATACCCCTTCAATTCCTTCATTTTGGATAATCAAGTCTTTTGCAAATAAACTCTTGCAAAATTGTCATTCAAGCTCTCATCTACCATAGCATTTAGCATCACCAATTCATCTTGCATCCATTCAAAATCCATTGCCATCTAAGGAGCACACAATTCTTGAAGCATCAAAGGGCCAACCAAGGGGAGAGACAACAACATGAAGGTATAACAACAATCTATTTGTTTATCTTGCTTTCATATTGTTCATTTTCTTAGGCTAATCATTGAGGTGCCCTATTATCTTGTTGCTTCTTCCCATTTGCATTATTAGTTTCTTATTTAACATCTCACATTTAGAAGTAGCATTTTATTAGGATCACAGGTGCCTTGAACTTTGAAGTTATTGCAAATAAATAAGTGTATTTAATGCATCTATCTACTAAAAAAAAGATATAATCATTACCTTGAACTCATGAAATACTAGCGATGAAATCCATATAAATATTTTCATTTATGATCTAGCATTGGTAAGGGTTGCAATAGGCCTACTAGAAAGGTTTGATCTATCCTATTTTGTTGACAAGCTAGGCATTCATTGAGATGCTTAAGGACACCATCCTTAAGTCTCTTCCATGAAAACCTTTCCCTAATATATCTGTCTTAAATATTTGCAGGTGACTTGCCAATGGTGTATCATGGATTACCTTCAAAATTTTATCTTTCATTTTTTATTAAAGGACAAGATGAACTATATCCTTATAGAGGATGGTTTCAATTGCTACTTTGTATCTTCCATCTTACAACTTTCCTTCAATGATGTCAGTAACAAAGCGATTCTTGGAATATTCTACTAAAATATTAACTTTCTTATCCATTGAAATATTAAGCATAGAGCATACAGTGGGTTTCCTTGACAAAGCATTTGCTACTATGTTCTTCTTTCCTTTAACATGTTCAATGTTAAAGTCATAGGTATGAAGTTTACTTACCCATTTATGTTATCTTTCATTCAAATCCTTTTGGCTAAGAAAGCATTTCAAGCTATTGTGGTCCATTTTCACCTAATATTTGTCACGCACTAGATATTGTCTAAACTTGGTTAGTGCATGCATCATGGCCAACATCTCTTTGCCATAGGTTGAGAATCTTATTTATACTTCTCTTAGTTTACGACTCTCAGATGCTATTGGATGGTTGTTTTATATCAATACTAATCCAATATCTTTTTTGGATGCATCACATTACAACACAAAGGGAAGAGAGAAATTAGGAACAACTAACATAAGACATGAATTCGTTACTTCTTTGAACTTGTCAAAAGGTTATTGTAGTGTCTTAGTCCATGTGAAAAATCCATTTGTCAAATTAGTTAAGGGTGTTTCTAATTAAGAGAATCCCTTAGCAAATATTTTGTAGTAGTTGCAAATTCCAAATAATCCTCTTAGTTGTTTCAAAGTCTTTGGGGGAGGCCAATCCAAGATAGCTCATATCTTCTCTTGATCAACTTGAACTCTTTAGGTATTGATAACATGACTTAAATAGAAAATCTTGATCATTTCAAAATCACACTTTGACTCCTTTATAAATAATACTTGTTTTTTCAAGATGCCCAACACTTCATCCAAGTGGCTCAAATAACCCTCCCAATTTTTGTTGTGAATGAGGATTATCATCAAATAAAATCATAAGAAACTTTCTCAGTTGTTTATTGAACACTTGGTTCATGCAAGACTAAAAGGTGGGTGGAGCATTAGTCAAGCCAAATGGTATGACTATAAAATCATATTGTACAAAGTGATACTTGAAATTTTTCTTGTAAATATGCTCTTCCTAGACTTTAATCTAATGGTATGTCAATTTGAGGTCTATTTTTAGGAAATAGATTGCACTACGTAGCTCATTAATCAACTTGTCAACTATGGGAATCATGCACCTATTTTTTATGGCCTTTTTTCTTAGAGCTTTGTAGTCTATGCACATTCTTATGGTTCCGCCCTTCTTGACCAAAATAATAGATGAAGCAAAAGGGTTTGAATTAGGTTTGATGTGACCTATGTCAAAAAAAATAATTATCAACTTTCTCTATTTCTTCCTTATGCCTTTTGGAATGATGATAATGAGTGGTAATGACAAGTTTGACACCTTCCAAATTTATGACATGCTAAAAACCTCTATCAAATGGCCTTCTTGAAGGTATATCACTAAAAAAAATTGTTATACTTATCCAAAAGAGAAATTGATATCAATATAATAAGACTTGTCATTTGAAGAAGTTGTGGTAGTTACTAAACAATGTGTTTCCCAAGCAACCCAACCACAAGAAAACCATCTCCATTCTTTTCGTTGAAATAATTGTAGGTGCTCTATTTGCCACTCCACGAAGCACCACCTTCTTCTCATCTAAACAAAACTTTAATCTATAATTTGATAATTATGAGTGAACTTTCTAGGGGAGTGTAGCCATTGAACTCCTAAAACAATACATCAATATCTCTTCTACCAACAACATAAAACTCATGTCACCTTGTGATTATCCAAAAGAGATATTCAACTGGAAGATTTTCATTATACATGGAATGATGAATTCCTCAACTACCATAGCATAAACTCTTCAAGTTGAGGAGTGAAAAACTTGATGGCTTCCTCCTCAAACAAAGGTTTGAGCAATAGTTTAGTGTCTAACTTGTAATTTCATGCATGAGTTGTACACTTAATTAACCCATCAAAACTAGAAAGGGTTAGTTTACCTAGTGTATGTTGTGAATCTTTATTGTGTTGATTTATTTGGGGTATTTGTTCAAGTTTAGATCCATTCCTTGCCTTCTTCAAATTAATTAAATTTGTAAGAGGTATTTCTACCTAAATATTTATAAAAAGAGCCCTATACTCAACATAAAAAATAATAAAGTCATGTAACACTAGACTTTGCACTTAGGATTAGCTCAGTATAAAATTATCATGATGACCACTCTTTTGCCTATTACTGCCATTGGTTCAAAATTTCCTCTCTCATATTGTCTTTGCTACACCTTCGGTCTATGACGAGAGTCCTCTAGCTTTGTTGCATGGCTCTCTTTTGGTTGGTGACATTCATGCCGCTCTAGCATGGGCTCCCTCTGTCGATCTTGGCGCTCTATTGGTTAGTGATAGTCACACCGCTCTAGTGCGGGTTCCCTTTGTTGTTGACCTTGGTTTTGTTTTGCTTAGGGTTGAAGCTTCTAGGGTTGTGGGTGTTGGTTGTGCCCCTCCATGGTATTTGCTACTATTGCTGGTGGGCATAACTTTACTTAGGTGGCTAGTTCTAGTGCTACTCTCCTAGTGAGGGAGAAATATTGACCTCTTGTGCCAAATCATCCATAGTGGTGTTTTGTGGCTAGGATGTGGTGGAAAATGAGGAATTCTACCAGCGTAAGTTTTTGGTGTGTAGATTCTATATCCTTTGGCATTCTCTTCCAGACCTTCACAATTGGGTGTTGGATTCTTGGAGGCCTCTTGTGGTAGGTAAGATTGAGCTCTTCCCCTATGCTAAATATTTCTTCATTGCCTCCTTTGCCTCTTTTGAGGACATAAATTTGGTTTTGGGTAAGTTGTGGGCTTAGGAAGAGCACTCTCTCTCCATTAAACCATGGTCAACTTCCTTCAACCACCTTACTAAACCACTTAATGTGCATCCAGTGTGAGTTAGAATTTCAAATCTCACACTCTAGTTTTGGGAGATTTCTTGTTATGAGGCCATCAACAACTCTATTGGTCATTTCTTGAAGGTGGATGATTCCACTTCCTACACGCGACACTCTACATTTGCTTGCATTATAACGAACAGTGACATATCCAAGCCTTATCATGGGGGTGGGGTTTTGATGGTTGGGAATATACCTTGAACTCAACTTGATGATTATAAGGGCTTTCCCTTTAGATGCCATTGATGCTTCTCCATTGGTCACCTAGCTAGAGTTTGTTCTCTCTCACATTGCAAGGGCTCTGCTACATGGTGGAAGGATGTTAATGAAGATCACTTAATTATTCATGCTCTTGATTCTTCGTTGGATGACTCCTCTTAGGGAGAGGACAAGTCTTTTTCTTCTAGTGCAACTCTCACATGTCCCTTAGACCCTATTGAGGAACCTCCTGTCCTGACCTCACAACCCGATCTACCCTTGGCTTTAGACTAGCTCTAGACTACTCATGTGGTGGATGGCCTCCCTTCCCCTTGTTGTTTGTTGGTTCTCTCCTCATGTGTTAATGGGCTCTTCATGGGGGAATCCCCCCTACTTCCCCTTGTGTTGAGAATTTGGATGCTAATTTCTCCTGGACTGTTATTAGGAGGGAGAAATGTCTTCCTAAATCACTTCCCCAAACTCACAGTCGAGTGTTGGTCGAGAGGCCAACTCATTCTAGGTTTGGCATTGTCTAAGAGGGACCTCAGGGGTCCTAGCTCTTTCATTCATTTGGTTGTTGTTCCTCACTTTTGTTGGTGTTGTTTCTCTATTGTATTTGGCTAGCTTGGACTTCTTTTGCCTTGGATATTTGGCAGCTTTGTAAAGGGTCACGACCTTAGTTTCTTGCTTTCTTTATTCTTTTTCTTTGGTCATTTTGTACAAGGGTTTGGGCCCTTTCAAAATTCTTGCTTACCTTTATCAAAATACCAAATTTTGCACTTCCATTTTTTTGTGCTTCTTCCCTATGTAGAAAAGTAGGTTGGAAGGGTTTATTAGTAGAACTAATAATGGTTGTGTTGTTGTTATTGTTATTATGTTTTGAACAACTCCCTTCACAATTTTGGTTTTGAGCAGACCTAGGAACATTCACATTCTACATGGTTTGTATCAGCCAAGCTATCATATTTGTCATCCATTTTTTTATTAAAATAAGGAAGAAATGAGGGTCTCAACCCTTTACAAAATTTATCAAAATGAAAGAAAAAGTAGGCCCCAAACTAGCTAGAAACAACATAATAACAATACTCCAAAGGAGTGAGGTACAACTACAATCAAGCTATTGGAAAAAAATACCAAACAACAGAAAGAGTTGGGACCCTTGAGGTCCACCTTAGATAATATCAGGCCTTGTACAAGTTGGCCTCTTATCCAACACTCTAGCACGAGTTTGGAATAATGATTTAGGAAGAACTTTCTTCTTCCTTTGAATAATAGTCTAAGAGATATTATCTTCCAAATTCTCAAAATAAGGGGAAGTAGGGGGAGTTCTCCCACAAAGAATCCATCAACATGTGAAGAAAGAGCAATAGAACGATGAGACGAAAGGTGACCCTCAACCACATGAATAATCTAGAGCTAATATGAAGTTGAAGGAAAATCCGGTTGAGAGATTGGGATAGGAAGTTCCCCAATCGGGTTTGAAGGGTATGTTAGAGTTGTCCTAGAAGCTAAGGAAGCATCATCATCTTGAGATGAGCCATTTGATGGAGAATCAAGGGCATGAATAGTTAAGCAATCTTCATTAGCATTCATCCACCAAGTAGCAATGCCCTTACATCTAGAGAGAGGACAATCCATAATTGAGTGACAAATGGAGAAGTAACGTCTGCATCTAAAAGAGAGACCCTCATAATCAAGAGTTTGAGTCTAAGGTCTTTCCCCAACCATCAAAACCACATCCTTGTGAAGAGGCTTAGAGATGTCAATTTCCACAAAAATGTGAACAAAAGTAGAGTTCCCCATGTAGGAAGTGATATCATTGACCTTGAAGAAGCGACCAATAGAGTTGCCTATGGCCCAATAACAAGAAACCTCCCAAAATAGGACGGGGAGATTCGAAATTCTAACCTACACCAAACACACATTTAGAGGTTCAATAAGATAGTTAAAGGGAATGAGGCTCTTTGGAGAGAGTGCTCTCCCCATGATCACAACTTACTATGCAACACCAAATATTTTTCCTAAAAAGAAGAAAAAGAAGCAATGAAGAAACCTTTAGCATAGGGGAAGAGCTCAATCTTATCTAGCATGAGAGGCCTTTAATAATCCATCGCTCAATTGTCAAGGTTTGATAGAGAAGGCCAAAGGTTGTATAATTTGCATAGCAGACCCCTAGGTTGATAGAGTCCTTATTTTATACTGCATTCTAGCCACAAACCACCATCGAGGAGGATCTAGCACAAGGGATGGGAAAAAAATTATCCTTCAAAGAGCGAGTAGCACCAACATCAACACCTGCAACATTAACAAATATCCTACAACCAAGAATAGGCTTTGACCCACCATAGAGCACCCCAGCAAGGGAGGTGCCAATAGAAGTTGTAGTAGTAGCATGCACATCACCAAAAATAGGTAACACACCAACAACAATTAAGACATTAAACCTAGAAGTAAATGGTGCACCTACAAAAGAAGCATACAAACCCTTGATAGGTGACACCTGAGCCACAATAGACTACACACCAGAAGTAGAAGAAATAGTAGTAGTAGATGATCCCATAACAAATAGTGCACTAGACACATCCGCAAGAGACAAAACAAAAATAATAGATGACACAGAGACTAATGATGCACAAACAATAAAATGTACACCAACGACCAAGGAGATTGCAACACCAAATATAGAGGAACTATGAATCCTTGCAACAAGCGACAAATGAGCGAGAATGGGAGCAAGAGAATCCATTTTGTTGTACCCAAACCAAATTTTTTGCTTCATTAAGGCATTTTGCTTAAAATGGTCTAAACCTTGTAAATATGGGGTCAAAAAATAGTTTTTGGGCAAATAAAGTATGGGCTTTTAATCAGTGTGATGCCAGGAAGATACTTGCAAAATTTGAAAATTAGGGTTTCTGAAATCTTTAGCTCAAAACCCTAAAAAATAGGAACTTGTCAGAATTGGCTGAAACTAATTTTGATTGGCTTATTTCACATCACGATCACAGTGGTGAGGTCAATTTCAGTTAAAATTTAGTTTAAGGCTGGTGGGTAGTTTTCACTTTTTCAGGAGAAAGGTTAGGACCTCTGAGGTCGTCAATGGCAGTTGGCCAATACCAGGTGTCAATATCTAAGCCTGAAACTCAAAGAAGAATGCTCTACGATGAAAGATGTTGAAAATAATGCTTTTTGACGAAGGGGATTTTCAGATTGGCAAAAGTGCTAAAATATTCTAAGTCTGGGAATTTTTCACTATGCAACGTGGGAGACACTTGCGCAATCAACGTGCAAATCAACTTTATAGTGTCCGTACATGTGAGAATGATGAAGTATAGTCATACACACACCTCGATAGTCACAACACGTCGACATGGTCAAAACTTAGCAGTGGATACAACATTTGCAAAGTATAAAAAGGTGAAAATCAATGAATTCAGAGCAAATCTGCTACCTTGTAGCCCAGGGGCGCCCTTCCATTTGAAGGTCAAGATTTGATTGCTTTGGATGAGGAATACATTCATTGTGTTTAGTTTTCAGTCAGCTTTCCATTTAACTATGGAGCAAGATCATCTGAGTTGCAGAAGTCCGGCAGATGAAGACAAAAGTAGAGGTTACGAAGAGTGTTTTCCACATGGAGGCAGTCTAGAAATATGGATCCGCTCCCCTGTAGCCCAGGGGTGCCCTTCTTTTTGAAGGCCCAAATCTGGATGCATGTTTGTATTACTCGATTCAGTCTTTGTAGAATCAGTCTAGCTTTTCAACAAGCTATCAAGCGGAAGCGTATCCAGTACAGAACTCCGGTTATCAGTATTAGAAGTGGAAACTGCAGGCAGGATACATGTGAGCAAAGATTGCTAGAAGCATGGTTTGAGAGCCCCTGTAGCCCAGGGGCACCCCTAAATATGACTTGTCAGATAGATGAGTTTTTTGATAGGGTCTTTCTAAGATCTTTTCCAGTTCAGTCTAGCTCCGTGATGCATCCATTCACAAGACGATCCGACATTCTGAGAGATCATGATAGAGATTCTACCAAGTACATAAAATAGAGGATGGTGAAGCATAGCTACACAAAGCTACACATTTGTAGGCTAAGGGTGCCCAGCCTTTAGGCCTATCAGATGGGGTTATTTGCAATTGCAGTCTTCACAAGACTTGTGTGCAATTACTCTAGTCATTCAACGAGTCCAACCGTCAGCCTCCGAGATTTGGCAAGTGCTCATACGTGCAAGGTCAAGGTGACAATGCTGTAAAGTGGAGGTGGTTGAAGACAGTTCAACAAATGACTAAGTATAAGACTAGAATTTTCCTTGAAAAAGGCAATTCTCTTTTAAAGGCCTTCGAAGCAATTTTTTGGCTTCATCGTATCCAAGAACATCTCTCAAGTTGACCAAACTATACAGAGAGACAAATGACACGTGAATCGAAGCATTCCAACTCCCGATATCAAGGGTCAAAGTATGGTGTTCGGATGAAAGTGACACTTTTGTCAGAATGGTATTTGCATCTTCACGGAATAGGGGCACCCATCTTTTTGGGGTTCCTGATTCAGTTTGCAGATACCTCACATACAATCATTGGATGCACAATACTTCCAGTCACTCAATGAATCTACTTTTCAGTCAGCAGGGTTCATCATTCACCGTCAATAGCAGTTTGAAGCATCAGAAGGCAATGTGGAGAAATGGCTAAGTCTGGAATCAATGCATCAATTTAATCAGAGGCGCCTAATTTTCTAAGGTGTCAGATGATGATTTTAGCAGTTGTTGCTCCCAGCAGACGTTTTAGCCTTGTTAAACAGGCTTCACAGTGGATATCTCAGCATGGTCACAGGATCATTCAATCATCCGGAAATCAGAGTTGAACATGGTTAGATATAATTTCGTAGTCGGCTATAAAATAGGAGATTCTCAAAAATCTCATAACTCTTGTAGATGGATGCCTAAAAAAATCAAAATTTGACTTTTTAGAATCAGTGAAGTGTGTTGAGCACAACAAGAGGCTATTTTTGGAAAAATGATTAAAAAAATATTTTTGCATGCAGAGCATTGAAAGTGACGAATTTCTTCAAAGATAAATATTGGTGCCACTTTTGGTTCTTTGCATGTTTTGAAATTAAAATATTATTTTTAGTCTAAGACTTAGAGACAGTGGCAATTCAACTGGTGAGAAACCAATCGAATTCCTTCTTCACAATTAGGGTTTCAACATGCATGCATGAGGGTACGATTTCATCTATTTAACCAAGCATGGCATCTTTTCTCATTCACACAGCTTTGAAAGTTCGAATTTCCTCAAAGAGATTAGTGAATTTTCATCAGAGAATCAAGCTTGAAGGCGATAGGTAAATTCTTTTGCAGGTTCAAGTCCAGATTCAACATCAAATTCAAAGATAGAGTGGCGATTTTGAAGGAAGAAGGCACAAAAACAATTAAAATAATAAAAAACGTCTTTTCTCTTCTAGATTTCTTCCATCTTCTTGTCTTAAATTCTCTCGCATGTTCAAAGTGTTGGCTTATTTTGGAAAAACAGAGTATCTGGGTTGATTCAGAAGAGCTTTCTCAGCAAAACCCATGTGCCAAAATTTTTCAGGAAAATTTATTCCAAAACATCTGTTCTTGAAGCTTTAATTTTCTCAACCGAAATTCTTTTGCATGGCTAAGTAAAGGGAAATTTTTTACATTTCTAACGTTCTGGGTTGTCTTAGGATCACTTTCTGGACAAAACCCATATCTCAAAATTTTCCATAAAAATTCTCATCCGACAAGCTATTTTTAGCCCCAATAGGCTATTTTTGGCTTTCCAGAAAAGTTGTCAGAATACAGCCGTGTTCACAGTCAACAGGCGATTTTTTCAGAACGCAGTTTACTCAGCTCAAATTCAAGACCAAGTCGGTCATAGCTCATAACTTCATCGGGATAGTTGATACAAATCTACATAAGGTATTTCCAAAAGTAGTTTTGGATCCACTTAAGATCAGGGATTCGGTTATCAAGAACATTCAGCAATCCGGTTTACTCGAGGCCGCTTCCATACCTATTTCAGTGCATTACGTCAAGTTTGTAATATCTTGCATCAAGCATTACAATTCCGCTACACGAGAGATACAGTCAATAGATGGGCGTGTCATATGCAGTCTCAAGCCCCTTGATATCGAGCGAAGTCTGGATATTCCTCAACATCCAGATGGGTTGGGAATTTCCATGAATAAGAGCGAGAAAGCATTCAATGCTGAATTGGATAAGTGTCAAAGCCTAAAAAATGTGAGAAGCGTCAAGCTGTAGAAGAAACATTGGCCATCACTTCAGTTACAAAGCCGCTAGGGTTATTAGTCAGTGAAGTGCCAAGAGGTTTCCAGGTTTTCTTGAGTTGCTGACAAGCAGTAAATTGACAGTTGGGACATGTGACGACCTTCAAATGATGATGCAGTCACTAACCTTGTGGAGGGGTTAATTGCCAGAGATCAGGGCCAGTAAACTTTAGTTCAAGGCGTCCCACCTTTTCCAAGATAGACATTAGACACAAGAGTTAAACTCGAGGCTTCTTTCTGAGTTAACTGGTGGTTACACATTGCATGCCATGTCTTTCTTGGAAACATCTACAAACACTTGGAGCTTATATTAGATCTTTCAGTTGACTGATGATAGCATTCTAGTTGACTTGCTTTCAATAAGGACGTGCATGTTGCACCTTGTCCATATAGATTAGATGTTTCAGTTAACTGATGATAGTTTCCTAGTTAACTGTATAGTTTCATTCAATTAGGGTTTAGGAATAAGATCTTGCATGTCTTGCAAGACTGTAGTTGACTCAAGGTGATTTTAGGGTTGCTTACACCTTGGAGTCTATAAATAAGAGCTTTAAGCTCATTTGTAATTTAACTTTTGCTTTATAGCATACATGTTGCGCCTACCTTGCCTGTAATATTGCTATTATTGTATATGTTCAAAGAGTGATTGCTGTTATAATAAATTGTTGCGCCTACCTTGCCTTCATGTTATTGTCATGGTGTTTATTCAATCTTAGTTAAATGGGGTTGCTGGTTTGACTGTTCTTGCATGCGTATTGCGCCTATACAATATACTGTCCCAGTTGCTTACCTTGTGTTTTGTTTATCATGACCCTATTCAAAAGAGCAAATAGTTGTGCCCACCTTGCCTTCATGTTGCAAAACTGTACTTAAAGCTTTTTTTTGATGTGTGTGATAGTAGACTCATTCAACCAAGCAGATAGTTGCACCTACCTTTCCTTCATGTTGTGAAGCTGTACCAGGTTTACCATTTATTTATTTGTTTTAATAAACTTCTTCCCGGATTAGCAAATAGTTGCGCCTCCCTTGCCTTCATGTTGTGAGCCCACACTTGAAGTTTATCGTATAATACATTCCTGCTCCATTTCCTCATGCTCTATTTCTTGAGGAAACCAGATAGATTTAAAGAAGTTAGCTTAGTTGTAGTTAGATGATCTGCGAAACCAGAAAATACTTAGCTGCAACGATCTAGGTTTTCTTAACCTTGTGCCTCTACCAGCTGAGAACAAAAAGATAGGATATTAGTTTACTTTTCCATTCCATGCATTCCAGCACAACAAGGGAGCTTCCCCTCCTAATTTGAAGAGCACTCATTACATAGTGTGCATAGCTATACGCACAAACTCACACTCCAGAGGTGTTAGTTCTTACGCCAACACATTTCAAAACCAAATGTTTTGAACTCTATATTTGCCATATTTTGTTGCCCTTGGATAAAGGAATTAAATCATGCATTTTATTTCTCTTCATTAGTCATAACTTTCTTATCTCTACCATCCATTGCATTCTTTTCTAATTCTGGATAATGGTATAATTTTGCATTCTAAGTTTTTGGAGATTGATTTTTTCTTCTTTATCTTTGATAATATTGGTATTATGTGTCACTCATGTGGTGTGCTCTACATCAAACTGTTAGTTCCTTCACAAATTGGAATTATCACTAGCTTTGATACCATTGTAATATCTTAAATTTTTTTTATATAATTTTACAATCAATAACGTATGAAATATTAACATTTCTTATCACCAAGATCTTGATGTGGGAAAATTAAGAGCATACAATGAAAGAATTAGAATAATATTAAAGTATTATTTTTGTTGGCGACAAGCTGCACAAATCAATATTATCTAGAAGTAAAGATATGCATATTTTGGTGGAAAGCTTCTAGATTAATTACAAGTTGTAAATGAAAAATGATCGAAGCTAATTTTAGCAAAAATTTTTTTAAAACAATTACAAAGTTAATATAAAAGTTAGTGATGAATTACACAAATTAATTGTTGAAGTTGCAAATTCTACCTCATAGTATCCAAAAATCACTTGCAAGCAATTACCTATCACAAAAGAGGAGATCAAAGGCACAATAGTGCTCAACAACCAGAGAATGTATTGATGCAAAATAACCTGAATGAATAATTAAAATGAGATATCAGTCCTTCTGAAAAGGAGATAGAAATCATAGATCTAAAACCCTAGGAGAGGATTAAATTAAACCGTGACAAGTGTCACAATCTTGTGCAATGAGACAACATAAGACAATTTAATAATGCAAAAAGAAATTCTTAAGTTTAACTTAAGTGAATAAAGTAAAGGATTAATTAATTAATTAGGTGATTAACCTATTACTCTAACACTCCCCCTTAAGATGAACTTAGGGAGAAGCTAAACAAATGAAGAATAATGCAATGAAGAATGCAAAATGGGTCTCGACAATAAGGCTTTATGAGGTACCCATGTACAAACAAAAGATCTCTCAAAACCAGAGAAAAGGAGAAAACTTCATGGGAAAAACTCCTCTCCAAAAAAGAGATGAAAGAATGAATAAAACATGAAGGAAGGCCTCATGAAGATCCCCCAAGGATAAATTCCTTCACCCCAAGCATCGATCACAACTGAAGATAATGAGGCAATGCCAAAGGTTTTGTGAAGATGTCTACAACCTACTCCTCTATAGGAATGTACTCCAAGATAAGAAAGCATCTTGATTCAACTGTTGAATGAAGTGCATGTGGATCTCAATGTGTTTTTTCCTCTGATGCTCCACTAGGTTTTGAGAAATATGAATGAAACTCTGATTGTCACACCAAAGAATAATGTGACTATCAGGAGGAAAACCAAATCCAATCATTGACTGACAAAGCCACAGAACCTCTTGGCTAGCTAAAACTGTAACTCGGTACTTAACCTTTGTACATGATAAAACAATAACAAAATAGTTTTTGCTAGACCATGGAATGGGACTAGAACCAAGGCAAAAAATAAATCTAGAAGTAGACTTCATGTCATTAACATCACTAGCCCAATTTGAGTCAGTGAACCCAAAACCATGAGAAGCTCTTGATGTATGATGAATACCATAATGTGAGGTTCCTTGAATGTATCTCAAAATACGTTTGGTAGCTTGACAATGACTCTCATTTGGATCATGGGAGAATTGAGAGACAAAACCAATCACAAAAGAAAAATTAGGATGAGAGTGTGTTTGGTACAAAAGACTACCAACCAACTACTTGTATAATGTAGTATAGTAGTACGAGTGGAAGATAATACGACACCTGGTTGAAATGGTGTGGGGGCAAGCTTGCAATCAAGCATGCCAAATCTTTGAAGCATGTGAAGAACATACTTTTGCTAAAATATGGAAATCCCATATGAAGACTAAATAACCTATAATAACCTATAAACCAAGAAATTGGTGCAGAAGGTCAAGATCTATCATTTCAAACTGCTCCATCAAAGCTCATTGAACACTTTGGATCATGGAGGATGAGCCATATGTAAGAATAAAATCATCCACATATAGCACAAAAATGAAAAGATCACCCTCTTGTCATTGAATGTACATTGTGGGATCAAAATGACATTGTGTGAAGCCAAAAGAAAGTAAAAAAGAGTCCATCTTCTCATACCAAGCCACATGGCCTTATTTGAGACCATATAATGAACGACGAAGCCTACAAACAAGTGAAGAGTCTTGCATAAAACCCTATAGTTTCTCCATATGAATCTCCTCATGAAGGTCACCATGTAGGAAGGCACTCTTCACATCTATATGGTAAATTTTCCATCCTTGTGAAGCTGCAAGAGAAAGTATAAGACAAATACAATCCATCTTGGCAACAAGATCAAAGGTCTCAAAATAGTCAATTCCCTCAACCTGTGAAAACCCCTTTGCAAAAAGACGATCCTTCTACTTATAAATGAAACCATCTGCAACAAATTTTGTATGGTACAACCACTTGCATTGAACCAAATTTATTCCCTTAGGAAGAGGAACAAGATCCCAAGAATTATTCTTTATTAGTGAAGAATAATCCTCCTACATAGCCCTATCCCACTCAAGAATAATTTTTGTATCTAAATTTTTTTGAGGATAATTCGAAATGGCATGACTTAAAATACTAGCACATGATGTCTATGAACAAGTACGATGAGAATCTGAAGGATCACCTGCTAAAGATCCAACTGCATCAATAGTATTGCGAGCCCACTTGGGTAAAGGCTGAATATATGGAGGTGGAGAAGGTGGAACATCATAATCATCCTCAAGAGATGAAATAGGAGGAGTAGGAAGTGAGGGAGAAGCTGGTGATGAAGAACCCATTTGAGAAAAGCACTCTCAAATTAAACATCTCACTGAAACAATACCTCTAAGGAATTAGGATCAAGCAAATTGCACGCCTTAACATCCTTGTAGATTCTATGCTAATGTATTGTAAACTTGGTAGAACATACACAATTCAAAGGTTTATTTGACTGAACAGTCCAATCAACATTGCAAAGACTATATTAAAATGTCAACCCAAGGTTTGTAAACTTGTGATGGTGCTGCACTATATGTGCCTTTAGATACTCAAATCTACCTAAGTTATCCTATTCACGATGTTATACTTGCTGAAAATGCATAGAATTGCAAAACAGTAAAAAAAACAAAATAATGCTAATGGCTATGGGTGCCTACAACTTAATTTGTAACTAAACTACTGCTAATAAAATGTTACCATATCAACTCAAAATTGATCAAAGCTAACAACTCAACTAATCTAACCTCTAGATTAGTATTGGTTAACCATTGCATGCATGTCATGAACATTCATTACCGATAAACAAAGTATGAGATTCTAGTTTAACTTGCATATAGCTCATGAAGTAATGCTAAACAAAAAATGGTTGTTAAACAAAAATAAACAATTAGAAAATAAAGTGAAGAACAATTACCTTGAGTTTCATACTCAAGTTGTTGTTCTCACTTAACTGGAACCAAATCTAACTAACAGATTCTACGCATCCATGTAAAATTGACTTCATTCATTGCATATCATAAAAGATTACATAAGATCTTCACATATTGTATTCAATGAAAATCATTCTGAATATCCATCATGTCTTGAAATTGAAAATAATTGATAATGAAAGACTTAAAAAAATAAATAACTTATCTAAGGACTCAACCATTGGCTATATACAAGCTCAAGGGAGTCTTATTCTAAGCAACAACTAATTGCAATCATTAACTTCCACTCCTAGATATCAAAGCATATAGTTAAGATTGAATTGTTCAAACCATAACTGAAAATAAAAAAGAATCCTAATAGAACTAAAACTTTGTAAAATAGAATTGCATGTAAGACACACGAACATTCATCGAAATCATATCGGTAAAAGAGTTCCTTTTCTCCAGTGCTTTATTAACTTGTTATAATGATGCATGTTCAATCTCCATAAGGCGTCTTCAAACAATAGTTATTGCATTTAGCTTAATCTAGAACTCCCTTATTTTTTTGTCTCAGTCTTCCTTTTGTTTCGGGTTACGACTTTCAACTGCTATGTGCTACAGTTTCTCCTTGGTTGCAAAAAGGTTAATTCACAAAGCATGTGCACAAGACTAACTACCATAATTAAAACATATAATTCCATCCACATTTCATGCATACTAACATATATAAACCATGCAATACCATTATGTCATAAACATATTTCCATCATTGTGATTTAGCTCCAACTCTACATAATAAGTATGAAAAGATAACATAATATAGGAGTATTGTCTGTAAGGTATATGTAAAAGTGTTTAAAAGTAACAAAAAATAAGCTAATAAAGAAACCCATCTTTCCCCCCAACTATACTTTTGCTTTTCCTCAAGCAAAACACTAGGGGTACTGGTTATATTGCAAGGTGATCTACCTCAAGTCCATAACAACATCAACTCCTTGGGTCTGTTTCAAGTAAAAACCTATGCATGTTGCAAGTTGCTTCATTCTAGTATTCCCATCTCTTTCACATTCCTCACCTTTCTCTCCAATCCAATATGGAACTGGATAGAGTAGCATAGGTGGGTGAAATGTGAGTGGTACCCAGTAAATCCCTTTGTTAACACCAATTGTCATGTACCTATGTACCCTTTGAAACATGGTGGTGAAATTATACATGGAATGAGGTTCCTTTCTCTGTAATTCCAGAGTCAAGCTCTTCCATCTACTTTGCATGTAACTGTAGCATTGATGTCCCAAACCTACAACTAATGTTTGTATTCTTTCATAATCTGCTTTCTTGAGTTTCATAGTTTTCTTTCCTACACCCTTATGTTCAATGAGTTTCAACCATTCATCAATAACTACATCAAGGTTTTTAGATTCTTTCCTTATGGGGAGAGTAATTGATTTCTCTCTCTCCTCATATTCTGCCATTGTTTCCCCCCTGAGTTGTTCATTTTTATAATAGGATGCAAGTTCCCTTACCTCAAGATCCCCTACAAACATTAGAGGATTCCACTCTGTTTCATTTGGCATCACATAATTGTGTAAATAATATTCACACAACTGATCTTGCTCAAGTGTAGAATCAACAAAAGTATTAAGAAACTCAAAAATTTTGTCATCCCATCTGATTGTTTACTAATTAGCCTACTAAACTAAAAAAATAGAAATCTTTCCTGCAAAAACAATGCATATGTCCTTGCTGGAGGTCTACATTTGATGATCTGTGTAGCTTTGTTTGCCACTTCCTCCAACCTGACTGCTGATCTACTTAATTCCATCTCTTTATTTTCTAGTTCCTTTGCATGCTCTTCAATCAAAATTTATTTTTCCTTCTTCCGTTTTTCCTTTTCCTATGAAAACTCATCAATCACTCTCCATAGATAATGGTCCCAAGTGACAAGGTGGTATAGTAAGTTGGAGTCTCGATGGAAAAAAGTTTCTAATCTGGTACTACCAGTTCTTCATACCATGTCTTAGTTATGGCAAACTGTGCCAATAAATCAAGCTTAGTACCATGGCCATATGTTTGCAATTTCTCCTCCATTTCTTGTATCTTTGTTTCCCTCTCCTTGTCCTTTTGTTCATATCTTTGTACTAACTCTTCCAAGTGTTTGATTCTATCCAAGGCTTCTTGGAGCTCCTTCCTAGCATCTCTTTCTTTTATAAATATTTCATTTGTTTCCATAAACTGCTCGTTATCACCCCCTGGACAATAATAGTCTACATAAGTCAGATTGCTTGGGGTCCTCTTTTGTGTTTTCTTAGCAAATAAACACATCTTCTGATTTTGAATCAGAAGTGGTTATTACACATCTCTTCCTTTTCATAGGCATATTTTCATTACTAGGGATATCTCTCTTCCCTTCAGAGTCTGTCTCTACTATCATACAAACATGATGCTGAAATTATACATGGAATGAGGTTCCTTTCTCTGTAATTCCAGATTCAAGCTCTTCCATCTACTTTGCATGTAACTGTAGCATTGATGTCCCAAACCTACAACTAATGTTTGTATTCTTTCATAATCTGCTTTCTTGAGTTTCATAGTTTTCTTTCCTACACCCTTATGTTCAATGAGTTTCAACCATTCATCAATAACTACATCAAGGTTTTTAGATTCTTTCCTTATGGGGAGAGTAATTGATTTCTCTCTCTCCTCATATTTTTCCATTGTTTCCCCCCTGAGTTGTTCATTTTTCTAATAGGATGCAAGTTCCCTTACCTCAAGATCCCCTACAAAAATTAGAGGATTCCACTCTATTTTATTTGGCATCACATAATTGTGTAAATAATATTCACACAACTGATCTTGCTCCTTAGGTGTAGAATCAACAAAAGTATTAAGAAACTCAAAAATTCTGGTCATTCCATCTAATTGTTTACTAATTAGCCTACTCAACTAAAAACATAGAAATATTTCTTGTCGAAACAATGCATATGTCCTTGTTGGAGGTCTACATTTGATGATCTGTGCAACTTTGTTTGCCACTTCCTCCAACCTGACTGTTGATCTACTTAATTCCATCTCTTTCTTTTCTAGTTCCTTTGCATGCTCTTCAATCAAAATTTATTTTTCCTTCTTCCGTTTTTCCTTTTCCTATGAAAACTAATCAATCACTCTCCATAGATAATGGTCCCAAGTGACAAGGTAGTATGGTAAGTTGGAGTCCTGATGGAAGGAGGTTTCTAATTTGGTACTACCAATTCTCCATCCCCAGTCTTAGTTATGGCCAACTGTGCCAATAAATCAAGCTTAGTCCCATGGACATATGTTTGCAATTTCTCCTCCATTTCTTGTATCTATGTTTCCCTCTCCTTGTCCTTTTTCTCATATCTTTATACTAACTCTTCCAAGTGTTTGATTCTATCCAAGGCTTCTTGGAGCTCCTTCCTAATATCTCTTTCTTTTATAAATATTTTATTTGTTTCCATAAACTGCTCATTATCACCCCCTGGACAATAATAGTCTACATAAGTCAGACTACTTGGGGTCCTCTTTTGTGTTTTCTTAGCACTAAACACATCTTTTGATTCTGAATCAGAAGTGGTTATTACACATCTCTTCCTTTTCATAGGCATATTTTCATTACTAGGGATATCTCCCTTCCCTTTAGAGTCTATCTCTACTATCATGGAATCATCCCCCTGTTGTTCTTTTCTCTTTTCCTCTCCAGGTTTCTCTACACTTCCCCTCATGACACCTTGTTTCTTTAATCTGCCTGAACGTCTAGGTGTAGGTGTCTCCTTAATATTCTTCTTTTCCTTTTGAATACCCTTCTACTTTTGAACATTCTTCTTCTTCTTTTCTATTTTGGAAGGTGTAGATGAGGTAGATGTACTTCCCCTTCTGCTCTCTGGTTTTTGTGATATTGAAGAAGATGGAATTTCCTCAATTACAAGTGACCTAGACTCTGGCTCATTATGTTCCTCATGCTCACCTTGGCTATGAGTAGGTGAAGTTGGAGGTAAGACATGAGGAATTTATTTTACAGGTTCATTTTGTGGTTCTACAATCTCAAGTACCATTGGTGCATCTAGTAAACTATTAATATCTATACATTCCTTAAAATCTTCCCAATTTACTTGTGGGTACTGAATTCTTAAACTTATTTTTACCAGTAAAACAATAAAATAGTGGTGTGATAGAGAAGTGTCACTTTGTTTCCTTTGATATTTTGATGCCTTTCTTTCAACAGATTATAGAGGAAATTTGGCACATTTACCAACTTATTGTGTCAAAGGTGATTGAGTAATTTAATATGAAAGACATAATGAAAGCTTAAATAATTCTCATAAATTGTGATACCGTACCTTACATATCGACCATAAGAGATAACTGATCATCGTGCGTATAACTGAAAAAACATGTATCCAGATTTTGATTTGATGTGAATGGAAATAAGTGTAGGCGAATGAATTGTGAGGTGGAGAATGAAAATTGACGAGACATATTAGACGAATAGTAGTTGGTGATGTGACAACTCGAACATTTGAAATTCGAATTGGCAACTGGAAATTATAGAATCGTGTTGTGGGTACTTATTGTGAAGAAATGGATATTGCATGTGGATATTAGAGGTGAATGCACATGAACTTGCAGTTAATGTGGCACCAAGTGATTTGAATTTGTTCTTTCTTTTGCTAGACGACACTACGGGTACCTTTGATAATAAACCCTGTCCTAAATGTTGATAGCTATTATGCTACAGATCCCTACGACATCAGGACCCTTTTTGAATGTGTAAATAAAAGCAGGTCCCTCTGGAGAAAATATAATTGTAGACATCCAAATTTGATCACTTCCATATGATCAAAATCGTTTACTATTCCATTAACAGTGATTAGACATCCAAATTTGATCACTTCCATATGATCAAAATCATCTACTATTCCATTAACAGTGATTAAATAATTGATTTAATCATTATTTCATTTTCTGCCTAAGGTTCCTAAAGTATCTAATTAAATAAATTAAATACTTTATCTTACCCCTTTCCTTCCCTAAATTAAATAAACATGGCAAATTATTTAATTTAGTCATTTAACCTATTTGAATTAAAAACCAATTTCTAATTCCTCTTTTTCTCTCCTTGGCACATTCTCCATAACCCTCTTCTAATCCGGATTAAATTAATTAATCTATGATTAGGATGTGCACCACTTAATCAAGATTAAGTGTCACATCCTCCATAATCTCCCACTTGCCTCTAATATCCCATTAATTACCTTAATCCTATGTTTGCACAACCTTAATCAGAATCATTAACCATATTTAGCTTACCTTTTCTGGTCAACCTTCCCATTTACCATTTTTGGTATGGACTCCCTTCCCCATGTGAATTTTTAATTCACATTTATTCAACCAAGGTCCCCCTCTTCCCCATGTGAATTTTTAATTCATTTTTATCTTCCCAAAGTCTCCTCCATCCCCCATAAAAATGTGACATGTCATTTTACATGTGCCCAAGGTTTCTAGAACCTTGGACTTGTCACATCTCCCACATGTGACAAATCTCCAGCTTTTTGGAGACCTCCTTTTATCCAATGAATCCTCCATTAAATGTAAATTTTTAATTTACATTTATTCTTCCCACACATTTCCCCTTTTCCCATGGAGATTTTTGAGGAATTCTAAAATTCCTCAAAAGTCTCTTTCATCCTCATTTGGGGACAAGAAGTTCCTTTTTGAGGAAATCTTCTCATTCCCCAAGGTACCTCAAAGGTACTTGTCCTTCATCCACCTCATGTACTTCCCTTCCACCTCTTGTCCTTCTCTTCCACCTCATTTCCACATCACTCCACCCTAGGACATCTCACCCTCCACATGTCAAGATGTGAGGGCTTGTGAGTCCTCAACTCACCATAGCCCTTCATCTTGATCTTTGTTGGATCAATCCCAACCATTGAATTCTCTAGATAATTCAATTTAGCCTATAAATACCCCTTCAATTCCCTCATTTTAAAGAGGGGGAAGTCTTTTCCAACAAAACTCTTGCAAAATTGTCATTCAAGTTCTCATCTACCATAGCATTTAGCATCACCAAGTCATCTTGCATCCATTCAAATCCATTGCCATCCAAGGAGCACACAATTCTTGAAGCATCAAAGGGCCAACCAAGGGAAGAGACAACAACTTGAAGGTATGATAACAATCTATTTGTTTATCTTGCTTTCATATTGTTCATTTTATTAGGCTGATCATTGAGGTGCCCTATTATCTTGTTGCTTCTTCCAATTTGCATTATTAATTCTTATTTAACATCTCACATTTAGAAGTAGCATCTTATTAGGATCACATTTCTGGCACGCCCGGTGGGACCCACAAAGGGGTCTCTTTCTTTCACGTTTTTTGTTGTTAGCTTGTTTGCAGATTCAGGTCGCAGAGGGGTGAACTTTCCCTCCCGGACGTCGCAGAAGGGCGACCTTGCCCTCTGTTTCCGACTGTTTTCCGCAGAGGGGAGACCTTGCCCTCTGTTTCTAACTGTTTTCTGCAGAGGGGCGACCTTGCCCTTTGCTATTTCTGACTGTTTTTTGCAGAGGGGCGACCTTGCCCTCTGTTTTTGACTATTTTCTGCAGAGGGGCGAACCTGCCCTTTGATGTTTTTGACTATTTTCTGCAGAGGGGCGAACCTGCCCTTTAGGCTATTTTCTGACTGTTTCCTACAGAGGGGCAAATCTGCCCTTAAGGCTGTTTTTTTGACTATTTTCTGCAGAGGGGCGAATCTGCCCTTTAGGCTGTTTTCTGCAGAGAGGCGAATCTGCCCTTTGATTGTTTTCTGCAGAGGGGCGAATCTGCCCTTAACAGCACATTCGAGAAGGTAAAAAGTGGCATTTGAACTTCGTGTTTGTCTTCTTTCTTTTGCTATTTCGTGCGCTAATCCACTAATCTTGTTTGTTGGGGAGTGAAGTCAGATTTGCTGCAAATCACAAAAAAAAAAAGGCAAAAAGATTATCAACTAACATTTGCTTGCAGGGCCTTCCTTTTTATTCTCATTTTTTAAAAGTCTTTCCTTGCTACTTTATCTATTTACTTAGTATAAGTAGGGGAAAGAAATATTTGTTGCTTGCTCTATCTATTTTATTTATTTTACCTTAAGGGGGCATTAGTTTGTTTTCACCTTCCTCCTTTGCACGTTGTGCGGATCCAAAGGAGGTAGTTGGAAACGATTAGTGTCTTCTTCTTAGCGGGACCTGCTTGGGGATTTCATCACCCCAAGGGATGATTCCAACCACGCGTACCGGCAGGGTATATAAAGGGGGGAGAGCCAAAGCTGTACCCCAATCCAGTTGCATCGTAATTAGCGGAATGTTGAAGCTAGGGTGATACCTAGATAGACGTGAAGAGTTGGTCCAAGCCTTTCAATATCTCGTTGGGGCTCCCGACTCATGCTTGTGATCGATTGGTGTTCACGGTTGTGCCTCACGTACCGAGCATATATCGAGGACTCCCTAGAAACCTTGTTCATCCTAGAGTAAGACCTTTGCCGACCATACCCATTAAAACATTAATCATAGGATTGTGCTTGTTCAAAGTGTCTTTTTGTGAAGAACTAGTAAATTTTGGTAAGTCAAACTGTCATTAAACCATTTTAAGTCCTTGCCAAAATCCCTTATCCAAACCAGGTTCAAATTTCCACTACAAACGGGTGACCTTGCCCTCTGTTTCGGCCATTTTCTGCAAAGGGGAGAATCTTCCCTTTGCTATTTCAGCCTTTTCCACTGTAGAGGGGTGACCTTGCCCTCTGTTTCAGCCATTTTCTGCAGAGGGGCGAATCTGCCCTTTGCTGTTTCAGCCTTCTTACTGCAGAGGGGTGACCTTGCCCTCTGTTTCAACTTTTTTTTCAGAAGTGCAAATACACCCCCTGCACAGACAGTTTCACCCATTTGATTATTTTGAATCTTCATTCGAATCCCCGAAACCTCCATTTGACCATTTGATCATCCTAAACACTCATTTGACCATTCTAAACCTCCATTTAACCTTTCCAAAAACGTCCATTTACCACAATTCGCATTGACCATTCCACCATTTGGAACATCCACCTTATCACAAGACCTAAACATCTTCAACAACATATCTTCCCTTTGCATCCATCATTATTCCTCAACACAAAGACCTTTAAAACCTTGTTTTAGGAGTTATTTTCCCAAATTGACCAAGGTGATAAATTGATCGTTATCCTACATAATCAATCCTTGTCTTCAACCTAATCAATCTGCTTCTATCTTGAAATAGATTTGTGTTGTAAGTCAACATCATTGGCCCAAATCAATCCCCTTCCATCTCAAGGTGGATTAGGCGTCATAATCATTGATTTAATCCGATCAACCAACGTTACAAGTCACCTAGGGTGATCTCCAAATCAGGTTTTAGGATCCCTCCCATCATCCAATCATCAATCCAAATCATCATTTGATCCAATCCAATCCAATCATCAAACCCAATCATCAGGTGATACATCATTACTTGATCCAATCAAATTCAATCACCACCTAATCATCCAATTGGGACATCATCAATTTATCCAATTGATCCGAATCAAATCCAATTATCATCCAATCATCAAGTGATACATCATCATTTGATCCAATCAAATCCAATCATCAAGTGATACATCATCATTTGATCCAATCAAATCCAATCATAAATTGATACACCATCATTTGATCCAATCCAATCAAATCCAATCACCACCTAATCATCCAATTGGGACATCATCAATTTATCCGATTGATCCGAATCAAATCCAATCATCATCCAATCATCAAGTGATACATCATCATTTGATCCAATCAAATCCAATCATCATCCAATCATCAATTGATACACCATCATTTGATCCAATCCAATCATCAATCCAAATCATCATTTGATCCAATCAAATCCAATCACCACCCAATCATCCAATTGGGACATCATCAATTTATCCAATTGATCCAAACCAATCCAATCATCATCCAATCATCAACAGTGATACATCATCATTTGATCCAATCAAACCAACATCAATCATCCTCTAATTCAAATCAATCAATCCAAATCATCGCCTAAGTCATCATCTAGAAGTTGAATCTTGAAACCACTTAGTCATTTTGCACGTTCATGCCCGTTCAAACCCGCTCACAAACAAAAAAGCAAATGGCAGACCAGAAAACACAAGGTTCCCAACCAAATGCCCCTCAAGATCTTAATAACATCCCACATGATCCCCATAATGGTGTTTCATCCCAATCAAACATTGACATCCAGAATATCACACCACCTAGTGACGAAAACATGGTCAATCAACCTGAAGTCACTGTTGACGAATATCTTAGCAATCCTGCCAATGTCCAAATGATGGATCGCCTCCTAAACGAACGTGGGGATAAGATCCTTGCCACCTTACTCATGAAGGGAGTCAAACCACCATCCAGTTTCGATACATCACAATATGCCCTTCCCCCATTTGTTGACCCACAAACCTCACAAAATGTTCCAGAAAGTTCCTACGTTCCTGAAGGTGCACCCACTGAAAATTGGTACCACCCTAAACTTGGAAATGCTGTCATCCATCAAGTTCAAGAATATCCTCATCTTCCAACCACAACATCTACCATTCCACCATCCGATCCTAATGACCCCCACAACTATGGCATGCCGTCATACATCCCATCTGCTCCACCACTTCCTCCCCCATATTCTAATATTGGGGGCACACCTCCACTTACCAACACACTACCGCCTGCATTTCAACAACCTCCAAATAATCCACACCAATCCACCACACCACCAGCACCGCCACAATATGTTGCTACTACAATAGCTTCATCTCAACACTTACATCAACAACATTTGCAACATCCTTCCATTCTCACACAACCACCACATCAAGTGGTGCAACATACATCTCAACAACAACAACACATCCCACCTAACCCATCACAAAAACAACAATACATCCCATCTCACCCGCCTCAACAACAACAAGTCTTACCTCATCCACCTCATCATCAACAACAACAACCTCCACAACAACATGTGCACATTCCTATGCAAACACACCATAACCCGCTCACCAAATACCTTTATCATCCCTCTAGCACATACACTATTCCATCCCATACAAACCCTCCTCAGAATGTGCTAAACCAAACACGTACACAACCGCCACCTTACACCAACCCTACACAACCTCAACACAATCCTCATCAGCAAACGTTAAACCCATATCCATATGCCATGCAACAAACCACCATTGCACAACAAAACCAATCCTACCCACCCTATTTTCAACAACAACCAGCTCACGGGCACCTTACACTTTCTATTATCAACAAATAGCATCACATCAACAAAGAGGCCCTACCACTACGCATTATCAAAATGCTATGCAGCAACAGGCCCCCTCTCTTGTGTCTTACTATCAACAACAAGTGGCTCCCACTCAACACAACCAATCATCCAACCATCAACCTTCTTACAATCAACCAATACATTCATACCCGACTCAGCCCATTTATGATCCAACAATGGGAGGGCCATCCCCATCATACCCACAACATTATCCATACACTCAATCCACTTTCACTCCCGTCAACAAAGACTTGGAAGAAGTAAAAGCCGCATTAAAGGACTTACAAGCCGGAACGGGAAAACAATCCTTCAAGTTCGAGGACATATGCCCTTATCCGTTTGATCCCTCCATTTCCTTGGTTCCTTTTCCTAAACATTTTGAGATACCCAAATTTGACAAATACAAAGGAACCAAGGATCCTAGAGCTCACCTTCAAGAGTTTTATGCTCATTGCCAAGAGGTCATGCACAATGACAATTACCTCATCCGACTTTTCCCTAAAAGTCTGCAAGGGGTCGCCCTCAACTGGTTTATGGGTCTAGAAAAAGGATCTATCAAGACCTTCGCACAACTATCTAAACAGTTTGTCACTCACTTCTCTTTTAACTTAGAGAAAGATATTGACACACTTGATCTCGTCAAATAAAAACAACGCGATGGGGAGACCTTTGCAAGCTACTTACAAAGATGGCGTGCCTTGGCTAGTAGGATGAAATCCCCACCAACAGAAAAAGACATGGTAATGTTGTTTATCGAAAACTCTCACCCGGATATGGCGCACAATTTCCAACTCCATTGCATCACTACTTTTGCAGGACTTATGGAGAAAGGCCCCATCTTAGAACAAGCCCTTGTCGCAAGAGGACAAGTCAAACATTTCAATTCTGATAGAGAGAAGTCCTTTGGGGATAAACCTCGTTTTTGGAATAGAAACAAAAATGCCGTCAATGATGGTGTCACTGACACTAAACATGTCCAAGTAGCCAACACCATGCAAAGATATCCTTCCCAACAACAACCGTCCATTTAGAACGCCATATTCGTCCCCCAAGGGGCACCGTGACAACAAGCCAATCAAAATAACCAAGGTGGGAATAAAAGATAATTCACTCAGTTGGGAGAGCTCCTTAGCATGGTGTTTAATAAGCTTCTTCAAGCCAATTACCCCATAACGTACCCTGTCACCAAACCCCTCGATACGTCCAAACCCAAGCCTGCTTGGTTTAAAGATAATGAATATTGCGAATTCCACAAAATTAAGGGACATACCCTGGACAAATGTCAAGGCTTGAAAACCTACATCCAAGGTCTCATCGATCGAGGCGAAATACATGTAGATGCTAACGCAACATCTTCATCCAATGCTCAATTACAAATATACCAAAATGCCTTTCCTAATCATAATCAGGGTCCTAGTACGTCCAACTCAAATCCTGGACCTAGCAATAACAATCAGCCAGGAAACAGTACCAATAATATCAACTACAAAAATGTACCATACAATTATCAAGGTGTGGTTTCATATGTAGAACAAGTGGAACCACGTGTATCCATGATCCATGTTAAGGGAAAAGATCCACAATGTGTTGTTACTACTCGGCGAACCTGCATCACAGTCCCAGCAACATCTCCATCCACCCAACGACCATCTTCCAATCCCCTGTATAATATCCTAGACCATCTAGGTAAAACTATGGCCCAAATATCCATTCTGGATCTGCTTAAGTCATCTCCCGTACATCAAGATATCCTAAATAAGGCTTTGCAAAGCACACAAGTACCTGATAATATTGATCCTACCCAATTTCAAGCATTGGTAGGCAATCTTTCATCGACCTATTAGCTAGCCTTTAGCCAAAAGGACATGTCGCATCTTGATTCAAACCACAACCACCCCCTCCATCTCGAGGTTGGTGTCAACTGTCAAAAAGTAAAAAGGGTATTAGTAGATAATGGTTCAGCCCTAAATCTATGTACGTTAAAGTTTATACAACAGGTTGGATTCACCCAAGCTGATCTGAGAAATCAAATGATCACCATCAAGGCCTATGATAATGCAGAGCGAGATTCTGAAGGCATTATTTGCCTCCCTATACAAGTGGGCCCCATTGTACAATACACTATGTGCCATGTTCTGGACCTTGAACTCCCATATAACATCCTTCTTGGCCGTCCATGGATTCGCTCTATGCAAGCCATACCATCCACTTATCACCAATGCCTAAAATTCCCATTTCAAGGAATGGAAGTCACCATACAAGCCAACGC
Source organism: Sequoiadendron giganteum (assembly GCA_007115665.2). NCBI lineage: Eukaryota > Viridiplantae > Streptophyta > Pinopsida > Cupressales > Cupressaceae > Sequoiadendron > Sequoiadendron giganteum. The sequence continues at coordinate 636,858,009 of CM021107.1, forward strand.
TCAACCCTTTGAATATTGTCACGCCTTGGAGGCCTCTTTTCCACGTTCACATTATTGCCCAGGGGTCGAAATGGGGGCACCACCGACATCCGATCTTATCCCATCCACCAATACTTTGAACACTTCATCCCCACCATCATCCACACCTCCATGCACTGTCACCAAGGTCTAGATCATAGATAAGGGATGTGGTGAATACGAAATGCACACCACACTCAATGTGGCAACCATGCCACCTTCGCCCCGCACATATGGGCAACCGATTCTGCCATTACCAAAAGTAGACAAAAAGACACTCACCCTCACTTCTAAGAATGTGGGGTCCACAACATTCAATAATTTGGGATCCCTCCAGGATCTAATGGACGATGATATCAGTCAATGGGTTTATCGGGAGGAGCCTGAACCACCATGACCCCTTATTGAATACTTTCACTAAGCCTATCCACATGCCTCCAAATTTATTGAAAATTGCCATTACCAAGGCGAAGGCCTTGGTACAGAAGAACAAGGAAGACGTCTACCCATCGAAGCAACTACCATCCGACCAAGGAATTTGGGCTTGGGCTATGATACCAAACAAAAGGGTCTTGCAACATCCGCTAACACCTCTAACAATGTTAGTGTTGACAACAGTTCCCTTGAAGACATACCGGAGGAGGAATCCATCATACACACGTACGACGATCTGAATCACATTGACCTCCCTGCCATGTTTGAATGCTTATCCGTTTGTACCATAACTTTATCCCTTAAACATCCTGAGCTTATCGATCATGACCTATCGGGTAGCACATCGGTTAGAACTTTTCCCTCAGAGGATACCTACGTACATTTAATGGGATTGGGGGAAGATGAATGCCCTAATCGCAAAAGCAAAAAGAAACAAAAGAAGAATGGGTCATCAAGTGAAAACCTCACCGAGGTGCTTTTTGACTATGAAAAAGTAAAAACAAAGGATGTATCTGACAGTGAAAACCTTGATACGACACTGGAAGATGGGGACATTCATCTTCCCCTTGTAGGAACATGACTATCTGAGCAATCTTCGATTCTCATTGAAGAAACACAAGAGGTGAACCTAGGGACATAAGAGATTCCAAGAATAACCTATGTGGCTAAATCTTTATCTGAAGCAGAATACACCACCATTATCTAAATTCTCCATGAAGGGGTTATCAACTTTGCATGGGATTACTTTGATATGCCTGGCTTGGATCCCAATCTTGTTGTCCACCATTTGGATGTCCATCCAAAGACTAAACCTGTCAAGCAGAAGCTCCAAAAAATGCACCCCGAAGTGGCATTATTGGTTAAGAAAGAACTGGAAAAGTTACTAGATGCTGGTTTTATCAAGCCCATTCACTACTCTGATTGGATCTCCAATATTGTACCTGTTGCTAAACCCAATGGAGACATCAGGATTTGTATGGATTTTCGGGATCTCAACAAGGCTTGCCCAAAAGATGACTTCCCCTTGCCTAACATCGACATGTTAGTCGACATCACTACGGGACACGAGATGCTATCCCTCATGGATGGCTTCTCTAGCTATAATCAGATCCGGATTGCCCTCAACGATCAACATAAAACCGCTTTTACAACACCTTGGGGTACTTTCTGTTATAATGTCATGCCCTTTGGTCTCAAAAATGCAGGGGCAACATATCAACGAGCAATAACAGTTATATTCCATGACCTCATTCACATCATCATGGAAGACTATGTCGATGACCTACTGGAAAAATCTGGAACCAGGGAAGAACACCCTGCCATTCTGAAACGGATCTTTGAGCGCTTAGAACAATACAAGCTTCGACTAAATCCAAAAAATTGTGTACTCGGTGTCACATCAGGGAAACTCTTGGGCTTCATAGTGTCTTGCAGAGGCATCGAGGTTGACCCAGCTAAGGTGAAAGCTATCATGGATATGCCTCCTCCAAGAAACTTGAGACAATTAAGGAGTCTCCAAGGGAAACTACAATCCATCCGCCGTTTTATAGCCCAACTTGTGGATAAATGTCAGTCATTTTCCCACCTTCTCAAGAAAGACACCAGTTTCAAGTGGAATCAATAATGTCAGGTGGGCTTCGACATGCTCAAAGGATATTTGGCCCACCCGCCGATACTGATGCCACCTATCCCTGGCAAACCCCTCCTGTTGTACATATCGGCCACGTCAGTAGCATTGGGGGCATTATTGGCACAACATGATGAATCTTCAAAGGAACGGGCAATCTATTACATCAGTCACACACTGGTCGGGTATGAACTCAACTATTCACCAATGGAAAAGACCTGTCTTGCTGTGGTCTTTAGCACACAAAAGCTATGCCACTATATGCTCAACCATCCTATAAAATTAATATCCAAAGTCGACCCCCTCAAGTATCTGCTATCTAATACAGCCCTGACTGGTTGGATGGCTAAATGGATCATGCTCCTTAGCGATTTTGATATAGAATATGTGGATAGAAAAGCCATTAAAGGACAAGTAATAGCTAATCAGTTGGCGGATGCCCCATTAGTGGACGCTTATCCTATAGAAATTGAATTCCCAGATGAAGGAGTATTTGCAGTCTCAGAAACCATGACCTGGACATTGTACTTTGATGGATCACACACCCATAATGGATCGGGGGCAAGAATCTTGCTTATCACCCCCCAAGGCGACTACATACCAAAATCATTCAGACTAGCTTTTCCTTGCACCAACAACATCTCTGAATATGAAGCCCTTCTCACCGGCCTCAAAATCACAGTTCAATGGCACATCACCCACTTGCAAGTTTTTGGTGACTCCCAGTTAGTCATAAAATAGGCCAACGATGAGTTTCTGACAAAGGATGAAAAGTTGTTGCCTTACAGACACATGGTGGATGACTTCAAGAAATATTTCACTACCATCCAATTTGAGTAGTTCTCGAGACTCCAGAATAAGGCAGCAGATGCTATGGCTACCATTAGTTCTCTCCTCGACATGCCAAAGGATTGCACAAATCGTCAGTTCCTAGTTGAGCAACTCCTAATCCCAGCGTATGATATCCCTGAGAATGACATGGTGTGTGCTATCGTAGGTCCCGAATCCCCTTGGTACCATGACATTTACACCTACATTCATGACAACACCCTCCCGCTTGACCTCACAAGAAACCAACGCAAATCATTTATCCAATGCACAACCCATTACACCATTATCGGTGATACACTTTATCGACGTGGGTATGATGGAACTCTCCTCCATTGTCTAGATGAAACTGAATCCCACACAACAATAACAGAAGTGCATAGTGGTATTTGTGGGGCCCATTCTAATGGTGTGGCCTTAGCCAAACGGATTGTCAGAGCAGGATATTACTGGCCCACAATGGAACATGATGCTTGTGAGTATGTCAAAAAGTGTCTTCCATGCTAACAACATGCAGATCTAATTCACACTCCAGCACAAGATCTCCCACCCATCACGACACCTTGGCCATTTTCACAATGGAGTTTCGACTTGATTGGCAAGATCTACCCTCCATCTTCAGATGGTCACACCTTTATCATCACAGCCACTGAATACTCCACCAAGTGGGCGGAAGCCATTCCACTCACTCAAATCACTGGTGTTCAGATCTCTAAGTTCATCCTCTACCATATTCTCTGCAGGTATGGTATCCCCTTCGCCATCATCACTGACAATGGAAAACCATTCAAAAATAAGTGCATGAAATCCCTTTGTGACACGTATCATATCCAACATCGCTGGTCCACTCCCTATTACCCCCAAGGTAATGGACAGGCAGAAGCAACAAATAAAACATTGATGAAAATCATTAAGAAGATGGTCAATAACATTGGCCGTGATTGGCACCTCCATATCCATCCTGCTCTTTGGGCCTATCGTACATCCATCCGCACCCCTACCGAAGCCACTCCATATTCTCTTGTCTATGGCGCTGAAACCATCTTGCCAATCGAAGTTGAAATCCCTTCACTCCACATCTCCCTCAAGAATCTCATCACTGATGAAGACACCCGAGTGGCACGCTTGGCACAATTGGAATTGCTCAATGAAAAGAGAGTCAAGGCTTATACCCATCTGCAAGATTATCAACATCGACTCAAAAGGAGCTACAATAAGAAAGTCCGTCCTCGCCAATTCAAGATTGGTGATTTAGTCCTAAAAGAAAATTAGCGGAATTAGCAAGATCGAGAAAAGAAAGGTAAGTTTGAAGCAAACTGGTTGGGCCCTTATGTCATCACCTCCAAGTATGGTTTTGGTGTCTACAGGCTCTCCACCCCTGAAGGTGAGCCTTTGGAGGAACCCATCAACATCATGCATCTGAAAAAGTTCTACACTTAGATCAACTGGGGTATCCTTCCTAGTAAAAGTCAAAAATATAAAAAAATAAAAAAATCCAAAATAGTAAAGAGAAATAATTTGTCCTATGGTGAAAACCAACCCTGCATGGCGCCTTGGATACGTACGATTGGTGAAAACCTAGCAACGGGCGCCTCTCATATAGGGCTGAATCATTATCTACCTCGCGTCCTAGTTACTCTATGGCTTACCCACCGATTCCTCAATCCCCATATCCTCCCATCTGCTTACATCACCTCATCGCTTAGTATATTTTGGTTGAGCATTGGATGACCATCATCTGCTATCCAACACCTTGAGCTTATTATCCTAATCTGAGCTTGTGTCATCTCTTCTTGGTCTCATTGTGTCTCCTTGTGAACTATGTTGCCCCTACGCTTGCACATACGCAAGGTTGATCTTTTGATCTGCCCCCGGGGCTTCTCCGTGTCTTCATCCTCCATCTTCTGTCATCATCACCCTCTTTTCGCTTTTCTCATAATCCCCTCTTGAACTACGACGCCTCTGCGCTTGCACGTAGGCAAGGCTAATCTTTGGATCGGCCCCCGAGGCATTTTGTCCTTCATCACCTATCCTCATGGTCCACTTTTCGATCTTGTCCATCTTCAGTCTTTTGTCCTATCCGAACTACGTTGCCTCTGCGCTTGCACGTAGGCAAGGTTGATCTTTTGATCTACCCCTGGGGCTTGTGTCTGTCTTGGCCTTCCATCAGTTCCCATCAATCCACTTTCTGCTCTTTTATCATGGTCTTTTCCTGAACTACGAGGGCTCTGCGCTTTCACGTAGGCAAGGTTGATCTTTGGTCAACCCTCAAGCCCCTAGGTTTTTAGGTTGTGTCTCATCCTCTCATTGTTAGGTATCTCCCTATCATCGCTAATTCTTCACAAACAAGGTCTTCTCGTCTCAAGAAATCTGCCCAATGGAAATTATCCTGCGTCATCTAGGTCACTTTAGCTTAGTATCCATCATCGGTCTTAACAGGATGCATCCTTCCTAACAGACCATATCAACCCCATCCATCCCTGGGATCTTATGGAAAAGGACACTTGTAATTGATTACTATCTTTTGGTACTTTTGGATTTTGTTTGTCATTTGAGCTCCTTATAATCACTAGTGAAGATCGCCATGATCCTTCATATCGTGGTGTGTTTTGCCTAGTTAACATCGGGACATCTCTTGACTTTTGTTTTTGTCTACTGGGATGCCCCACATGGTACCCACCGGGATTCTTTTCGGACACCGTGTTATGTGGGGGCATCTCTTTGTGCTTGTGGATATTCCAATACCTGCCTCGGCCAACGTCATCGCGACTTTGGGGTATTGGGATATCCTTCTTGTTTGTCGTGTTTGTTTTCTGCATTTGACATTAATCTGTCTTGGTTTGCATACCCTGATGTCCGATGTCTTGTGCTATAGCAAATATCAGTGCTCTAAAGGATGGAAAATTGCATTTCATCTCATGTTGCATATTCCCTCTTCATCCTCTCTTGCCCCTGCATCTATGACTCATGCTTTTGGTTGTGCAAACCTCTCATTCCCTCTTATTAACTTTTCTTCTCAGGATCCTTACGGTCTTTGACAAGTACTACAACCCCCACATCCTACACCTATCATCTACCCATTGATACTTATGTCCACATTCATTAAGTGCATTAACATCCATACATCCATTCATTTATCCATTTACATTAAATTCATTAAATCTATTAACATCCATTTACATTAAACATTCGTTCATTTATCCATTTGCATTAACATCATTTCATTAAGTGCATTAAACATCCGTTCATTCACATCAATTCATTAAGTTCATTAACATCTATACATCCATTCATTTATCCATTGGCATTCATATCAATTCATTAGGTTCATTTATCCATTTACATCCACTCATTTATCCATTTGCATTCACATCAATTCACTAGGTCCATATTACTCATATTAGTAACACAATTGCATTACCAGTCATAAATCATTTAAATCACACATGCATAAGTAAGACATGAACATCACATAAAACATCATATACATATGCATAACATACATCCACTATCATAGGAACATCACATAAAACATCATATACATATGCATAACATACATCCACTATCATAGGAACATCACATAACACACCATATGCATACCATCCATCGCCAAAATGTGTGACATACTATCAATGGGACCATCACATATCATCATCATAATAATACACTGTCCATATCCAAAATATGGTCATCACATAATCACCTCCATATCACGCTCAAAATAAGGTGCATTTGAAGATATGCACTACTACCATCTGGTACCTATCAAAAGCACCTGCATCCTATCATCTATCCTTTGCATGCCCTGAACTGCCCACATTTGACCTCTGCGGAGACTCAGGTATTGGACCCCTGTGTGTTGGAGTCCCCTAAGACTCACGCCCTGGAGTCCCAAACCGAGAAGGAGCTAGCTAGAAATCACTGAACCCTCTGGTTCGTGTCCCCAGCGACTGCGATGGTGCTGGCATCTAGGGTGTCTGCCTAACATACCGAGCTGTACGCTGCGTCGGATCTGGCACTGCTTGCTCGTACGCGCACCTCCAATACGCTGCCTCCTGCATATAGTCATCTCTCTGCCCAACCTGGTACCGAGCGGCATTCCGCTCATGCCTGTACCTATCCCTCTCTCTGCTCATGGCCCGTTGCTCCTGCTCCCATGCCTCCTGTACCGCTATCAGAAGTCGTATCTGCTCTGCAGACCTCTCTCTCTCTGCCCGCATAGTCTCCAGCACTGCCTCATCACCCTGCCCTCGCCATTCCTGGATCTGTGCTATGTCTCTCTCGACATTCTCTGTCCGGCCTACTGCTAAGTCTCTCTGAAACTGTAGGATTTGGACCTGTCTCCATAAACTGTCTCTCTCCTTGTAGAGCTTTAACCTGTCCCTGTGCACTATCTCTCTCTCCCTGTAGAGCCTGCACTTGTCCTTGTGCATTGTCTCTCTCCCGCTGCACTGTCTCCAGTCTAGCCTCTGCGGCCTCGGACCTCGCCCTCATCTCCTCTGCAGATGTCTCTACCATATATGCCCTCTCCTGTAGTGTTGTCCTCTCATCCTGAAATCCTGCCACCTGACATCTCAATATCTCCATCTCCCCCCCTCTTGCTAACTCCGGTTGCCCCCGCATCTATGCAACTGTCATCGCTGCCTCTAGCCTGTCTCGGTCTAATGTCACCCGAGCCAGCTCCCCCTGTGCTCTCTCCCTCTTTGCTCGCATCTCATCTCTCTCTCTCTACAACCAATGCATCTGTCGTGAGCCGGCTCACCACGCGATCAAACACTATATCCTCTCTATCCTTTATCCTCCGTACCTCTGTCTTCACCCTCCTCACCTCCTCCTCTAGCACCCATATCCTTGCCTGGGCCCCTCTCAGTAAAACCACTGGATCATCAACTATGGCTGTAGGTACTATGGCTAACGGCTCCATCACCCATACACCCGGGTCCATCGCCTCTCCCTCTCTCTCCTCCTACACCGACTCTGTCTGGCGCGTCAACCGAATCCTCCGCGGCTGTCCATTCCTCCCCACCCTCATCAGTCTCCTACTCTCCTGCTCAACTGGCTGGACTCTCCCCTGACGACTGCTCTCAGGCCTCTCCCTGGGCTATCCTCTAACATCCACCACCCTCTCTGCCTCCTCCTCCGGATCCCTGGCTCGCACATCCACCAATGACATCTGTCCACATCCAACCCCCCCTCTATATCAGCAGGTCATCACATCCAAACAACACCAGAACAGTCTCATCCAACTGCTCTCCTCTCAACTCCCCCTCGCACACTAACCGTCCCACTATCGGTAGCCTCAGGATACGCCACACATCCTCCAGTGTAACTGTCATCTCTCCAATCGCCAAATAGAACATCGATGTAGTCGAGCTCCACCTCTTTATCAGGGCGGTCAACATCGCCCAATGAGCCCTCATCTCCGGAAACTGCACCAAGTGCAATAACCCCACCCGCTCCAAAGCTGCATGGTCCGCTCTGTTCATCGCCTCAATCGACGACGCCAACGCCTCTGGCCTCCGCTCGTGAGTCCATACTCTGCCAAAATCCTAAAAAATTTTCATACCCCCTATCAAAAACTTGTTTTCGTCTTCAAATCTCATCTCACCTTTCTTTCTTTTCTTTTCTCTCCCTCTTTTTCGTTGTCTTCCCTTCCCCCTCCCCTTGCGGCGAGGCGAACCTGCCTGCGGCCCGCCAGGGCAAACCCGCCCCTGCAGTGGGGCGACCCCGCCCATGGCCCGTCGGGGCGGATCCGCCCCCTGTAGCGGGGCGAACCCACCCGCACACCGTCGGGGCGGATCCACCCTCGGTAGGCGGGACCGCATCTGTGGACGCTAGGGGTTGGCCAGAGTGGGCAGCCGAGCGACCCGCCGGTAGCGGTGGTGCCCTTCTTCGCGGGCGATCCACCTCGGGCGGCAGCCCGCCGTGAGATGGCGATGCCCTACCCAGCCGAGGCGACCACCTGAGGCGTCAGCGGCGGCTTATGGATAGAGGCGATTTCGACTATTCTTGGCGGACCGGCCCATGCAGACAAACTCTCCACTGCGGTATTACCTGACCCCGAATGTAGATCGCTGTCGGGCGATATTAAACCCTTCGGCGACCGTTTTTTCTAAAAATGTATAATTTTTTTAAAATCAAAAAATTTTCAATTCCGTCTTCTACCCATTTTTTCATTTTTTCCCGTCCACAAAACCCATATTTTACTTTTTTAGTAACTTATTTCTAAATGCGTTAAAATTTAAATTTAATGCATGGGGGGTTTTGTCGCTTACCTGGCGGGGTCCATCCTGCTGTCGGTACGTCCGTCGAACCTGATCTATCCTGTGGACGATCTCGGTGTCATTATCTCTCGGCATAGTCACTCCTCTCTACTTGCTCTTTCTCTTCGTCTCTCAACTCCTACAGTGCAAATGAGTTGAGGTAATTTTCAAAATTACCTTATATTAACTTTTAAAAGGTATTTTTTACTTTTTATTTACCCTTTTATTCCTCTGATTAATCTCTTTTCTTCCTGGGACTGCCATTTGCACTCCATTTGTCCGATTGACTTCATTCAAAAGGAAAACTTGCCTAATTTTTTGCCCTCTTTCCAACCACATCATCCGTTTCTTCTTATCGAGATGTTGCTCGGGACCCCTTTTTTCCCCCCGTCACCCTCTCGAGGGGGCATACCCTTCACATTTACCAATTTTTCCCAACCATAATCAACACCTTCCACGATTGGGGCATCTTCATCCATTCCTCATTAATTGAATGATTCAGATCCTCTTTCCCACGCTGGGGCATCTTCTTTCGGTCACTTCTTCTAGTCATCTGCACTTTCTTTTCTTCGAAGCACTGTTATTCTAACGATACTTCGAAGAGGGGCAAAATGTAGACATCCAAATTTGATCACTTCCATATGATCAAAATCGTCTACTATTCCATTAACAGTGATTAAATAATTGATTTAATCATTATTTCATTTTTTGCCTAAGGTTCCTAAAGTATCTAATTAAATAAATTAAATACTTTACCTTACCCCTTTCTTTCCCTAAATTAAATAAACATGACAAATTATTTAATTTAGTCATTTAACCTATTTGAATTAAAAACCAGTTTCTAATTCCTCTTTTTCTCTCTCCTTGTCACATTCTCCATAACCCTCTTCTAATCCGGATTAAATTAATTAATCTATGATTAGGATGTGCACCACTTAATCAAGATTAAGTGTCACATCCTCCATAATCTCCCACTTGCCTCTAATCTCCCATTAATTACCTTAATCCTATGTTTGCACAACCTTAATCAAAATCATTAACCATATTTAGCTTACCTTTTCTGGTCAACCTTCCCACTTACCATTTTTGGTATGGACTTCCTTCCCCATATGAATTTTTAATTCACATTTATTCAACCAAGGTCCCCCTCTTCCCCATGTGAATTTTTAATTCATTTTTATCTTCCCAAAGTCTCCTCCATCCCCCATGCAAATGTGACATGTCATTTTACATGTGCCCAAAGTTTCTAGAACCTTGGACTTGTCACGTCTCCCACATGTGACAAATCTCTAGCTTTTTGGAGACTTCCTTTTATCCAATGAATCCTCCATTAAATGTAAATTTTTAATTTACATTTATTCTTCCCACACATTTCCCCTTTTCCCATGGAGATTTTTGAGGAATTCTAAAATTCTTCAAAAGTCTCTTTCATCCTCATTTGGGGACAAGAAGTTCCTTTTTGAGGAAATCTTCTCATTCCCCAAGGTACCTCAAAGGTACTTGTCCTTCATCCACCTCATGTACTTCCCTTCCACCTCTTGTCCTTCTCTTCCACCTTATTTCCACATCACTCCGCCTTAGGACATTTCACGCTCCACATGTCAAGATGTGAGGGCTTGTGAGTCCTCAACTCACCATAGCCCTTCACCTTGATCTTTGTTGGATCAATCTCAACCGTTGAATTCTCTAGAGAATTCAATTTAACCTATAAATACCCCTTCAATTCCCTAATTTCAAAGAGGGGAAGTCTTTTGCAACAAAACTCTTGCAAAATTGTCATTCAAGCTCTCATCTACCATAGCATTTAGCATCACCAAGTCATCTTGCATCCATTCAAATCCATTGCCATCCAAGGAGCACACAATTCTTGAAGCATCAAAGGGCCAACCAAGGGAAGAGACAACAACATGAAGGTATAACAGCAATCTATTTGTTTATCTTGCTTTCATATTGTTCATTTTCTTAGGCTAATCATTGAGGTGCCCTATTATCTTGTTGCTTCTTCCCATTTGCATTATTAGTTCTTATTTAACATCTCACATTTAGAAGTAGCATCTTATTAGGATCACAATAATCATTATAATTGTGTTGTGTGCTTGTGAGATAAAGTGAGAAATTAATCCCAAGTGATCTCAAGGATTGAGCTGTGTAGCTCAATCATTGGGCCAGTTGAAGTGCCTAGTATATCATGTGTTGTTGAAATATCATTGTTGGTGTCTGAACTTGTATCTAGATCATTGTGAGCATTGTATTGTTGAATCAAGGAGAAAATAAAATCATCTTTCTGCAATGACTTCTTATACAGCTTCAATCTATGGCCATTAACCAAAAGAGAGAATCTGATTGCATCAATGGTGTGCAAATTGACCACTCCATTAGGATAGACTTGATTGATTTCATAGGGTCCCAACCACTTGGATTAGAGTTTCCCTTTGAAGTCTTTGTACCTTGAATCATATAACAATGTCCAGTCCCCTACAATAAACTCCTTTATTTTGATATATTGGTCATTCCACTTCATCCTTTGTTGTTGTACTACCTTAGTGTGATGGATTGCTTCCATTCTTATTTCATTGAATGCATTTAAATTATGCAACCTCTCCTTTTGATCTGCTGTTAGGTCCATTTCCAATTCCACTATTGTCCTTAATGTCTTCTATTCAAACTCATTGAAGGACTGTTGTTTTACCATACTCTAGCTCATAGGGTGTAAAACCATTTGTATTCTAGGTTGTTCTATATTCCCATACTGCTTCTGGCAACCTTGCAACCTAATCTTTTCTATGTAGCTACACTATCTTGGTGAGAATACTTTCAATTTATCTATTAGTAACCTCTAATCTGACCATTAACATGAGGGTGGTAAGGTGTTCACTTCTTATGCCTAATTTTGTATTCTTCAACCAGTTTGGTGATGAGGTCTGAAGTAAATTGTGGACCCTAATTAGTGACTATTTCTCTAGGTACTCCATACTTAGTGAATATATCCTCATACAGGAATTTAGCCACATTGCCATCTCTGGAAAGTTGTAATGCCTTTACTTCTACCCACTTAGTCAAGTTATCAGTGCAAACAAGTTTTGTATTCCTTGTTAGAAGTAGGTGAGGTTGGTTCAATAAAGTCTAGACCCCATTTTCCAAAAGCAACTAGTGTTAACTAAGGCTGCAATGGCATTTCATCACTTCTTGTTGGTTTACCCATCCTTTGGCACCTATCACAACTTCTTGTGTATTTGATAGAATCCTTGTGCAAAGTTGGCCAATAATAATTATAATAATATCAAAGTATTATTTTTGTTGGCGACAAGTTGCACAACTCAATATTATCTAGAAGTAAAGATATGCATATTTCGGTGGAAAGCTTCTAGTATTATTGATGTGGGAAAAGTAAGAGCATACAATGAAAGAATTAGAATAATATTAAAGTATTATTTTTGTTGGCAACAAGCTACACAACTCAATACTATCTAGAAGTAAAGATATGCATATTTTGGTGGAAAGCTTCTAGATTAATTACAAGTTGTAAATAAAAAATGATCAAAGCTAATTTTAGCAACAAAACTTTTAAAACAATTACAAAGTTAATATTAAAGTTAGTGGTGAATTACACAAATTAATTGTTGAAGTTACAAATTCAACCTCATCGTATCCAAATATCACTTGCAAGCAATTACCTATCACAAAATAGAAGATCAAAGGCACAATAGTGCTCAACAACCAGAGAATGTATTAATGCAAAATAACCTGAATGAATAATTAAAATGAGATCAATCCTTATGAAAAGGAGATAGAAATCGTAGATCTAAAACTCTAGGAGAGGATTAAATTAAACTGTGACAAGTGTCACAATCTTGTGAAATGAGACAACATAAGACAATTTAATAATGCAAAAATAAATTCCTAAGTTTAACTTAAGTGAATAAAGTAAGGATTAATTAATTAATTAGGTGATTAACCTATTAATCTAACACTCCCCCTAAAGATGAACTTAGGGAGAAGCTAAACAAATGAAGAATAATGCAATGAAGAATGCAAAATGGGTTCTAACAATAAGGCCCAATGAGGTACCCATGAATAAACAAAAGATCTCTCAAAACCAGAGAAAAGGAGAAAACCTCGTGGAAAAAACTCCTCTCCAAAAAAGAGATGAAAGCATGAATAAAACATGAAGGAAGGAAGACCTCATGAAGACCCCCCAAGGATAACTTCCTTCACCCCAAGCATCAATCACAACTGAAGATAATGAGGCAATTCCAAAGTTTTCGTGAAGATGTCTACAACCTACTCCTCTATAGGAATGTACTCCAAGATAAGAAAGCATCTTGAATTAGCTGTTGAATGAAGTGCATGTGGATCTCAATGTTTTTTCCTCTAATGCTCCACTAGGTTGCAAGAAATGTGAATGACACTTTGATTGTCACACCAAAGAATAATGTGACTATCAGGAGGAAAACCAAACCCAATCATCAACTAACAAAGCCATAAAACCTCCTCACTAGCTAAAAATGTTGCTCGGTACTTAGCCTCTGTACATGATAAAGCAATAACAAATTAATTTTTGCAAGACCATGAAATGGGACTAAAACCAAGGAAAAAAATAAATCTAGAAGTAGACTTCCTATCATTAACATCACTAGCCCAATCTAAGTCAGTAAAGCCAAAAACTTGAGAAGCTCTTGATGTATGATGAATACCATAATGTGAGGTTCCTTGAATGTATCTCAAAATACGTTTGGTAGCTTGCCAATGACTCTCATGTGGATCATGGGAGAATTGAGAGACAAAACCAAACACAAAAGAAAAATCAGGATGAGAATGTGTTTGGTACAAAAGACTACCAACCAATTACCTATATAATATAGCATAGTAGTACAAGTGAAAGATAATACAACACCTAGCTGAAATGGTGTGGGCGCAAGCTTGCAATCAAGTGTGCCAAATCTTTGAAGCATGTGAAGAACATACTTCTACTGAAATATGGAAATCCCATCTGAAGACTAAATAAACTATAAACCAAGAAAGTGGTGTAGAAGGTCAAGATATATCATCTCAAACTACTCCATCAAAGCTCATTGAACACTTTGGATCATGGCAGATGGGCCATCTATAAGAATAAAATCATCCACATATAGCACAAGAATGAAAAGATCACCCTCTTGTTATTGAATGTACATTGTGGGATTAGAATGACATTGTGTGAAGCCAGAAAAAATTAGAAAAGAGTCCATCTTCTCATACCAAGCCATAGGGGCTTATTTGAGACCATATAATGAACGACGAAGCCTCCAAACAAGTGAAGAGTCTTGCATAAAACCATATATCTGCTCCATATAAATCTTCTCATGAAGGTCACCATGTAGGAAGGCATTCTTGACATCTATATGGTAAATTGTCCATCCTTGTGAAGTTTCAAGAGAAATTATAAGATGAATAGAATCCATCTTACCAACAAGAGCAAAGGTCTCAACATAGTCAATTTCCTCAACCTATGAAAACCCCTTTTCAAAAAGATGATCCTTCTACTTATCAATGAAACCATCTGCAACATATTTGGTACAGTACAACCACTTTCATTGAACCAACTTTCTTCCCTTAGGAAGAGGAACAAGATCCCAAGCATTATTCTTCATTAGTGAAGAATACTCCTCCATAGCCCTATCCCACTCATGAATACTTTTCATATCTAAAAATTTTAGAGGATCATTCGAAATGGAATGACTTAAAATACTAGCGCGTGATGTCTATGAATGAGTACAATGAGAATATGAAGGATCACCTTCCAAAGATCCAACTGCATCAAGAGTATTGCAAACCCACTTGGGTAAAGGGTGAATATATGGAGGAGGTGGTGAAGGTGGAACATAATCATCATCCTCAAGAGATAAGGAATCCTCAAGAGATGAAGTGGGAGGAGTAGGCAGTGAGGGATAAGTTGGTGATGAAGAAACCATCTGAGGAAATAACTCTCAAACTAGACATCTCACTGAATCAATACCTCTAAGGAATCAGGATCAAACAACTTGTATGCCTTAACATCCTTGTAGAGTCTATGCTAATGTATTGTAAACTTGGTAGAACCTACATAATTCAAAGGTTTATCTGATTGAACAGTCCACTCAACATTGAAAAGACTACATTAAAATTCCAACCCAAGGTTTGTAAACTTGTGATGGTGTTGCACTATATGTGCCTTCAGAGACTCAAAACTACCTAAGTTATCCTATTCAAGATGTTCTACTTGTTGAAAATGCACAGAATTCCAAATTGATGCAGAGCAGGGGTGGAGGTCTCTTACCAAACACAATTCAAGCAATTTAAAACAACCTTTCAATCTTCAAAACCCCATCTTGGTGTCTAACTCACAATTCACTCATATTCCCTTGTAGCACATCAAACCATGAAATTTGGGCATATCTTTTATAGAAGGCTGCAAAACCATGAACCAATCACCATTTGAGATATCCTTTATGGACTTCTTCAACATATCAGATTAGTGCCTAGGGACATTGCTTCAGAACATCACCTCCACATTCGGACTGCTACGTTTCCCTTAAGCCCAATTAGGCCTCTTTTACAAAGCAAGTCTATGTTTTTTAAACACTAAAATTCCAAAATCTACTCCAAGAATTTCAAAAGGTCACATGAGGTCTGAAAATGCAATTTTCATCAACAAGAATGATCTCCACTTCACCTGTTTACCAAACCCTACTTCTACCTATAATATGCACCCTGTCTTTTGTCTTTGTTTTTTCTTTTCTTTTTCTATTTGTTTTGATTGATTTTGTTGATTTTTTTTTAGGGATTTAAAATGTTTCACATAACCATAAAGTGCGGAAAAAGAGATATTGCAATAATATATTTAAACTCAAAAAAATTGAATATTACAGGAGGATTTTATAGTTGAAAATTCTAGATTTTAATAGCAGCCAAAATACTTAGTTTTTTGTCAAAAAAATTACGACCCAGTTCATAAAATAAGGCCTATTATCTAAAACAAATATACCCATAACCTTGGGTTGGATTTTCACAACTGCTGTAGTGTAATCTACCCTAGGAAATTCACCAAAATGTGTTGCAACAACGGGTGTCTTCGTCAAATCACCAAACCAATGGTCTCCAAAAAAGTACCCAATAATTGGAATGCCCTAGGTGCCTCCACACAAGCCCCAAGCAAGAAAAATAGCATCCATAAAGTGTATGGCCAGCTGTAGAAGAGGTGTGGCCAACATGAGAGGTGTACAAACAACAAATAAGAATATGTGCAACAACAAATAACTTGAAAACTCCACTATGTTCTCTCACAATCCCTTCAAATCTACAACTTGAAGTCTATCTACCTGATACAAAGATTTCAATCGATCTCTGTTAAGCACCAGTATTTTTCCTGGCTGAAAACACCATTAAATCTCCTGACTATATATTACAACAACGAAGAGATTGTAAGCCAAGAGGGATTTCATCCTCAAAGCCCCTGAAAAGCCAATCTCTTAATGTGATTGTAAGCCAAGAGGGATTTCGTCCTCAAAGCCCCTGAAAAGCCAATCTCTCAATGAGATTGAAATTCATTAATAATTTTCTCTCAACCAAGCCTCTCCCAAATGAGCTCTCCACTCCCCTTTATATAGAACTCCTTGATCTTCTAGAAAGACCCAAGAAGAGTGTTCAACAAGCTTTTAGAAGAATATTTTAATACTCCTTGATGTGACTCCTTGATGTGATGCCTTGATGTGACTCCTTGATGCGACCCCTTGATGCTTAAGTCACTTTTTGAAGATATATTAATAAAGTGACTATTAATTTATCATTAAATTATGTCACTTTTAACCTTTTAATATAATTATTTAATATTACCCTTTTGACTTCACACTTTTTTCCTAGTAACATTAAATAATTAAAATAATGATTATTGCTTAAGAGGGACGAAAAACGAGGACAGTACACTACCTATCAAATCTAGCCTAATACTTGAAGATATTAGTCTAGGGATTGCACAAATAGGGCCCTAAATCCATCCTCTGCATCTACCTTCCTACTAAACATGAAGAAAACCCTATCTAGTGCCATTCCACCGAGTTACAGAGAGTTTAATCAGTGGAATGGAATTTTATTCCATATTTTGTCTACAAACCCTCAAATTCAGGGTTTCTAACCCGTTTCCAATAATTTGCTTTCCAAATGCTTCAAACGTTATGAAAAAAATTCAAACTAAAACCAAAAGTTTCCTAACACCTTCCTATATCAATCCCAAATAGATTCACATCAATACCAAGCCGTGCAGGTTGTACAAGTTTCTTGTAGCAATAGATTTTAAAGAAAACACACATAAATTAAAGTTGTATTATTGCTTGTGCATCAAAATGAGTTTCAAAATATTGCCTTAAAGTTTTGGGAGGCATATTTAAACCTGTTCAACCACAAACCATCAGTTCATAACCACTTTAGAGCCACATGACTATTCAACTTCCAAGTAGGACAAAAATTGCAAAGTTGCAAAGCAACTTTTGCAACAAATTACAAAACATGACAAAATTTACTCAAACCGACCCCATGAGACCCAATACATTGAAAATGGTCTATTATGACCTTATTACATACAACATGACTCAAAACACCCAAAAACTAAACATTTGACCATATTTCCAAAATTTGACTAGCTACCCCTACACCATACACTTGGGGAGAAAAGAATCTCAGGCTCCACTTGAGATCAGCTCTTGAATAGTTGTTCCATGCCTTTTAATGTCCTCCTATGTCACCCATGTTGCATCTTCATGAGGTAGAACTTTCCATTTCACAACATATTCATTATATACTTTGTGCCTTGTTCTCTTCACCTCCTTTGTGTCCAAAATGTTGTCAAGCTTCAAAGATTGACTTGATGGTAGGTCCTTGACCCAATATTCATCACACACCTTAGACGTAGCTACTTCTTCTCCTACAAACACAAATCCTTTGAAAGGATAAAGGTCAATAACATTAAAGATTGGAGAGATAGCAACTCCGGGAGGGAGTTCTATCTCATAAGCATTATCACCAAACTTATGGACCACCTTGCATGAACCAATATTTTTCATCTGTAGCTTTGTGTATTTTCCTTTTGGAAACCTTTCCTTCCTCAAGCGTGCAAGTACTAAATCTCCCACCTTGAATTGAACATCCCTTCTTTTCAAATCTTCATGTTTCTTTTACTTTTCAACACTTTTTTGAAGATTTTCTCTAACCTGTTGGTGTATCTCCCTCATGGCCTCTACAAATTCTTCTCCCTCAAAACTCCTCTTATCCATTCCCTTCAAATCCTTGGCCTCAAACACACCATTGGGTTTTAGTCCATACATCACCTCAAATGGGATTTTTCCAATGCTTCTATTGATTGAATCATTGTAGGCATATTCAACTTGTGGAAGAACCAAGTGATATTGTTGTCCATGTTCCTTTGTGAGGAATCTCAATAGATTTCCAAGTGATCTATTGACACCATCTGTTTGTGGATGATAGTCAATACTAAAGGTCAAGTTTGTACCCAACGTTTTCCAAAGGGTCCTCCAAAAGTGACCTACAAACTTTGAATCCCTATCTAAAACTATAGTCAATGGTAGCCCATGAATTCTGACCACCTCCTTGAAAAATAGTCCTACAATATGTGAGGCATCATTGGTGCTCCTACATGTTATGAAATGTGCCATCTTACTGAACCGATCCACCATAACAAACACAATATCATAACCCCTTTGAGTTTTTGGCAAACCTAACACAAAATCCATACTTAGAGACTCCCATGGTCTATTAGGTATTGGTAAAGGCTGATAAAGACCTGCATTTGAATTAGAAACCTTGGCTCTTTGGAAAATTACACAACTTTCCACAAGTTTTCTGATATCCACTTGCATCTTTAGCCAATAATAAAATCTCCTTACCTGTTCCAATGTTTTATCCACCCCAAAATGACCTCCTAAGCTGCCACAATGTTTCTATTTTATCAAATTAGTTATGATGGAGCACTTTGGAATACACAACTGAGCACCCTTGAACAATAATCCATCTTGTAACAAAAAATCAGAATATTCATCATGAAAAGCACCCTTAAACTGATCACAAAAAACATATACCTCTTTGAAGTCCTCATCTACTTCATACATACCTTTCAAGGCATCTATTCCCACACTTTGAAGTTGAATTTCTTGTACCAACATTGGCCTTCTGCTCAAAGAATCCACCAGTTTGTATGACTTTCCTTTTTTGTGTTTTATGTTGAAAGTATAACTTTGTAGGTATTCCACCCACTTCACATGTTTGTGGCTCAACTTGTTCTGGCTGTTCAAGAAACTCAAAGCATGATTGTCAGTAAAAACAATAAATTCCTTGGGAAGGAGATAGTGTCTCCACTTTTTCATGGCTTGAACCATTGCACACAATTCCAAATCATATGAGGAATACTTCTTTTTGGCTTCATTAAGCTTTTCACTGAAAAAATGCTACAGGTCTGCCCTCTTGACTCAAGACTACACCAATTGCAAACCCACTTGCATCACACTCTATTGTGAAGACCTTGTTGAAATCAGGGAATGCAAGGATGGGTTGTTGTACCACTCTTTTTTTCAAGTATTGGAAGATTTTCTCTACCTCATCAGTCCATTGGAACCTCCTCCTTTTATCCCCTTTGATGGTGTCAATGATGAGAGAGCAGATATGATTGAAATTGTTTATAAATGTCCTATAAAAACTAGCTAAACTATGAAAGCTTCTGACCTCACCTATTGATTTTGGGGTTGGTCAATTGAGAATTTCTTCCACTTTGGTGGGACCCATCTTCAATGAACCCTTAGAGATGACAAAACCAAGGCACACTAGCTCCTCTTTCATGAATTCACATTTCTTGAGATTTATCATGAATTTCTCTTCATTCAACTTCTGCAAAACCATGTCAAGATGCTGCAAGTGTTCTTCTTTAGTCTTACTAAACACAAGTATGTCATCCAAATAAACAACAACAAATTTTTCTATGAAAGGCTTCAAAACTTCATTCATTAGTCTCATAAATGTGGTTGGAGCATTTGACAATCCAAGTGGCATTACCATCCATTCATACAAACCCTCATTGGTTTTAAAAGAATTTTTACACTCATCTCCCTCTCTGATCCTAATATGATGATAGCCACTTTTCAAGTCAATCTTTGAAAAATAACATGCACCTCCCAAGCAGTCCATTTAATACTCCATTCTAGGTATTGGAAACCTATATCTAGTGGTGATTTTGTTGATTTCCCTTGAGTCTGTATACGTCCTCCAATCTCCATCGTTTTAAGGTGCTAAAATGGTAGGGACAACACATGGGCTCAAACTTTCCCTTAATAACCTTTATCTAACAATTCTTGGATTTGCCTTCTTATTTCCTCATTTTGTTTGGGAGTCATCTTGTATGCAACTTTATTTAGTAAAACTGCACCAGGTATACGGTCTATGTGATGGCTTACATCTCTCATGGGTGGTCAGGAGTTAGGCAAATCATCAACTGCAATATCCTTGCACTTATTCAACAAAGTTTGAACCTCCCTAGGTATACCTTAAAGTTTTGTTGTTGTCATAAATTTTTTGGGTCTGATTATGATTGCATACCCTTGTCCACCTTGCTCTTTCATAGTTTTCAAGAACTCTTTTTCCCCAACTACCATGATACTTGACCCAACTTAAGCATCTATATTTTCATCTTGCAAAGGAATGAGAGTAAAGGACAAACCATCTTTTTCAATCACATATGTGTTTTTCTGCCCATCATGTTTTGCTTTTCTATCATACTGCTAGGGTCTTCCTAGCAACAAGTGACAAACATCCATGGGGATGATGTCACACAAGTTTTTGTCTTTATACCCCCCATGTTAAACTCAACCCATGCTTTCTCATTGACCAAGACTTGTTGACCCTTATTTAGCCAAGAAACCTAATAAGGTGTGGGGTGTGGAATCCTCTTCATCTTTAACTTTTCAACCATTTCTAAGGAAACCAAATTATCAGTAGAGCCTGAATCAACAACTACTTTACATACCTTTCCATGTGATTTGTAGGTGGTCCTAAACAATGACTTTCTTTGTGGAGGCTCCTTGATTGTTGGCACCTTAATGAGTTTCCTTCTCATCATCAAAGACTCGCCTATCTTTGGAGCAACATGCTGGGAAGGGGAGTTGACACTTTCAATGTCTTCTTCTTGCACCACTTGGGATCTCCTTTCATGTCCATGTGAACTTGAGGCTTGCTTATTTGGGCACTTCCATGTTGGATGACCAAATTGGTTGCACTGATAGCATCTTCTTGAGAAGGTATTTGACCCTCTCCCTTGTCCACCAAACCTACCTCTGCTATTAGGTCTTCTACCTCTGAAATTGCCTCTTGATTCACCACTTTTCTCTTATTGGTTTCTTGACTCTCCTTGTTTCTTTTGTGCTTGTCCTCTTCCACCAAAGTTGCCTCTACCTATGAAATTCTTTCCTCTACCTCTTCCTTTCTTCTCTTGTCTCCTTTTTATTCTTTCCTCTGCCTTGATAGCCATTTGAAAATATTCTTCAATTGTCTTAGGAGTGATAAGACTGATTTCATCTTGTAAGTTGTACCTTAAGCCATTTAGGTACCTTGCCACTTGTTCTACTTCATCTTCAGCATGTCTTACTCTAATGCTTAGCTTATGGAAATCCTCAGTGTATGTCGTGGCATCAAAATCCTTTTGTTTTAGATTTTGCAGCTTTCTAAAGGTCTGAATGGCATAGTCTACAGTAAAAAAATGTCCTTTCACCTTAGCTACCATTCTATCCCATGAGCTTGTATTTGTCTTTCCCTTCTTTACTCTCTCCTCTTGCACATAGTTCCTCCATGTTGGGGCAGGGCCTTTCAACTTGGTTTTTGCAAGTTTCACCTTCTTGTCATCTACTACCTCCTCATACTCAAAGTAATTGCCAAGAGCATCTATCCAACCCAACGCTTCTTCACTATCCATCTTCCCACCATACATGGGAAATTCCATATGAACCTTAGGAGTGTCTCCCTTCGCAGCCTTCAACATCCTAACCATTCTTGCTTCCTCAGGGTCCACTTCCTCTTCACCATCATGGACTCCTCTTTGAGGGTTTTCACTCTCACCCTCTTCCTCTTGGTCACTTTGGTGACCACACCTCTCCTTTGGTTAGATTCCAGTGTTGCGATTTTGGCAAGGGTAGCTTCATGAGACTCCTTAAATTATCTCAACTCCTTAGCATGTTGCTCCTTCAATTCTCTGACTTCTCTAGCCATTGGATTGCTCTTTGGAGGCATCTTGCTTATTCAAACCTTCAACCTCTTTCCCACATCTCAATCAGAACCTATGCTTTGATACCACTTGATGCAAAGTAGGGGTGGAAGTTGCTAAATATCCAATATACTGAGAGGGGGGGATGAATCAGTATATGCTTGAACTTATTGAACAAGTACCATCCAATCAATCCAAAGCATATGATAATTAAGATAAGTAGAATCAACAACAAAACATAAAACACAGAACACAAGAGACACCATAATTTTTTAGGTGGAAAACCCAGAGTGGGAAAAAACACGGTGAGGATTAAATCACAATATAATATAACCGGTTATAAGATATTACAAAATTTTGGCTTACTGCCAGGACTCACTGTCCAAAATGGGAGGCTCACTGCCTACAAAAATGAAGTAACAAAATGGCTAACCACTAGATTTGAACTAATAGAAGTACACCTCAAGTTGAGATTTAGTTCCTTTATAATTCAAGAGAATTTGCATGCCAACAAATCATACTTCGCCATTTTCGCTTCCATATGCTTTGCTAAAATTCGCTCAACACACACACCTCAATTTTTTTCCAACTCTACAAAAACATCTTGTATATATATCTGATTGCCCAAAGATAACAATCAAGTCGGCTTGAAAAAAATCTTAATAATACTTCAACCGTGTGGCACGCTATAGTTGTCAGCATGGATTATACAAAAAAAATTTAATCCATTACATCTTCTACTATATGATAGGTCGGCCAGTAGTAGACCTAATAGCAAAAACAAAAATTGATACCGAAGATGACCACGAACAACTGTGCTTATGAGTTCTTGTTCATGTATGCATTTATCAGTCACATACCATTTCCCAAAAATTGAAGTAGCAGCTATTTATCGGTTTGGATTCTAGAGCAAAATACTGGAGGCTGATTCTATATTACTAGTTCAGAATACCGGATTGATGTGACTTAAAGTCTTGCAGTTGCAACTCATATATCATGGGGACATCAATGCCAACAAAACTATTAACAAGGGATATGATCTTCTTCATTATTCCAACATAGGTCTCTTACCAAACACAATTCAAGCAATTTAGAACAACCTTTCAATATTCAAAACCCCAACTTGGTGTCTAACTCACAATTCACTCATATTCCCTTGTAACACATCAAACCATAAAATTTGGGCATATCTTTTAGAGAAGGCTGCAAACCCATGAACCGATCACCATTTGAGATACCCTTTATGGACTTCTTCAACATATCAAATTAGTGCCTAGGGTTGCTTCAGAACATCACCTCCAAATTTGGACTGCTACGCTGCCCTTAAGCCCAATTAGGCCTCTTTTACAAAGCAAGTCTATGTTTTTCAAACACTAAACTTCCAAAATCTACTCTAGGAATTTCAACAAGTCACATGAGGTCTGAAAATGCGATTTTAATCAACAGGAATGATCTCCACTTCACCTATTTACAAAAACCTACTTCTACCTATCAAATCTAGCCTAATACTTGAAGATATTAGGCTAGGGCTTGCACAAATAGGCCCCTAAATCCATCCCCTGCATCTACCTTCCTACTGAACATGAAGAAAACCCTATCTAGTACCATTCCACTGAGTTACAAAGAGTTTCACTAGTGGAATGGAATTTTATTCCATATTTTGTCTACAAACCCTCAAATTCAAGGTTTCTAACCCGTTTCCAGTAATTTGCTTGCCAATTGCTTCAAATGTTATGAAAATAATTCAAAACAAAACCAAAATTTTCCTAAAACCTTCCTACATCAATCCCAAATAGATTCACATCAATATCAGACCGTATGGGCCATACAAGTTTCTTGTAGTAGCAGGTTTTGAAGAAAACACACAGAAATTGAAGTTGTATTTTTGCTTGTGCATCAAAATGAGCTCTAGAAGATTGCCTCGAAGTTTTGGGAGGAATATTTAAACTTTTTCAACCAAAAACCACCGTTTCATAACCAATTTAGAACCACATAACTATTTAGCTTCCAAGTAGGACAAAAACTACAAAGTTGCAAAGCAACTTTTGCAATAAATTACAAAACATGATAACATTTACTCAAATTGATCCCATGAGACCCAAAACATCATCAATGGTCTATTATGACCTTATTATATCCAACATGACTCAAAACACCCAAAAACCAAACATTTAACCATATTTCCAAATTTTGACTAGGTGCCCTTGCACCATAAAACAATAAAAGAAACAAACTAACGCTAATGGCTACGGGTGCCTATAGCTTAATTTGTAAATGGAGTGCTGCTAATAAAATGTTACTAAATCAACTCAAAATTGATCAAATCTAACCACTCAAC
The DNA here is from genome assembly GCA_007115665.2 of Sequoiadendron giganteum. Lineage (NCBI taxonomy): Eukaryota > Viridiplantae > Streptophyta > Pinopsida > Cupressales > Cupressaceae > Sequoiadendron > Sequoiadendron giganteum. The sequence continues at coordinate 636,882,788 of CM021107.1, forward strand.
TAATCTAACCTCTGGGGTACTATTAGTTAACCATTGCATGCATGTCATGAACATTCATTACCAATAAACAAAGTATGAGATTCTAGTTTAACTTGCATATAGTTCATGAAGTAATGATAAACAAAAAATGGTTATTAAACAAAAATAAACAATTTGAAAATGAAAAGAAGAATAGTTACCTTGAGTGACATGCTCAAGTGACAGTTCTCACTTAGCTAGAACCAAATCTAACTAACAAATTCTACGCACCCATGTAAAATTGACTTCATTTATTACACATGATGAAAGATTACATAAGATCTTCTTCACATATTGTATTCAATGAAAATCATTCTGAATATCCATCATGTCTTGAAATTGAAAATAAACCGATAATGAAATACTTAAAAAACAACTAACTTATCTAAGGACTCAATCATCAGCTATATAGAAGCTCGAGGGAGTCTTATTCTAAGCAACAACTAATTACAATCATTAACTTCCACTCCTAGATATCAAAGCATATAGTTAAAATTGAATTGTTCAAACTATAACTAAAAAGAAAGAAAAATTATAATAGAACTGAAACTCTATAAAACATAATTGCATGTAAGACACACAAACATTCATCAGAATCCTATCAGTAAAATATTTATTAACTTGTTATAATGATGCACGTTCAATCTCCATCAGGTGTCTTCAAATACTAGTTATTGCATTCAACTTAATCTAGAACTCCCCTATTTTGTTGTCTCAGTCTTCCCTTTGCTTTGGGTTACGACTTTCAATTGCTACGTGATATAGTTCCTCCTTGGCTGCAAAAAGGTTAATTCACATAGCATGTGCACAAGAATAAGTACCATAATTAAAACATAGAATTAAATCCATATTTCATGCATACTAACATATAAATAATGTAATACCAATATGTCATAACCATATTTCCATCAGTGTGAGGCCCAAGTCTACATAATAAGTATGAAAAACTAGCATAATATAGGAGTATTGTCTAAAAGGTATATCTAAAAGTGTCTGAAAGTATGCATGAAAGTAATAGAAAATAAGCTAATAAAGAAAACCATCAATCCTCATAGTAGCCAAAAATATGAGTAGTCGAATTTTCCTCTCCATGGCTTTCTACTAAGCTTTAGGAATGAATGCCCAAGCCTCACTATCAAAAACTATGAATGAAGATACATCGAGATTGATATGGGTCCAAGCCTCCTTAGGAGTCATATATCGTAATGCCTTATGAGGCATATGGTTTTGAATATAATTGGCACAATACACTGCCTCAACCCAAAATGAAGAATCTATATCTCGTGACTGAATCATGCAATTGGCCATCTCCCATAAAGTTATGTTATTTCGCTCAAAAAAACTATTTTGTTGAGGGGTGTATGGAACTATAATCTGATGTTGCAAACCATGCTTAGTGAAAAATTCACTAAAAGTCTGATTGACATACTCTCCTCCATTATCTATGCATATCCGTCTAATAGAAAGACTAGATTTCTTCTCCATGAATGCCTTAAATATCTTGAAAGAATCAAAAGCATCACTCTTATACTTAGAAAGTACACCCATGTACATTTGGATAAGTCATCAATAAATGTGACCACATATTTGGCCACTAAAAATGAAGGATTTGGAAATGACATGAGGTCGCTATGTACCAACTCTAAGGGTGCCTTAACACATGTGACTCTGCCCATAGGAAAATAATCTCAGTGATGTTTTCCAAGAACACATCCTCAACAAATATCATCAGTACATGAAATCTTAGGGAGCCCTTACACTAATGCCTTGTGTGCTCATTTGTTGGAGATATTTGTAATTGACATGGCTAAACGCTCATGCCAAAGCTTACTCACCGAATCTGCATGTGCTATGAGAGATGAACTAGAAATAGCTGATCTCTCAAATCTATATAGTCATGATGCATAATCAACACTCCCAGTAGCCACAACAATATAAGGATCATGTAAGTCTAAAATAACCACATCATGCAGTGAGAACTCAATTGTCCTTCTAGTGCCAAAATGATAAAGCTAATAAATTGAAAGAAGGTTGGTTGAAATGTTAGGAACAACAAGAACATCCTAAAGACAACCACCTACTAATAGGATGAAACCTGGACCTAGAATTGAAAGCTGAGTAGAGTCACCAACTACAATCTGTGAAGTTCCACAAAGTGAAAGAGTGGTAATGAAATCTTGGGTATGTGTCATGTGGTGAGAAGCACTTGAATCAAGTATCCAAGTAGATGTTGAAGGTAAGGCTAGTACAAAAAGAGCATGACCTTTGCTTGTATGTGTGGAATAATATTGAGGAGTTAAAATGTTATGCTATTGCATGGCTTCCTCTAAAGCCTCTAATCTCTTCCAACATTTGGTGACTGCATGTCCTTCCTTGCCACAAAAAATGCAAGGTTCTTCTGATTTCTTCTTCATCTTGGAGGAAGACTCATCAGACTTAGAAGACTTATCATGATTGGGAGTAGAATGTGGTTTTTGTTTTGAATTTGGAGGTGGATTTGGAGGGATTCTCACTACCTAATGAATCTATCTTAGGCTCATGTTTCTTCTTGTGTTTCCCCTTAGATGGTTGTGCTACCAATGCATGGTTCTTTGAATATGAAAGAGCATCTAGCTCAACCAAGTTTGATTGTTCTTGTGTCAAATGCTCACAGAAAACCTCAAAGGTAGGCATAGTAAAACCATTACCCAATGCATCCATGGTAGAGTAAAATGTGGAAGAGAAGACTTGAAATGGGCCTCTAACCTTAGAAAATATTAGGAAAATTCACTCTTTGTTAGTTTTATTCTTCCTACAACCTTGCAAAAGTGATATGAGGACTTAAATTTCACTAGGAAATCCTCAATGGAGGAGAAAGAATCGGGTACCAAAGAATTCAACTCTACCTCAATCTGAAGTGCTCATAACTCATTAATGCTGTCAAAAATATCACTGAACTTCCCCAACATATCCCCGGGAGTGATGCAAGACTCAAGATGAAACAATAGACTATTTGAAACATGTAGTGAAATTAGTCGCATAGCCTCATCCATCTTGTTCTTATGCTAAAGTATCTCAAACTGATGAGTCAAAGTTGGTTGTACTTCATCCAAAGTGGATTGTAAACCGTTAGACGTGAGAAATTTGGTCATATGAGCTTTCTAGATATGATAGTTGTGTGGCGTAAGATGTTCAACTGAAGAGGTATTCACCATGGTGTTTAAGGTTTTTAAAATAATTTTTGGGAATGGTTTTTGTTCTTTGATGTATATAGATATGGAAAGTAAGAAAAATACCCCCCACAACAAGAAAAACCAAACCCTATTGCAACTTTCAGAGCAAAAAATATGAAAAATAAAAAATCACTTCATTCAATTCTCTCTATACATGGTGAATATTCTAGAAAATGGACAACATGGCTATGTAGAGAATTGGAGCGCCTTTCCAACACCTATTCGTTCACAAAAATGGAGTTTGTATGCCCGAGTTATGACCTTAGAAGCATAGAAAAGAATTTTTTACTTCAACTGACTATAGAAATTTTTTGAGGTACAATCAAGAAAAAATGCCTACACCACTAGATCAAGCTCGAAATCAACTTTTTGACGATATAAAGTTTTTGAAAATCAGATTTAGGATGCCCAAGATACTTTTGTTTTGTAAAAAATTCCCAATTTATCTTGTAGAGGAAACTAGGGGCCAAAAGAATAGACCCTGGTCCTATATCAGACCAAGGGGCTAGCTCCTGGGTGTTGGGGATTGAGCCTTAGCCCATGGTCGACGGTCATCGATATGACCATGACAAGGGCATTGGGTAGTGGAGGGGCTATAGAGGGGTAGCATCGTGATGGAGCAATGAGAGTAGTGGTTGAGCAGGGGCAGTGGGGAAGCAACGTTGGGGTGGCGCTCACTTGAAAATGAGGAGGGGAATATTGTCGAGAATATTCTTGATGAGCATTCCTAGATATGTTGCCGCCTATTTCAAATGCTTGTTGATTTTTTAAAAGCTCACCGAAAAACTTAAACCTTGCCATTGTAAAAAAATTATGCAACTGCTAAGACCTTGTGCATTAATGGTGCCTGCATAGGATGTGCATGTCGTACTAGTATGGCCCATTTTTCTTGTATTATGTGCCCAAAATAATCACCCTTAAAATATTTTTTTCTTAGATTTTTGTGAAACAACAATCAATTCTTAGGTTTTTAGCTGCTTTGAACGTAATGGTGAGGTTTGTTTCACTCCGAGATGCACTAAAAATTCACTTAAGGTCAGATCCCTTAAATTTTAAATAAAAGGATATAGATCTGGAGCTCTAATACCATGTTGAAGTTACAAATTCAATCTCAAAGTACCCAGAAATTCTCTGGAAGCAATTACCTATCACAAAAGAGAAGATCAAAGGTACAATAGTGCTCAACAACCAGAGAATGTATTGATGCAAAATAACCTGAATGAATAATTACAATGAGAGATCAATCCTAATGAAAAGGAGATAGAAACCCTAGATCTAAAACCCTAGTAGAGGATTAAATTAGCCTGTTATAAGTGTCACAATCCTATGCAATGAGACAACATAATCCAATTTAATAATGCAATAAAAAATTCCTAAGTTTAGTTTAAGTGAATAAAGTAAAAGGGACCTAATTAATTAATCAAGATTGATTAATTAATTAGGTGATTAACCTATTACTCTAACATTAATACAGTATAAATCTATAGGTATTGTGATATTGGTTTTGGTGGCAAGCCTTCTAGAACAATACAAGATTTATACTAAATGAATAGAGAACCACAATTTTTGATGAAACTCTTAAATCAACGAGTATGAATTCTTCAATAATTAATTGAGTAACAAAAATATTAGCAACGATCAAATGTTGCAATATCAAAGTAACATATTGAATTGGTATAATTGTATACTCAATAAGTATGATTTCCTTGGAACTAAGTTAAATCAATAAATATTAGAGAAGCATACCTTAAAATGAATTGCAACACCTCACAAACTTGTACAACAACCCAAAGAAACTTAATATATGGTATGAATTCATTTAAAAGAAATGTATGACACATTGAGACCTCAATGTGTACAACTAGGGATGATAAAAGTAGCGGTCCTTGAAAATATTTAAAATTGCAATTAGGTTATTAAGGTACACCAATACCTTAAACAAAGCTACACTCTTTCTATTAAAATAACCATTATAGTATGACTAGTATCAACATCAATATGGTTGGAGAAAGGATTGATACAACTAGTAAGCAATATAATAATAATATTTGCCACTAAATATAAAAAAAATCACAAGACTAGTAGCAAGTATGAAAATTTATAAACTCAATGACAACTACAAATATTAAATTAAAATTGGACAATAACTACAAACCATCAAATCACTAGTTATTCCTACTAGATGGAATTACTCAGATGAATAGGTGGGTTTTTATCAATGAATCCATTTGCCAAAAGAGTTTTTGTCTTTAGAAAGAAAGATTAATATACATTAGATCTTAAGAGAAATTGAGTTTGATATACGAATCAGTAACCTTATTTAAAGCTCAACTCCTCTTTAAATAGAATCTTGAGGGAATATAATATTTATTCTTTCTCCTTTTTCCTCCAAAATCATATTTTTGAAGTGTCTAGAAAGTCATTTTAATTAACATTATTTTTCGACCCCATTTTTAGAGACACTATGAATTTTTAATAATAAAAAATAAGTTCTCTTTTATGAATATAACAAAGTTACATTTTAAGACAACTTAACTTAAATTATTAAATTATTTTCCTTGCATCACCTTAACAACTTATGAGAAATAAAAAATTTAGGCTATGGGTCTCTTGATGACTTATTCTTAGAAAATGGACATGACTATTTTCCCTTACCACAAGAAATTGAAATTAGGGTTCTCCAAAATTTGTGCTACTTTCCATGTAGCATAGGATCAATATGGAGATTCTTCCAACAAATCAATTATTTTGTGATTTATCATTTTTTAAAATTTTTCTCTTGCATCTATGATAGCTTTAGGTACCAAAATTAAACCTCCTTTATCATCAAATGGAATAAACTCTTTTGAGGGTGTGATATGCTATCCATGCACCTTTTTGAAGCATGAAACATGAAAAACATGTTATAGATTTTTTATATTCTGACAATTTTAAATCACAAGCAATTTCTTCAGTTCTCTTCAAGATCATATAAGGTCCTTAGAAACATGAATTAGATTTTTAGTGCCACTCCTTTTGAGAGAATATTGTGTGTAAGGTTGTGACCTAAAAATTCCATATCCCCAACCTCAAAAGAATCTCCAATTGGTGATGATCTACATAATTTTTTTGTTGATTTTGAGCTTGTTAAACATTTTCGTTAGTCACTTTTTAAAATTTATTGGCTTTATTGAACCAAGTCTCTTTCCTGTGGAACTCTATTGTTTTTAAAAATCATATCCACAAAATATAAAACACCACATCCATACAAAGATTTGAATGGAATTATACTTATGGATATAAGATGAATTGTATTATCACAATGCTCTAGAAGATCTTTGTTTCATACTAATTATTGTATTGTTATATATTTTTTAAATACCTCTCAATCCATTTATTCAAAATTTATGTTATCCATTTGTTTGAGAGTTATAACTAGTGCTAGGAGTCAACTTTGTGCTGGTCAACTGAAAGAACTCATTACAGAATAGACTAAGAAGCCTATTGTCCTTGTCACTCACTATGCTCCTAGACAATCCATGGAGTCTAAAAACTTCTCTAAAACATAAATCAACCACTTGTAGTTCCTTGAACTCTAAATTTATTACAAATAAATGAGCATATAGTCTACTCACTACAACAAAGATACAATCCTCACCTTGAACTTGTGGAATACAGATGATGAAGTCTATAGAAATAATCTCCCATTTTTGATATAGTATTGGTAAGGGATGCAATAGTTGTACTATAAAAGTTTCTTTCATCTTGTATTGTTGAAAATCTAGGCACTCTATAACATGCTTGACGACATCATCCTTAAGTCCCTTCCATGAAAACCTTTCCTTGATATTTCTATATGTATTGGAATATCCAAAATAATCCATCACTAGCATATTATGGATTGTTATCAAAATTCTTTCTTATTTTTTACTCAAGGAAAAGATAAACTCTATCCCTATAAAGGATTAGTTCATTTACTACTTTGTACCTATCATCTCGTAACTTTCCTTTCATGATAACAATAGAAAATAAATTCTTTTAATATTCTACTAAAAAATTAGGTTTCTAATCCATTGAAATATTAGACATAGAGCAGAGTGAGTTTCCTTGACAAAGCATTTGCTACTATGTTATTTCACTTTAACATATTCAATATCAAATTTATAGGCCTAAATTTTACTCATCTTCCATTCAAGTCATTTTGGCTATGGAATTACTACAAGTTTACTAAAATGTGTGTTGCTACTATCCTTTAAAAATTTCTCAAGTTAATGCTCAATAATTTGTCATTCTAACTTCTTTGCTATGGATGGTAACAATGTAACTTTTTTAGAGTGTGATTTGAATCCTCCTTTCTAAAATATTCCTTACTAAAGTTCAATAGTGTTTGGTTTGATTGTGATAAAAAATTATTCATTGGCACAAATGGCTCAAGCATTAATGCTCTCTCGATAGCTGGTGTGGAGCACCTTGACAATTTTGGTCAAATGATGCATTTTGGAGTCATGTTTGAGTTTTGTTCTTTTGTGTTGCAAATAAGGTCCATTCAGACCAATCTCAATGTAATTGGTGTCATGTAGGTGTTTTGATAAAAGTTGTCAAGAATAATGTAAAAGTTGCATAGTAATGTTGTCAAGTTTTGGCTTGTATTGGAATACCAACAGTCACCCATTCAAAAGTCAGCTGGGGACCATTGGAAGTTGAAGGGAACATGTTTAAAAGCCTCTAAGACATTCGAATCAAGGTTGTTGATGATTTTTGGAGCGATCAAACAAAGGAGTTACTCTGTTTTGGTGAAATTTATGTGGTTTCTTGTGTTTTTTGAACTTGTACGGCCTCGTACAACAACATAATCATCTGAGACTAATGTGAATTGTTAGAGGTTGGTGTCTACTTTCATTTGAATCCAATTTTGTTGATTTTCATTCAGATTTGTAGGAGATTGAAGAAATTTTCTGTAAGTGCTCTAAATGGTTAGGGTTTCAAGGGTTTTGAGATAAAACATGTAAAAACATGTCATTCCACCGTAGGAAAATTGTAAAAACTGGTGGAATGGACCTCCTAGGTGTGTTTTTAATCTTTTTGATAGTTTTAAGGCAGGGTGATGGTATTTGCAGGGGTTTTCTCGAGCCCTAGTCTAGCAACTCTATGTGTTAGGCTTAGTTTGGTAGGAATTTGTTAGGACAAGAAGTTTTTGTGAAAGTTTGGAGAAACTAATAGTGGAATTCGACCCTATGTGACCTGGGGAGGCTGTAGAAGAAGATTTTTGGTGTTTGGTAATTGTATTTGAGGCACTTGTTTTGTAAAAGTGGCCTAATTTGGCCTATTTCCAACGTTGTAGGCTTAGTTTGAGGAGATTGTTCGAAAACAACCTAAGGAACCAGGTTGATAAGTTGAAGAGCAAGATGAAGGGTGTTTGAAAGTGTGAAGGTTCTATCCTATTTAGGCCTTCTCTAAAAGATATTAAAAGAAAAGGTGATGTGGACTACTACAAGCATGGTGGTCAGTTTTTGAAGGAACCAACCCTTGTAAGGGTTTGCAGACTTGAAAACCTTGTTAGTTTGAATTGTTGAAGCCTACCTCACCCTTCTCTACATCAATAACACCCTCTAGTGATGATGGCACAAGGGCCTTAGCTAAAGAGTTGAGAGACTCATATGAACCCTAAACACATATGAAATTGATCCTCTTTTCTAATACATTGGGTATCGTAACTACAACTCTCTCGAATTCCACTACATATGCATCCACCAAAGTCTATTGTTTGATTCTAGAAAATTCTCTAGAATATTCTCCATTCTTTTCTCTCAAATTTATCAACAACATTTGACAAAAAAATTCACAAGTTTGCAAAATTTCATGTCTTTGTGTGATCAAATCACCATGCCACCAATCATAGGAAACACTCTTTAAATTTAATGTGGACGATTGAATTGCATCTTCTTCCATTATGGGGTTGAGTGTCAAGTAAGTCTAAAATTTTTGCAACCAAGGCTAGGCAGATATCTTGTTGGTTAATCAAAGTCAATGCAATTAGCTTGTTCACTTAATACATTAATTCTTTCCCACTATCATTTTGGTTACTTCCTTGACCTCTTATAGGTTGAACGCTTTTTCCTAATAGCTCCAAATATCTATCAAAATATATGATCACTTTGAAATCTCTAGATTTTCCTTGATATTATTTGAACAATCTAAAGTTATTCTATGGAAGAAGCATTGGGATTTTTTTTCTACTCTTTCTAAGAACACAAGCATCATAGGTTTCAAAATGGAACTCTTATCGGTCAGTTATTTGTAGATAAACTCTCTCCTATGTGTTATTTTGGTGTGGCTTCGATTCTATAAAGGGATGCTATTAGTTATATTCATCTAAATCTCAAGCAACCTTATCAACAATTCATTAATTCTCTTTTGGCCCATTAACAACGCCTCTATCATATTGAATTGCTTCATTTGGAGGCCTAGTAGGTCATCTTGAAGAAAATATTATATTTCCTCCTCTATCATGGGCATTTTTGTTTCTCACTATACCCATGAGCTAGCAAGATCTTAGCTCTAATACGACTCTGATGTCCTCCACAAATTTTAAAACTAAATATTTACTACTCCCTAATCACCGAGGCCTTGTGAGGACAAAGTGAGAGCATACAATGAGAAAATATTGTTAATCACCACTTTTTTATCACTAAGATCCTCAAAGGGCAAGGTGAGAACATATAATAAGTGAATAATAATTTTATATACTGTATTCAAATAAATATCAATGCTTGAAATATGTAGCAATAGATTACATGAATTATTATAAATCTTTATATAATATGTTGGATATTCAAATAACAAACACATAAATATGAGTCAAATATGCTTCCATAATATAATATTGCTCCAAAAATATAAATTATTAGCTAATAAAACACAAGGAATCCCTCAGGAAACCAAATACAACCTCTATATGATATTTCCCTCAAGAAACTAAAGGGGTTTCATCCTATAAACTCCAACTCTAAATGTTTTCATCCTTAAATTTTATCATTGAACACAAGGCTCAAACTATGAGAGAAAAAGTATGAAAATTAGTAATTGTCTCAAAGGCAACTGAACACTTCAATACATAGTACAAATAGGGTACAAGTTCTAATGCCATATTTTCCTTCAAAGAATTAGTCGTGAAGAAGCTACCAAACATCCTTAGGATTATAACCTCTTTCTAGAAATCCATGCCCCCCGTAAGCTATTATTTATTTTTTAATTCTAAACTATTGCCCCTTTATTAAAATATTTCTATATACTTATCAATAAAATAACAATAGGGCCCACATAAGATGATTTATTAAAAAGGGGCATTACAAGTTATGTTTTTTAGGAAGACAACATTGTTAATGATGCCTTGGCAACCATCTTTTGACTCTCTTTCTAGATTAGGTTAATTTATCTTCCTCAATTGTTTGGGATAGATTCTAGTGTGAAGGCAATTAGAAATGTCTTAGGCACCTTCCTATTATTATCAAATGATACAAATGCACTTTCCCACCCTACTTTCACTCACATCCAACTGGAAATGAACTTGTTGAAGGTTGTTCTTAATAAGATTTGGTTCAAAGTAGAAGATCATGTTTGGAAATAGAAGCAGGATTATGAGAAGGCGGCCTTTAGTTGATGCAATTCTCATGGTCTTGGTTCATATGGTGGAGGCATGCACAAGACTCAACCAAAAATCTACCAATTAGGCTTCATGGTGGAAGGACACAAAGCCTCACCATCTTTGAATTAGTGTCTCCTTGGGTGGAATTTCTTCTTTGCTTCCCATAGATTTTTCTATAGATGAGTAGCCCCTTTATCTATTAGCATTTCACTACCATGTGCAATTTCCTAGTGCTTCTCAAGCTCCTTTTGTTGTGGATTCTACTATGGCACCCATTTTGAAGCCTTAAATAGTTTTTATGCAAGTGCATCCTTCACCCTTTATGTTGGTGGATCCTCTCTCCTTTTTCAATCCTTGTGCATGAGTAGAGGTATCCTTTTCCTTAGGATACTCTATTAGCTTTTCCTCCAATTTTCTCATCACCTCTCTCTCAAGAAAGTCCTCTTCCAATTGGTGCTCTGGTTGTGGACTCCCCTCTTGGTTCTAAAAAATATGAGAGCTCTATTTCAACCATTGAAGTCGAAGTCCCAATAAGGATGTTTGGATCATATTTTCACATAGAAAATATTGATCTAGAAAGAAGTTCATATCTTAAATGTCTATGTGGTCCCATGAGAAAAAAAAGTCAGTAAACAAGTTGATTATTGGTTGCTTATTTTGAACTATTATGATGTGTTTATCTAGCTTTGTAGTTTCACCCTTCTAAGGGAATGGGCTCCAATAAAACCATCTTACATAGCTTAAAAGAATAGCACAAATTTCATATGATTCAACAAATTCGTTGTTTTCTACAAAGAATTTCTAATACATTTATCAAATTATTAAAAAATGAATGATAACCCTTAGCAAAAATCAAGTTATTTCCATAGTATACATGAGGTTATAATTTAGAATGTGGATAAAATTCATAATCAATGAAAGAATAAAGTGTGAAATACAAACAATAAATAATCTAATAGAGATTAATGAATGAGAAAAAATAGACAAACAACAAACATATAACATAACATTTAACAATAATCTGCGGTCTTGAGGTTTCTGAAAACGAGGAATTTTATTTTTTGCAGGGAGTGGTCTGCAGGTTTAATGGCCTATGGCCCTCTATTCCCGACCTCCATGGTTGGGTTTCCACCTCCTGGAAACTAGTGGTCTCTGGGGAGATTGAGCTCTATCCATGCGCTAGGGGTTTCTTTATAGCTACCTTTGCCTCCACCAGGGAATGTGATCATGTGTTGGACAAGGGATTGGATGTGGGGGATTCATTCACTGTCCATCATGCCTTGGTCTCGCTCCTTCAATCCCCTTACAGAGCCATTGAATACGAGACCTGTCTGGGTCCGTCTGCCGAATCTCCCTCTCTAGTTTTGGGAGGATTTGTGTTATGAAACTATTGGCAACACCATTGGAAATTTTTTGATGGTGGACTCTACGACTCAGAATCTTGGACACACTACGATAGCCCATATTTTAGTTGATTTGGACATCTCCAAACCCCTCCATGCTGATGTTGTGTTGATGGTGGTGGACAGACCTTGGAAGCAACTCTTGGATTACGAGGGTCTCCCCTTTCGATGTAGGAGATGCTTCTCTGTGGGTCATTTGGCCTCTGCTTGCCTACTTGCTTGCCGCAAGGGCACTGCTACTTGGTGGAAGGATGCTCTCCCAGATCATCTCACGATGGGTTCTCCTCCTTAAGAAATTTCTTTTGCAGAGGTTGACCCTATTGAGACTTCTCGTGTGCATGTGTCTTTCCCGACTCCTCTTTTGACTATCCCTTCTGAGGAGCCTATGTTGGCTCATTCTACTGACACTGTTCTATCAGAGCCTGCTTGAACTTTGTTGGATTCCTCAGTTGGTCGTTCAATTGACCCTGTCTCCTCTCTTGCGTTGTCGTCTCCTCAGAATGATGGCTCTTCGCCCTTGGTGGCTATTGTGGATCCGCTTCTTCCTCCTCGCTTGGGGGATGATTCTGAGCGTTCTTGGTTAGTTGTGCTGTGAAAAAAGAAGGGACTCCCTCGTTCTGCTGCTGCTTCACAGCCTCGGGTTTTGGGAGTCAATTTGGTCCCCTCTGGGAATGGAGTTCTCCATTCCTAGGCTGTTGTTCGACAGTTGTTTGTCAATTGTTTCTGTGTGAGGTATGTCCTCTTCCCTAGTTCATACTTGGTTTGAACTATGTTCCTTTTGGCCCTTTGGGCTCTCTGTGTAAAGGGTGCAACACCCTGTAAATGATGCTTAATGTATCAAAAACATAAAATGTTAATTTTGGGAAAACCCTTTCAAGAAAAAATTTAACCACAAAAATAAATGCAAATCGCTACTAAAATAGAAATAAGATTGCAAGTACAATGAGAATCTACTTGCAACTTAAATATAATATGCCAAAATTTTAAAGAAATTCTAACAAGATTTCCATTCATAAAATATTCTCTTCTTCTATTAATGTGAACACTAAATAAATAGGTTAATGAAGACATATCCATACACCCAAGTGTCAACTTCTAAGTTGGGTGCTCAAGTCATGATTCTTCTCCAACTTCCAAGAATCATTCCAACTTATATGCAACTCTTTTTTATTGTAAATTTTATTGCATACCTATATTATAACTCCCTTCATCATGCTTTTAATTTTTTTATCTCCTTGTCATACCTAACATTGGAAGTCAAGAGTGGTATCCCATTCTATGAGGGCTAAATAATTATGGCACTTTACAATAATAAAATATTACTATCTTATGAGGTGTAAATAAACTAAACCTAAATATCTAGCAATTACAAAAGAAAAAGCATAAAGGAATAATAAATAAACAAACACATAAAAGTTAGGGGTAATGTCCATAGTCTATATGCACTATAAATACTTTTTTAGGTTCATTAGCTTGGTCAATAAGTACAATTTGTTCTTAGAATCTTCCACGTTTTTTATCATCACCCTTTTTTCATCCACCATTTTATGAAGAAAAATGTACTACACATCAATGTGCTCTATCTATTCATGAAACATAATGTTTTTGGCCAAAAATAACACTCTAAACTATTACAATCAATTTGTATTATACCTTGTCACCAATATCTAAACACAATGTTTAAATTCAAACAACCTCCTTACAAGCACTATGTATTCAACTTCCATTGTTAAAAGAGAAACCACATCTCGCCTCTTGCTCATCCAACTAAGTACACCACCAAAGAGGTTAAAACATAATCATTATTGTATCTATTGTTTCCAATATCACTAACCCAATCAACATCAATGAAACCTTGTATATTTAGCTCCTTACCTAACTTAGGTTCTCCTTGAGAGCAAATAGAATATTGTGAATTACCATTAAAATGTCTAAAGACCCTCGATAAAAATCCAATGTTCTTTGTCTAGATTGGACGTAAACCTACTTAGGAATCCCATTGATTGGGCAATAATTGGTTTTGTACAAACCATCAATACATATAAATTCCAACAACATTAAAATATTTAACATTATACAATGTTATGTTCAAATAGATGGTGTCGCTCTTGTCCCTTCTATCTCAAACCTTAGTGTTTATTCTCTTGTTGCCACAAAGTGGATACCCATTGTGGGTGCGATCTCACCATAGGTTTCTTTTGTGATGGCCTTGATTGCTCTTCCTTCACTTTCCCATGATGCAATTCTTGGTAATGGTCTTGGGTTTTTTAGGTCTAGTAATGGCTATGGGTCTCTACAAGCTACTATGGATTCTGCTAATCATTTTTTGACTGTTGATTTCATGGTTGGGGTAGAGCAATAGAGATTTGATGGAGCCATGGCCAACTCGAGGAGCCCTTCTCATTCTACTTGTCATTCTCAATGTGGAAAGCCTCAAACCCTTTTTATTCTCTCTTCCATGGTAATGGTTTGTGGACAAGAGGTGGTTGAAAATGAAATATTTTACACTCCTCATAGGTTGATTTGTGGATTTAACAGCTTTTGACCTTCTCTCCCAGACTTACACAAGTGGGTTTTGGAGTCATGGAGGCCTCCCATTGAAGGAATTATTGAGATTTTTCTTTGTGCCAAGGGTTTCTTTATCTTATGTTTTCAAACTCTAGAGAACTTGGAGGTGCATGTTGAATGTTCAATTATGGATGTGGGGTGAGCATTCCCTCTCTCTCAAGCCATGGTTTCCCTCTTTCAACCTTATGATTGAATCTCTTAGTGTTGTGCATGTTTGGCTAATGTTGCCTTACCTCCCTCTTGAATTCCAGGAAGAAAGTTGCTTTGAGGATATTGGCAAATACTATTAGTCATTTTCTAAAGTTGGATTCCACGACATCTAACATGGGCCACTCCACCTTTACTTGTATTTTGGTGGGCATTGAAATCTCCAAGCCTCTCCATGGAGATGCCATCTTGTTTGTTGAGGAAGGAAGTGGTTGCAACCATTGGATTATGAGAGCCTTCAATTCCATGACAAGAATTGATTTGTTACTCAACATCTTACTTCTAAATGTTTGTGTCGCCGCCACAGGATTATGAGCTTTACTACTTGGTGGCACAATTCCCTCCTTGATCATTTGATTGTGGATGCCCTTATTGATTCTTCCCCTCTAGTGGATGAGGCTCCTACCAACCTATTGGTGGATCATGTTGTCATGGGTGCTCCTCTTATGGTGGCTCCCCCTAGAGGTGATGTGACTTTAAATATTTCATTGACCTTTGAAAGGACTTCTATTGATCTAGTGTTGGCAACTTAGGCACTGTCTAGCCTCATTTCCTAGATGATGGGCTTTGGGGGGACTCTTGTAATTGATTGATTGACAAATTTAGTGTTGCATTCAACTTCCTTAGACCTTTTTTCTCAACACATGGGGTGATCCAAGATGTGGTGGTGGTGGAGGATGCCCCTCTCTCTCCATGATTAGTTGAGTTTTAAAATGATGTATTTTGGATAATTGTTCAAAGAAGGAAGAGAGGTCTTCATAAATCTGTTTCAAAGTCCCATCCTTGGTTTAATGGTGCAAGGACAACTAGGAAGATGCCAAACATTGTTTAGGTTTTGGTTGCCTATTCGTTAGTGGTTTAGTTGTGTTGTGGGGAAGCTTGGCCATAGTTGTATTGTTAACTAGATTTTGTGTTGGTTAATATTTGTTGTAAAGGGTTCTAGTTCCCCTTCAAAGCCATGTTTTTACCATATAATTAAAAAACATATTGAACATTACACATGCCATCATTTTTACCATTTAAGTCAAGGCACTCTTCCACCAAAAAACTTCGATTACACAAGACTTAGAACATTCACTAACATATAATGTTACATATTGAAGACAACAAAGATAAAATATTATTTTTGAGTCAACCAAAGTATTTTGTTACCTCTATCTCTCCTAATATTCATTCCTACAATGAACTTAGTAGCCCCTAATTCCTTTATGTCAAACTATAACGAATCTAATACTTAAGCACCTTGATCATATCCTTATTGTTTTTTATTAAGGTACGCATGAAATTTGATAGGGACCAAACTCTTGTATGAAAAGACCATAAAAAGGAATTAAGTGGGAAACTAGGGTCTCGATCCTTTACAAAGTTGTCATAAGGCAAGGAAAAATAGGAACAAGCTAGCCAAATACAATAGAGAACAACACAACCAAAAGAGAGAAACAATAACAACCAAGTTGTTGAGAACACCAACAAGCGAATGAAAGAGTTGGGACCCCCAGGGTCCCTCTTAGATATACTAGGCCTAGAACAGGCTGACCTCTCACCAAACACTCAAACATGAGTTTGGGGAAGTGATATAGGAAGACCTTTCTTCCTCCTTACAATAGTCTAGGAGACATCAACATCCAAATTCTTAAAATGAGGGAAGCATGGGGGGATTACCCCATGAAAATCCCATCAACATGTGAGGAGAGAACCATAGAATGACAAGGTAAAGGTTGGTCATTCACCACATGACTAGTCTAGAGTTGGTTTGAAGCCAAGGGTAGATCAGGCTGTGAGGTTAGGGAAGAAGGTTCCTCAATAAGGTCTAAGGGATACACCAGAGCTACGCCAAAAGTAAAAGACTCGTCCTCTTCCTAAGATGAGTCATCCAACAAAGAATCGAGAGAATGAATAGTTAAGTGATCTTCATTAGCATCCTTCCACCACATAGCAGAGCCCTTGCAACACAAGAGATGACAATTTGTAGCCGGGTGACCATTGTAGAAGCATCAATGAGATCTAATGGGTAGGCCCTCATAATCAAGAGGTTGATTCCAAGGCATATACCAAACCATCAAAACCACATCCCTGTGAAGAGGCTTGGAGATGTCAATATCCACCAGAATGCAAGCAAAAGTAGAGTGACACATGTAGGAAGTGGAATCACCATCTTTCAAGAAGCGGCCAATAGAGTTGCATGTGGTCTCATAACATGAAACCTCTAAAAAATGCAAAGGGAGGTTTGAAAGTCTAACCCACATTGGATGCATATTTAGTGGCTCAGTAAGAGGGTTAAAGGAGGTTGACCAAGGCTTAACAGAGAGGGTGCTCCCCCCAAGCCTATAATTTTCCCAAAACCAAATTTGTGTCCTCAAAAGAGGCAAAGGAGGCAATGAAAAAACCTTTAGCACAAGGGAAGAGCTCAATCTTGTTAGCCACAACAGTTCTCCAAGAATCTAGCACCCACTTGTGAAGGTTAGGAAGATAAGGCCAAAGATTGAAGAATCTGCACACCAGATCCCTACATTGGTAGAAGTCCTCATTTTCCACCACATCTTGTTCAGAAACCGCCATCGAGGATGATTTGGCATGGTGAAGAGGATGAGATTTCTCCCTCAAAGGGTGAGCAAAACTAGAAACAATTTCTTGAGAAAAGTTATGTCCAACAACAAAAGAATGCACCCGCGAGGAGGCACTTGCAGTAGAAGGCTTTGTCACACCATTGAGAGTGGCAGAAGAGGAACCAAGGATAGGGTTGTAAATAACCCTAACACCACTAGTTGTAGGAAGCGAACAAACACTGGGCATGAGCACAACACCAACACCAAGATACAAAACAAAAAGAAATGCACCAAAAGCAGATAGTGCACCAACAACAGTAGCAGATAAATCCTTGATAGGCAATGTTGCATCCACAACAAACCATGCACCAACACTAGAGAAAATAGAAACAACAAATGATCTCATGACAAAAGGTGCACCAAAAGCAGATGGCGCACCAACAACAACAACAGATAAATCCTTGAAAGACAATGTTGCATCCACATTAAACCATGCACCAACACTAAAGAAAAAAGAAACAACAAATGATCCCATAATAGAAGGTGCACCAAAAGCATGAAGCACACTCACAATAGATGAAACAACAGTAGCAAATGACTCAAAGGAAAATGGTCCACCAACAACAAACACGATGGAACCATGGATCCCTGCAACAAACGACAAACTGGTGGGAATAGGAGTGAGAGAGCCTATTTCAAACCCAAGAAAAAATCCAAATTAAGGCTATAATTTGGGGGGTAAGCAATCTCAATTATTGACATGGTAGAGAGCAACCACACGAGGTTTGAACCTTGGTTGATGGCACTATAGGCAAGAAGCCTCAACATGACACCATAAGATCTCCCCCTTAATGATAAACATGTCATCAACATATAAATGGAAACAATAAAATGATCAACTTACTTAAAAGTAAACATAGTAATAAAACTTAGCTCTATCAAATCTCAATTTCACAACATAAGTATCAAATTTATGAAACCACAATAATTTTTCAATCTACAAACTAAATTTTATTGTCTTTTACCACATAGTGCTCAAGGTGTGACATAAATTTCCTCCAAATGTCAATATAAAAATATTGTTTTGACATCCATTTTCTCAACCTCAAGGGCATATGCACTAAAAATAGATAGCATCAATATAATGGATGTAAGCTTTGCAACATAAGAGAATACCTCGCCAAATTAATTATTCTAACCTAAAAATAAATTTTAGTCACCTCTCATGCCTTGTATTATTTAATTTTCCTCAAAATTGAACTTCTTGAAAATCCACTTGCATACTACATGTTTCCTTTCTTTAATGAATTGAACCAACTCCCAAGTCATGATTTTATTCAAGGTTACCATCTCCTCATCCATGGTCTACTTCCAAGACTTATTCTCTTTTAACTCAGTTGCATCCATAGTTCTAGGTTCATCATCATTAGCAAATAATGTAAGAACACAATGAAAATCAGGTTGGCTATACCTATTAGGTTCTCTTCTTTGTCAAGTGGGCTTTCTTAAGAGTGGAGTATGGGGTCATTCTTACTCCTAAATCTTCATAAATACTACCTCACTCAAGGTCTCATGAACCTCTAATTCATCTTCAAGTGCATTTTCCTTAGTCTTTAGTAGTAGATGCACTTGTTTTTCTCTTTAGGTTGCTCTATAGGAGAAGACCCAAATCTTCCATTTTTGTCTAAAGATTCCAAAGCGCGTACTCTTTCACACCATCACCATAATTGATATAGATTTTCTAGTTTTAAAGTCCAACTTAGACCTCTTCTCCTTTTGAATATGTGTATGCATACCGACCAAACAATTTGAGATGTCAAAGAGAGGGCTTATAGCACATCCAAACATTTTTTAGATTTTATAAACAAGAGCTAATGTAAGAGATTTACTAATTAGATAACATATAGAATTGCTTTAGCAAAACTGTTAAATTTGATCAAACAACCCTAATTATACGACCTTTCCATGAGTGAGATATTCATCCTCTTTACATCTACATTTTGTTGAGGGATGTATGGAGTTGTCTTTTGTCTAGCAATTCCATCATTCTTACAATAGTTCTTGAATTTAGCATAATAGATTCTCCACAATTGTTTGTTATCAACACTTTAATCTTCTTCTCCATCTAGTTCTCCAAAAGAGGTTTGAAATTTCAAGCTTTTAAAGAACTCAAATTTTTGTCTAAAACATATAAAAAATTTTAAAAATTAGAGAAATCATTAATGAGTGAAATGTTATACAAGAATTTTCTTATTGAAGGCACATTCACAAGTCTAAACACATCATTATCAACTAAATGCAAAATCCCATAAGATCTAATAGAGCTAGAGCAAATCTTATCATGATGTTGTTACTTATATAGACAAAGTTCATACAAATTTAGATCTTAAAAACAATCAACAAGCCCAGTAGCCATTCCCTTAGATTTCAAGGGGCATAGACCTTTTTCACCAATCTAGCACATTATTTCATGCCAAAAAACTGGTGGTGCCTTCACAACTTTATCCTATTCAATTCCATATTTTTGAACCTTTGGTAACTGTTGTTCAAGTGCTCAACCATTTTCCCAATGTCTCGAGATTATCACTTTTACAAAATCTAGGTCAGCATTCTTTATGGGATCAACATAAATAAACTTGAAGAGATATATATTAACAAAATCAAGCCATTCATAAATTCCATATTCCTTGGGGGCTCAAGAGCTTGTGCTCTGCCTTTAAGAGGTTTCCTTGAAAAGTATAGTTTTCTTTTGCCATTCCCTTCAAGTCAAGTGGAGATTGATTGATCACATTTTTGTCATTACAATCTAAAGAGTGAGAGCCAAGACTTAATCCATTTCCTATGACACATGTAATTGAACCATCAGGCATTGAGTTGACTTTCTTATATTACTCTTATATAATTTGGAACAATTAGTTCATAGTTTGATTACTTGCCTACAATATCACTTTCTACTGTAGAAATTGAGTACAGAGCAACCTCCTTTACAACTTGCTAAGCAGTTTGGTTATGGAGAATGTTCGAAAAAGTGTATCAAATAAAAAGTGATCCCACAATATCATATCGTGACAATGAAAGTACTTTACAAATGAATAAGAATTCAAATTTTCACAATAGAATTAAACATGTTGAAATCCAACACCACTACACCAAAAAAATGGTTCAACAAGGATTGGTTGAGTTTTTCTACTACCCTTAGAAGAATGGATTGCCAATTTATTCACAAAGTCCATTGCTCATTTCACTTTTCAATGTTTCATTATGGGGTAGAAATGTCAAAATAATGAACCTTTCTTTTTGTTTTGTAGTTTCCAAATGTTCATTAGAGATTGAATAAAAGAATAATGTTTTGTTTTGTAGTTTCCAAATGTTCATTACAGATTGAATAAAAGAATAATGAACATTTTAAATTAAATTAATAAGTTTTTTTTGGTTAATTGTTCAGTTAATTTGCTTTTTTCTCTTATAAACGTAAGTCTTTTTTAAAATAATAATTCAACGGAGATGTTGAAGAGCCATCCACAATATCTGGATTATATTGTCTTGTAGATGATCTGCAGATCTATTATTTTTGTTTGGCTACTGCTTTAAAAATGCTGCGAAGAACACGACGTGCACTAATTTGGTGATCAACCACCATACAATTGAAAATTGAGAGCTAGAGTGCACAAGCATTATATAAAAGCTAACTGCCAGAAATCTTCTTAGATGCTCTCATGAATCTAGAAGGATCAAAGGGCTTTAAATCTACATTCTTTGCTTGTCCATCTATAATAAGTTCTGCCAAAGATTCTCCAGTAGCAGGTGCATTCAATATGCCCCAGCAGCCATGCCCTGTGGCTACATAAACACCAACCGTATCAGGAATCTTACCAATAAGAGGTTTGCCATCCTCAGAAGTGGGCAGAAAGCAAGCCTGTTCTGCTTTTAGTTCTGCATTTCCTAAATGACTTGAGACCGTTTGAGCTACCTTCTGCAGCGTTCTTATAGATTCCTTACAAGGTAGAATTTGCTGAGGATCGTCTGGGACTTCTACTTCCGCTGACGGACCACAGATGTATACGTCACCTGTTAATAAAGTTTCAACACAATATGTCATTTTGAAAATACTGATTTAAAGCAATACTGCAGGGTAAAAACAAAATAAATAACTTTGAATTCACACAAACTAGGCAAGCAACGCCCCCATTTATTCTATCTCAACCTTCATGCTCGGTCTTAGATTTCAGATCTAGTCGCATTAAAGTTAAACTTCTGTGAAACAACAAGATAATATATGCCATGACATCTATCTATGGCTATTTAATCCTAGTAAATGCCTAAATAACATTACTCTGTCCAATGTGAGCTATTTTAAAACAGAAAATTGTTTCTCTTAATTAATCTTCCAATTTGAAGCATCCTTAATGTAAATGTAATCAAATCTGTTTACTAAAGGGATCCTAATACAATACTAGGATTGAACTAAAGTTGAGAAAAACTGTATGAGAAACTTTCTAAGACAAATAATATTTATCCTCTATGTTCAGATTTCCGATTCTTCAGATTTCGATTTCCAGATGTGAATTGCTTTTATTAAATGTGCTGATTGCAGAACATTGTCCAATTTCTATGTTTGCATATCGAATGAGGAACCACCATAAGTAAGGGAGAAGTCCGCCCCTAAGAGGCGCGCCTCATGAGAGGACGTGTCTCCACGAGTGGATGCACGTCCACTCATGGGACGCGTCCTTTAGGGTGCGGTTTGTTTAACAACTCATTTGTTATGTATATACTCACATGTATATAACCTTCTATATGATGGCGGATGACATAAGAGAATTCCGATTTCACATGAATGCAGAATATAATATCACGGGAATGATCGAATTTATATGAATGCTCATAATTTCAATTTTAAATGTTTCCTTTAAAAATATCATAACATGAATGATAATTTTGATCACTTATGAATGACAATGATACTTGCATCACTGTCATTCATATCTGACTGAAGCTATCATCCATTAACACTTAACTATAAGACTCTTTAGTTTCTCTATCTTTATCCCAGTGGGAATTGATCCCAAGATTCAAGTATTTTATCATAAATTTAAAATTCGTGAAAGCCTACAAAATTTAAAATACAAGGGTAGAGGAAATGGTAACTGCATATCAAAAACATCATAGGGTGTAAGATGACGAAGCATAGGCCAAAAATATCTGTCAAACGTGCTTAATAGCAACACGAATGATCTAAGGCAAAATGCCAAAGTGAGAACCTTATTTTAAATTCAATCCATACTAAGATACAATCCGTTATACAGTCTTATGTTAAAACATCTACTTCACATTCAGCAGCTTCCAAGAAAAAACATCTGCTTCACATTCAGCAGCTTCCAAGAAAATGTGTCACAAAGGCAACAAGTAATGAAAAAAAGAAGAGTTGGAAGCAAATTCACCAATGTAGTTCAGGAGGAGGTATTTGTGAACAAACACAACTTAGCAAAGAAACAAACAATATACGACCAAGCCTGCGACTTCAATAGAAATGAGCTAGAAATAGAATTTTGGATAAAACTTTTGGAGACAGCATCAGAATCAAATTTTCAGCAACTGCGAACTACATAATCAATAGTACAAAGACTCGATGAATATAAAGAAATCAAAAGAGCTTCCAGAAGCGCATACACTCACAACACAAATGACTAACAGAAACGGAAATTTGAATTAGCTAAACTATTCGAGTACGTTCAGTTACAGAGTTCCTGGTGAAACTTTTGGTTTCGGGGACAGAGCATATCTGAGTCAATGTGAAGAAAACAATAAGACTTCAAATTGATTGAAAAAGAGAATTGTATCTTCCAGCAGATAAACACTAAATACACAGCAATAACCTTAGATTGTTGGTTTAAATGAAACTCAAACAAAATTCTTCAATGTGTATATTTCTTTGCCTAAATAATGGGGTAGTAAGATCTGATGGTATAAAGCAACTTCGTCCGGAACTGCGTAAGCTCTCTCTAATGAAAAAGCTTACACCTCTTCTCACATTGAATCTATGCAAACTGAAACCACTTGTATCAAAAAGACAATGCAAAGGATGAAATCCATGTTTCACCAAGTTTTCAGGACGGGATGGGGAGCATGTTTCGAGGATGGATTTTATTATGGTCATTTCTGGAGATGGCAGAGGATGAAAACAGTTATATGAAAAATGGTAATTTTTTTAAAATATAAGAAATTTTCAAATATTCATATAATAATATTGATAAAGCATTCATCATATTAACATATACATTATAGAATTTTTATTACAAAACAATAGAGTTTACATGAGAGTCGAACAAATTAATATTAATAAATATTAAATGTCAAAATTTAAAATTTAATTGCTTCCATAATTTATTGTCAATGTGCATATGGCAAAATTAAAAAATAGTAATACAATCTAAGCCAGAAATCATTACAAACAACATTATGGATTGTGGAAACTTGATATCATTAATACAACAATATGCCAAAGGCTGCAAGTTTGAACTACAAATGTCAAAATGATGAAGTTACGATAACATAGTAATAGAAAGTATGAGGCTGTCCCTAATTGACACCTACCAACTTTGCTTCAAAATCGGAATACTCTAAATCATTCACTAAGAGGGACTACCTCATCTAATGGAAATCCAACTAATCCCTCTTATGTCTCCTCCTCATCAATCTAGGTGGCATCTTCTAATATTTAACATATTTAATAACATCTATAACATCTACAACAAGTGAGATGGAACAAATATATCTGTAAACAAAATTATGAAAAAAAATCAAATTATAATTTATTAATAAAATCAGTCAGTTATTAAAAATCAACAATTTATTACCTCATCGTGGACCACCAATCATCATTAAATATTTTTTGTTGGATACATTTTCCCTTCTGCACCATCTACTTGACTTTAAATTAACCATCATCAATTGTAGAGCCTCCTACACCTCATGCATCTTTTCTAACAAAATGAAATGATTGGCATATCTTGTCTCCACGGGTTTGAGAAATTCTTTCTTTGAAAAAATCTTGAAGAGAACAAGTGAGGTATGGTGGTTGCAAATAAACATCTAAATATCTCTAGCTTCTGAAACCACCTACTGCACCCAATCTATCTTCCCTATATCTTTCAACGCATGAACACAACATGGCGTCCAGAAGATGTGCTTGTAGACGCACTCCACAATCATGCCAGCTAATTTGCACACACATTCAGAATCAATGGCCACTTGTACAAATTTGGAGGTCACAACCTTCTCTATGGCATCTCCTAAAATATGAATGTAGAATTTTGCATCCTTGCACTTTCCAAAACAATCAATAGCTCTAAGAAAATAAGAGCCAATTGAACATGTGACTATTATGTTGATGAATAGTTGATGTCTAATATTGGTCTACCCATTCATAACAATAGAGTAGCTCATCCTAATCCAACTTTGTCTCATGTCCTCCATCACCAAACTCACCTTGGAATATTTTGTTGAGGAGGGTAGTGCATAGTTTATGTTCTCTAGTAGAGGTGAATAAGGGACCAACATAAGCTACATCTTTGAAAAAAAATTTAACGAGAATGTGATACATAGAATGGGATGGCATGAGCATAAAAAATTTTGGCAATGAAAAACTGTCTACCACATCCCGTGTCTACATATTGAACAAACTTGCAACTATCCCACCTTCTCACTAACAATAGTCTTCCTCTTTCTTCTTGTAGAAACATCTCCACTACCATTACCACTACTAACCATAGAGGGCATATGCATAGCTGATTGTGTGGATTGTGTTGGCATTGGCACACCCATAGACTTGATTGTGCCTCTACATGTAATCTATGAACCTCTACCTTCTCATCCTCCTTTACCTCTTGACAAACTTTCACCCCTTGTCCTATATAGCCCAATAGATGACAATATACTCTTGTATAGCTCCCTCTAAAATCAATATTACAAATGTGACAACCATACTCTAGTATCCCCGAATTTTTCTTTATCTTTGTCTATTGTTGTTTCAAATTGGAGAATTTTTTTTGGGATTAAAGGGATTTTTTGCATAAGGTTTTAAAACTTTGAAAAGACACTCAAATGGATTTTTGTGGCTGTCCCCTTTTACCCATAGCACTCTCACACCCTAGCGAATCCCCAAGTGAACTTGAAACTCATTTTGATTTTCATTTCTTTCTTCTATCTCATCATACTCACTACTCTCACTACTACTGCTCATGTTGTTTTGTGAAACAAAATGCAAATGGAAGATTCACTTACCTCTTTCACTTCTCTTACTACCTCACTCTTCACTACTCATCAATATTGGTTTTTCCAACCGAACCTTCAAACCCTGCTCAAAATATTTTTATTTTTTTACATTTAGAAATGAATTAAAATGAGATAAAGAGACCTCTTTTGTTATGTAAGCTAAGAGGGGTATGGAGCAACAAAAAACAATAATAAATCAATCTTCTTTAAAAAATGAACTCCTTTCAAATAAAATTTGTCTACAGCATCGATCCAGCCGTCTCAGGGATGTTTGGCTGTCCCCAGAACATTTTCATAAAAAAAAAACCTTAAACAAGAACGATTAGAGAACGTCCCCGAACCATCCCCGGAACAGATACGCCTAAAACACCTAAGATATGCATCCCCAAGATGAAGCCCGAACAAAACAGGGCAGCCTAACTAATTACATAGCAAGGACTAAGAGAGGGATGAGGCTTAAATGCTAGGAACCAACGCATAAATAATGCAAAATAGCAAACCGACACTAACAAAAAAAAAAGAAAGGTCCAGCTACGCAGAAGCAACCATGAACCATTAAAACAGGCTAACATTATAATGGAGAAACTCTCCATTTTCCAACTTCGCCACAGCACCCTGCAGAAGGCCCAATCAGAGAAACCAGCACCACCTAAATATTTTAACTTTTCCAGCAGAGGAACACAGGTTCAACAATTGGGGTAAATTGACCCCATATATTGCTTAAAGTGACATCTCACCAAGCAAAGAACATTGTCCCTAAGCTGCGAAAAAGAGTAAATGCACTCGTGACCTCTAGAGTACCATCACAATGTGTGACCTGTAGATTTTTCCACCACAGACTGCAAATCAAGACTGAAGGACTGAAGATCCTAGAGTTGGCATTTATTGCCTGCTGCTGCTTGTTCAGGATCCAGACCTTCTAATTGGTGACAAGCTCCACCAAGCCACCACCCGCCTCGGAAGGAAGAGATACCACATCATTGTCATACACTTTATCCTCAGTCGAGCGATAGTTATGCACCCGTCCTTCACTTGATCATCTTCCACCTTACCATCCAGGCGTGCTTGATATTCTATTAGAATGGATGCCTTCCCAAAATCACCAAGACATTCCATATCCAAAATGCATTTCACAAGGCTAAGAGATCCCGATGTCAAACAGTCGAAAATAGCCTTCAACTCCCTATCAAACATACCGCTTAGAGGAGGAGATCAGATGGCTTTGATCTCTTCCTAGCACGGGCCATTAGAGACAAGACCTAGAGAACCTTGTTCTAGACACAGACCGCTACCAAACCTTATCTATGGTGGTCTTTCAAAAAGAATTATCTTGTCTAGACCATACCAAACCTCCATATTATCCAACAACAAAAAAAGAAATGGGATCGAAGGCTACCCATGACTGGCAAGGAGGTCCTTCACATTATTGCATTCTCGATAATCGTAGGAGGAGTAGTACTTGAAATCATTACTCTAATAAGTCTTAAGACAACAATGGCTTAGCTAACCAACTGGAGCGTTCTAAAGAATCTCCTCCTACAATTAAATTCTTGCATTCTAAGGTTAAGGCCTTCCACCTTTACATTCCATTCCGCCATTCTCGAGCAAATTTTTGCAGCCTCTACTATTCATGCTCAATCACTGAACGCCCCCAATACGCTTAGATCTACACTCTACATGTGCTATTGGATCCTCCACAGGATCAAATACCTCTATGTCTCCCAAGGGTGCGAAGACCTTTGTGTCCAGCAAGCACGAAATCTAATTTTCCATCCTCAAATGCTTGACCCAAATATATGGTCTTCAAATCATAAATGTCTTCTCCTCCTGATGTCGGGGTTCAGCATTCGAGGTTAACAACTGAGGACATTAGGGAATAAGTTTTAAACGCTAAGAAGGCACTCTGTAACACACTTTGATTTGTCAGTTCCACAATTTCTAGCCAAGCTTAGCTAAACTTAAATGAATAGATATCGATAAAATTGGAAGCCCTTCTTGGAGGAAGAAATTTTCTTATGCCCGCCCGGGTGTGAAAGGTTTATTCCTTGTAATCTGTGGTTCTACAAAGGGTGAAGATTTGTCGATTCAAGGGATTTGTCTTGGGATAAAGCCTCTCTATGTCTAAAGCCATGATACCTTGATTCAATCCTCTTATTGAGACGTTTTCAGTAGTTCCAATTTGGGTCCAAATTCTTAAGCTCTCGTTGCATTTTTTGGGCATCCCTTGCCTTTCCTTCATCAGAAAGTCCATTGGGAAATTCACTTCAATCTTGGAAAAACCCCAGCTTCCTTCTCCGTTCACCTTTGCTCGGATTCTTGTGGAAATGGTTCTCTCCAAGCAATTACCGGCTGAAATTAGGCTCAAGGTTGGTAACAGAACTTTGAAATGTTTGCCCAAGAGCTGTCACCACAGTAAATAGGATTAAATCTATGAAGCACGCAACGAGGTGGAAGGGGGCTTGAACCAAGCCATAACCATATTTTTCTGGACAAGTTTTCAGATTTTTAAATTCTTGTTTCTTAGGAGCCCATATCCTCTTCTAAGATCCCTAATTCACCTATCAACAGCTCTTCTCCTTCAAAGGCCGAAGGAGTTTCTCCTAGGACCCCACATAGGAATAGAAGTGAGAGATTTGGAAACATTGAGTTTCTAAAATAGATAATTAGTTTTTCTTTTATCTAGATTTCAATTATGTTTTTTGTACAGAAAAACCAGGTCTAAGTTCTAGACCTCTCTTTAGGCATGGTATCAAACTCAAAGGCTGATTGTATTAAGTATGTATATACGTATATATAATTTTTATCTAGATTTCAATTATGTTTTTTGTACAGAAAAACCAGGTCTAAGTTCTAGACCTCTCTTTAGGCATGGTATCAAACTCAAAGGCTGATTGTATTAAGTATGTATATACGTGTATATAATTTCAAAAATCTATATTGTAGTTTTAGATTGCCACCTGAATCCAAGTCAAGTTTATTCTTCTCTGCATGGAACATAAAGACCTATGGACCCTAAATTGAAGAGTGATGTTTACTCGACATTGTTCATGAGGAAGATCATTGACTTTAGAATTTAGAAATTAAGGTGTATTGCAGACTATCAGACTCAATCAACGAAAAAAAGTCTCTTCTTGCTGAACATTCACTAACAATAAAGAATCATATCTATGCTGAACAGACAGGTATGCTTGTAAGAGGAAACCTCCCCACTAAATGTAATTTAAATACAACACCAAAATAATATTAAGAGGGAAGTTGACTGGAATTTGAGGCATACTTAGGAACCATTGCCCCAAAATTAAAGATAGAATCTTAGGATTCAAAGTATATAATTTGCATGATTGAAAGATTTCCTGTTAATAAATTTTAAAGTTTTTAAAATATACATATTAACAATTTTTTAAAGTTTTAAAGTTATATATGATTTAATAAATATGTAATTTATATTAAATATGAATAAAAAAATTAATATTTAAAATATCAAAAATAATTATAAATCAATTTCAAGATAGATATATATATTGAATACATTTGATTTGAGGAAAAAAAAATTAAGATGTTCGTAGAAAGAAATTTTCTTCTAGAAAAAACTGAACAAAGAAACATATTCATCAATAATTAATTATGAAATATTTAAAATGTAAGAAAGGATTTATTAAAAAAAGAAATGAAATAAAGAGTTCAACAAAAACTGAAGTCTAACAAGTAGGATGTGGTTATTAAGTTCTTAAGCAAATAGTACACCTTATGTTATGTTAGAGTTAGAATCATGTTAATTAACCAAACTTTTATAAGAAAATGATAAAATATATTAACTTTTTTAAAGAAATTTATTAAAGAAGATTTTAAACATAAAGAAAGAAAAAAATTAATCTCTAACTTATATATTAAATTATGTATTTTTAATACCTTTAATACCCTATTTTTCATATAATTTATTTAAAAATATATTTTTTATTTAAATTTCAATTTTAATCTCACATCTAATAGAAAAGTCTCCAAATACTATTACAGGTATTCAACACTTAAAATGTAATACATGCAAAGTCATGTTTATAAATATGAAAAAAAAGACGAAACTGGAAAAACAAATGAACACTTATAAGAAAGACTGACCTGAAGGACGTGGGTACACCTCGGGATCCATGGACACGCCCTCCGCGGTCTCATAATTCAGAAACAAAGCCTGCGGTCCTATGGCTTCGGGCACCTGTGGCCTCAAAACAATGCTATGCACCTTAACCCCCCAAATCCTGCAAAGCCCAGATAAGACCGGGCTCTTAGCGGACCAGGGCCCCATTGCCAAAACCACACACTCCCCCAACAAAACCTCTCCATCATCCACCACAACCCCATTCGCAACATTACTGTCACTCAACCTCACTTCCTTGACCTCGCCCTTAACCACAGTGACTCCATACTTCTCCACAGCTGTATCTAGAATCCTCCGGGTGAAAAGATACGGGTGTAGCTGAGCTGTCGTCTGAGGCGTCCCAATGGAACCTGTAAGCGTGGCAGACCCGTCAACCCATGCTGGAAGATTCGGCCCTCGCTTGGGCGTATCCCCTTCCCTGATTGTTAGGGATAGGGCTTCGAGCCGGCGGAAGCCGTAAATGGTCGATCCGCTGAGGAGGTCAGCCAGTTCAACGTGGAGGTGGAAGCTGCGGCGGGCGAGGGCAGAGAGCGGACCGCTGTCGCACCAATCGAGGGCTAAGAAGCCGCCGGCCTTTCCCGAAGCGGCGCAGGCGGGGGCCGACTTTTCGACCACTGTAACATGGGCGCCCTTCTGTGCCAGGAAGTAGGCCGTGCAGGCACCTATTACGCCCGCGCCGCATACTATCACCTTTTTAGGGCTTGCGGTGGGGATTGAAGAGGACGAGGATGATGATTGCATTGTGATGAGAAGTGTGTTATATAGTCTGAATTTGTTTTTGGCTCCCAAGCAGACATGGGATCGGAAATGGTGGGCATCTGATGATTGCTGTATTCTATCAGGGTGTTTATATTGATTTTCATTATTTTAAATATAGCTTGTGGGATGATGACTTGGAGAGGAGGAAGTGATGTTTGTTACAGTGAGAAGGTACAGTGTGCCAATTGACATCAGCGCTTGGGTACGTTCTGTTGATGGGTTTGTTTTATTTATTTGGAGTATGTTGACAGGCCGTTATGTTCTTATAAAGCCAACAACCACATATATGGCAAAGGTCAAAAGGGAAGTTTGGGAAGAAAGGATATGTATCTTCGGAAGAAAGGGTATGTATCTTTTGTGCAGTAGGGCAAGTGGAAATAGAAAAGTATTTTATCATAGATTGCGAAGCTTACAGTGACATCAGAGGAAGCTACATAAGGGGGCTAACAGTAGGAAATTTTCAAGGTCTTTTCAGCATAGAATGGGTGGGCAGAATGGGAGAGCTTATTATCAAATTAAACGGCAGGAGAACGACACTTCACAATGTTAAAATTGTTGGGATCACTATCCCATAGGCCTTCTTTTTGGTCTCGTGGACGTTAAAAGTCTTCTATTCTATTCTATTCTATATCAGTATTTTTGAACAAGGTTTCAAGACTAACCGTCTTGAGACTAAATTTCCCTTCCTCTTATGCTACCTTCTTTGTTGTAAATAGTATGCACTCAAATATCAAATAGGATTTTCTCTTTCATATATAAAAAATTGAGCTTGACCCTTCCACAACTAACAAAACATCAAAATCACTAAGTCATGTACCATCACATGTACAAATAGGTAAAAAAATATAACGAAAATATCGCAATAATTTCTATTAGAAAATTTTGAATTTAATCATCATTAAATCTTTTATTTTTCCTTCATTTCTAGATATGATCTTTCTAGAGTTTTATTTCACCTTAAATTTATTGAGAAACTTTGTTCTTCCCGTACACTTAGACCTCATGTCTCCTTTAATCTTATTGTTTTTCTTTAGACCTACTTCTAACGACCAGATTTTGAAATTTTTTGTCTTTATTTTTCTAATAAGAAGGTACCAACCACTTCCTTGCACTTCAATGTCATCAAATTGATCATCACAATATAGTTGTCTCATGAATCTTGCAATGAACATAATGGAGTAATGCATTGATCATAATTATCTATATTCATGACCATTGATGCAAGCTAACTAATAAAAATATTGAAAGCATTCAAATGTTTGGTAATGAAATCACCATCTCTCATCCTCATGGAATATAACTTCTAAAAAAAGTGTTAACAAGAAACTATGTGATATAAAGCCCCGAAGTTTGTAACAAAGTTTACTAACTTGATGTCATCACTTGATACATTTAGAAGCACCAAGTCTGCAAGACACAACCAAATCAAACTTCTCATCCTCCTGCCAAATTTTTCATATTCTTTTGTCGACATATCAAATGGTTTTTGTTTACAAACTTCAACCTTGAGATATTTTTTGAGAACAAGATCTTATATTTTAAGTTTCTTTAAAAATTCACTCCATTAAATTTTTCAATCTTTGTCCTCTAGACTTGATTGCCATTTAATTTATACCTAAATAACAAAATTACCTACACAATTCTCATTGAAAACAAAATTCACCACATAAAGAGAACTCATCTTTTTTAAGGTCCAACTTAACTCAAAGATCTAATACTAAATGTTGAAGAGCAAAGGTAAACCATAATAATCGATCCAAGAAATCGTAAATGTCATCTTGCATGAATTTGTTGTAGGTTTTAGAGCGCAAACAACAACATATGTTATTTTTCACTTCCTCATTCATTCATACAATTACATACTTATAGGAGGATGTCTCCTATATTCTAGAATAATAGCTCAATTGAAATATCCTCCAAGCCTATTATAATAACAATACATTAATCATAAGAAGTGTCATGGAGTCGTTGGTTGTAGGCGTGAGGGTTTCAGCTGAGATGGGCGCGGCTGATGAAAATCTCTTGAAGCATGGAGTTTTGGAGGAGAACAAAGGCACCAATGGACAAAAGAAACCAAAACATGGGGAAACGAAGGAGGTATGTAGGGTTGAAGGCCATGAAACTGGTGGTAGGGAGAGAACTGGTGGCTCTTAGCTGGGGAAAAAAGGAAGGCCACTCTGGTGTTGGTCTCCTTGCAGACAGAGCTCAAAAACGAGGTAAACCACAATGTAAAAGTTTTTTCAGAACTAGGTATGATTGGAAAGTTTAGGGGTTTTTGGCATTGTCTGTGTGATCTTCATAAATAGGTCTCTGAGCATTGGGAACCTGTGGTAGACGAGTGTATCCAAATCTACCCAATTTCCAAAAGTTTTTTTATTGTTGTTTTTGAATTTGTGAAGGATAGAAACAAAATTATGTGATTATTTTTGGAGTTGGGAGGAAAAAATTGCTATCTCTAAAGCCATGGCATCCGGCTTTCAATCCAGTAACAGAGAAATTCGAAAAAGTGTCAGTGTGGGTGTGACTCTCGAACTTTCCTCTCCACCTTTGGTTTGAATCTTGTTTGGAAGCTATAAGAAACTCCTTAGGGAATTTTTTGATGATAGATGATGATTCTTCAAATCTTTTGCACTCCACATACGCTTGGATTTTAGTGGAAATGGAAGTTACAAAGGCTCTTCTAGAAGAGATCTCAATCAACACCTCCAAAGGATGTTGGTTGCAACCATTGGATTATGAAGGTATTTCTTTTCGTTGTCGAATATGCTTCCAAACTGGGCATATAGCTACGCAATGTGTAAAACCCTGGTTTGAATCCTGTTTGGAAGCTATAGGAAACTCCTTAGGGAATTTTTTGATGATAGATGATGATTCTTCAAATCTTTTGCACTCCACATACGCCTGGATTTTAGTGGAAATGGAAGTTACAAAGGCTCTTCTAGAAGAGATCTCAATCAACACCTCCAAAGGATGTTGGTTGCAACCATTGGATTATGAAGGTATTTATTTTCGTTGTTGAATATGCTTCCAAACTGGGCATATAGCTATGCAATGTGCAAAGCCTCGAGTGCCCAAACCAGCGACTTGGTGGAAGGATGTATCACATCGACATTATGCGGCTGAGAAGCAAGGGGAGAAGAAGGACAAGCAAGGAAAGAGTTACTCGTAGGCTATGAGCAACTCAGATCCACAACAACATAATGGGACCTCAGAACAAGGGGGGCTCGAGATGTGTGGAGGGACCTTCCTCAAATAGTGTTGAAGCAGTGAAGATAGATAAATTTGTGATTGAACAAATCACCGGGGGTGCTAAAACCCAGAGTGTAGGGAGAAAACAAGGTCGATGAGGGTTCATGGAAGGGAAGTAGTGAATGGCCCATTAGAGGGGCAGTGTGAACATTTTGAAGGTGGAGATACTAGGGAAGTTGGGACACAATATGACACATCTAAAGAATGGAAGAAGAAGGCTACAAGAATGGAGGAGGGATGGCAGATTGTGAAGGGGAAGAGAGAAAAGAAAGGAAAGAAGGATACCTTTGGTATGGTCCTCTAATCACATACTAAGGGAGGTACCAAAGGGAAAGGACACAATTGAAATGTTGGTTGTTATTGATGGGAGTTTATGTGTTTTTATTCTATGTAATAGTTTTTTTGTTGGTGTTCTCTAAATGGGGAGATGGTGCCCTTTGTCACCATCCATGTTTCGAGGCAGGAGAAATTCTAGATTATCAATAAAATACAATCCTATTTTCGATAAAAAAAACAATATGTTAATCATATTGTTATGCTAACTATATGCTAATTATAATATATGAGTTGTTTATAACAACTCGTTTACATCCTCACACTACTATAATAATATAAATATTACATTTACATGTAATAATTACTACCACAATGTGAAGCACTAATGATATTTCCTAACATTCCCCCCTTAGTGCAAACATGGTAGAAAAGCATTCACACACTCCTCTACAGTATGCCCACTCCTCTGGCATGTCCAACTATGTGACTCATGACCTTGATCCAAAAGAAAGGCTCTCTCCTTCCATGGTTTTAAACAAGCTTACCACAAACCTTGACATGATAGGAACCATCAACTGTCGACCTTGTGTGTTTTTCTCGATCTTCCATAAACCTTTTCAAGATCCATGAACTGACTTACTTTGGTGCTTTTGTTCACTGCTATGCTTGTACATCAAGGAAGCATATAGGAATCAAACTCACACTGGAAAAAAATTCACATTACACTCCATAAGAACATAATGTTTTTAATTGCAGCCACTATTGTTGATCACTGCCACTTGATCTCGAACAACATAGACAACTACCACTAGAAGTTGCCCTTGACTTTAGTTTTTTTGGTACAAAATAGGAATGGTTATGATTCCCCCCACAATGTGAAATTCCATTTATTCACATGATCAAGAATGTTGAAAAGTGAATCATATCATTTTGCATACTACTGTCTAGATCTTGTTACATATGATCATCATCGTCAGTGAATGTATTCATTGACTTGATCATCTTCCAACGAAGTACGACAATCATAGGATCTTTGTAGTTATTTGTCATCCTTACAATTGCTCTTCCAACATCCACCACACAAAGCAATAGGAACACTGCAAATAGGTACACATCACACTACACACAATAGAAAACACAAAAAAAATGTCACCATAGCTCTATGCGGCCTCGTAGTTGGTGACTAACGAGAGATCGCTAATTGACCTCCAATCTTCTACACCTCCGTCCTCTAGTAATTTTGCTACTTACTTAGCAAAGTTTTCTTGTGAGAATCATTTCATCAAATTGTGAGAAAATAATATATCCTTCCCCCTTGATATGAACTTCTTACAAGGAGTTTCGGGTATCACCGATCATGCACTTTGATTACAACTTAACTTTTATGACAAAAAATATCTAACTATACAAAAGAAACCAAATTGGTAAGGTACCCATAGAGGCAACTAAGGACACTTAGAACGCATCAAGTATATTGTGGATCCTATATGTAACCAAATGAAAAACAGATAACCTAAAGTATATTCTTTCCAAACCTAGAAATATAGATATTTTAAACTATAGCAAACAAATTAAATGATTCTATAAAAATTATAATACTAACCTAATAGAAGGAAACTAACAAAACATAATACAATCACATGCCTCCTGAAAGATCAAAATGTTTAACACCATAGATAGACCAGAAATAGCACAAATAATGAGATAGTAATGACAACTATGGATTTCACCTCAAAATTTCTCACCACCAAGATCAAGATCAAAATATTCTTCTCACCAACAAAAAAATCTATCCATGCCATAAGAAGAATGTGGAGACAACAATGTTCCATCGAGGCAAAGCATTGTAAATTACAGGCACACCCCTATTTAATGAGATCAGCTTTTAGATTGAAGTCTGGAACAATAAACAAATGTGACTGGCGTCATAGGGGCTTTGTTGAGCCTACTCAAACTCCTCTTTTGAAGTCGCTCTTTTTGATGATCTCAAGTTTTTATGCAGTGTATCCTCCACCTAATTATATGTAATAAATATTTTACAAACATGAGTTAAAGACAACTCTGTAAATGTTCTTGACAAGCGATGGCTTCTTTCTTGCAAACTGGTAGCTATCTTTTGTTTTTTTTATCTCCTTTTTTGATTGGCAACAAAATCAAGTCTTATGAAATTTCTAAGCCTTCATCAAGTGTTGATCTATTTTTCTTCTAAGAAAACTAAATTGATTTCCTTCCTTTGAAATTTCATTCTTTTGGTAGCTCACATCAAAACTCACAACATTATTTTTTGCTTCAAACTGCTCGTGAACCATTTGAGAATTTCTTCAAATAAATTTTGGGTTTTGTTCCCCTCTTTATCAGCTTTCCAAAATATTTTGAAATCTTAGATTTCATTGAGAAATGAATGAAATATCATTGTTTTATCGAGACTATATTATATTGATATAAAAAAATGTAATTTTAAAATCAAACCAATATACCATTGCTCTTACCAACTCTCCTATGCATCAATTTGGTTCAATAACATTCTTCATTATTGCATTCACATTCAATCTTCCTTGAAGGAATCTCCATGGATTTTTCTCAGGCATCAAGATGATTATTGCTTTGATACCATGTTGGTTTTCAAAGAGCAAAACAATAATAATGATATTTATTATTTTTCACTTCCTTATTCATTCATACAATTACATATTTATAGGAGGATATCTCCTATATTCTAGGATATTAGCTCAACCGAAATATCTTCCAAGCCTATTATAATAACAATACATTAATCATATTGTTATTCTAACTATATGCTAATTCTAATATATGAGTTGTTTATGACAACTCATTTACATCCTCACACTAATGTAATATTATAAATATTACATTTACACGTAATAAATACCACCACAATGTGAACCACTAATGATATTTCCTAACTTTTGTGCCTCTAGTTGTTGTGTTACTTCCCCCTCTTCATATTTTAGTCAGTTGCCCAAGTTGAAAAATCCAAATTTGGTTGTGTGAAAATTATTGGAGTGATGAAGTTTTTTGGTTGCTCATACTTGCATACCTTCCCTATCGCTCTCAACTCCTCACTCCAATCCTTTAAAAGTTGATTAAGGGGTTTGTTTTTCACTTTTCCAAAGTTTTGTGGGTAGCCTTCCTTGCATTCCATTCTTATCACTCCCAAAACCCTACTTAGAAACCTTATAAAAATGGATGTGTTGATGTTATCAGCCTTTCAGGTCATCAGGGTTTCCTTTACCTCCCTACCATCTCCTTGATTCCTTGATCCTTGACATTCTAAAACTCCACTGCAACCCCATTGAAATCTTATCTAAGTCTGTATTGTCAAGTGTCGAGGTTTTGAGTTACTCCTTACCCTTGTACATGTTCCCATATTTACCCACTTCTCGATCCTCGATCCCTCTCTTTCTAAATCGCATTATGTTTTATATGACAATATTTCAGGGAAGCTCACCCTCCCATCCCATTGGCAAGCTATCAATGGGAGGCCCAGTTCTCAATTTGTGAGATAAAAACACTTCTTTCATCAAATTGTATAGGTTCCATGTGTGTTCCCTTTGTCCCTTAGTATCAGGGATTGGGAAATTTGAACCTTGACGTAGCATCCTTGACACCCGATTTATGATAACGACTATCAGGTGAAAGGACCAAACCTATATTAAATGATATGTGTCTTTTATCTTTTAAGGGAAAAGGTGATTTTGGTATTCTTTGCAAGACACTTTCTTTCCCTTAGCTCTTGATGAAGTTTCTTAGTCGTCAACGTGATGAAGGTATTAGTTTTTAGACTTTGGGTTTTTAGCATCCTTCAACCCTCGAAAACAAGTATGGTCAGGTTTAATGATCCAATAGGGCATGAATATGATGGTTTATTTCAAGATGTTGGCAAGTTGTTTTCTCCCATTACATTGGTAGACTGTATGAAGGAGGAAAAAGGCCCAATCAATGGTTAAAAGCTAGCAGTGCATCAATGGATTTAATTCCTACATCTCAAGTTTGATTATTAGAAGGGTAAGTGACGATCCAATACTTTGTGGATAGGTGTGGCATTGACTCCAAGGTGTGACCACCTACCCCGTTGCAACACAATTAATGCATGCAACAAATAGATTTTGATTCGAGGGAGCTCAAGAAAAAATTTAAATGCATTTTGACACAGATCCAACAAGAGAAAACGATGTCCATACCTCGGTTATTGCTTGCAAACCCCTTTTTATCAAAAACACCATCTTTAGGTCACATTTTGTAGTAAATTTTTGGGGCGTTATCCTTGTCCTAATGTGTGGTTCATGGAAGATTTATGCATAAATGATTGAAAGTTCTAACAAGAAGATATGGGCGCCAACCTACAATTGTAATAAATGCATGTTTTCATGATTGCAAGTCAAATTTGCACATTTCCCCTTGTGTTCAACCTGTTGTGGGTATATCTGTTTTTATTTATCATTTTACAAATGGAGAGGAAAGAGTACTAGTTGTAGAACCAACATAACAAAGATATTCATGGAGATGTTTTCTCATTTTTTATTTAGGATGGATAGGGGCTATAAAAAACCAACTACAAAGACATGCTTGGTCTTGTTTTGTTGGCACATCAAACACTCTCTAACATGCTACAATACATCATTCTTTAGTCCTTTCCATGAAAAACACTCTCTTACTTTTTTGTATGTCTTGTAGAAACCCGAATGACTAGCAAGAGGTGTGTTATGGCAAGCTCTCATAATCCCCTCTTTACCCTTATATTTTGGTACAATATACACACAGTCTTTGTAGAGGATGAGGTCTTCAACCACCTTGTATCTGTCATCATGCAATTTTCCATCTAAAGTGTCAATAGCAAAGGGATCTTTGGCATATTCAACTATTATGGCAGTCTTACAATCAATTGACATATCATACATATAATAGAAATAAGGCTTCCTAGAGAGTGTATCATCCATCACATTGTTCTTTCCCTTCACATACTCAATATCAAAAGGGTGTTGCCACAATAACGGGTTACACTTTCTGGGACATCCTGATTTTTTCCTAAAATCACATATTTTTGGAAAATATAATGATTTAAGACTTTAAAGATTTCATTTAAACGATTTTAATTAAAGAGGATTTGATCAAACCCCCTTAGATCAAACCCCCTTGGATAGAACCCTGTTAGTTTTAAACCATACCTATAATGGAGTCTCCTCTACACCTATCAAAATACTGATTGAAAACCACTTTTGATTTAACTTTTGGGTGATCAAATGAATCCATTTGTAATTTATGTTTTGTAAGTATGTAGCCATTATTATAAGCTTCCCAAAAGGTATAATTTTAAATATATTTAATTTGATTATTATATTTATTTCTTATTTTTTGTGAATGTAGGTTTTTCAATGAACATCAAGTTCTTTATTTTCACACATACGAAAAAATAGGAAAATAGAGAAAAAAAATTCCTAAAAAACACGTGTGCGCTATGTATTGATGTCCTTATTCCAAAAAAAAAAGAAGAATAAGTTAATTCAAATGTATACAAAAAAAGTTATGTGGGCCGAAGTACACCTCTGTCCAAATTATAATTACTCTGACTTAGAAAATTAATTAAAAAAATGTAACAAAAAATTATGAAAAATATCCATGCACTAGATATTGGTGTGACAAATCTTTATTTTAAAAATTAGAATTGTATCCTTTCTATAAAAAAATTTATATGGTCTGAAGTAAACATCACTTTTTTAAAATGTTGTTTAGTAGAAAAAATAAGTAATTAAAAATTACATAAAAGGATTCACAATTTATTTTTTAAGTTTAAGAAAAATATATAGTTAGAATCTACACACAAAATCTCACAAACCACTAGCTTGATTCATCTTCAAATTTTTAAAGGTTTAGTTACTATAGGTGTAAGAAAGTGAAGATCTAGTGAAAAATGTTGATTTCAATGTCAAGTTTGGCCAAAAAGTGTAACTCATTATTATGGGATCACCCAAAATCATAGGCTCAAAAGTTTGCTTACCCATTTTCATTCTCTATCATTCAAATCAAGTTGATCAAGGAAGAACTTGAGGTTGTTATGATTAGTCTTGACCACAAATTTCCCACAGACCAAGTATTATCTGAATTTGGCAAGGGCATGCATGATAGCTAGCATATCCTTATCATATATAGAGAAGACCTTCTTTGAATCCTTGAGCTTCCTACTTTCATATGCTATAGGATGTCTATTTTGCATCAAAACTGCTCCAATACCCTCTCCTGAAGCATCACACTCAAGTACAAAAGGAAGTGAGAAATATAGAATAGCCAAAACAAGACATGAACTCATTACCTCATTAAGCTTATCAAAATCGTGTTACATTGTAGGGCTCCAAAAGAATGCCCCCTTCTTCATCAAATTAGTCAATGGAACTGCAAGTTGTGAAAACCATTTCACAAACCTCCTATAGTAGTTACATAAGCCCACAAATCCTCTCAATTGTGACAAGTTCCTTGGTCTAGGCCAATCTTGGATTGACTTGATCTTCTCCTCATCAACATTAACCCCTTGAGCATTAATCTTATGCCCCAAATACAAAATTTTAGTCAAACCAACTCACATTTTGACATCTTGGTGCAGAATGAATGTTGCTCAAATATGCCAAGCACCTCATCTATGTGCTTCAAGTGATCCTCCCATGTCCTACTATAGATCAAAATGTCATCAAAGAAAACCAAAACAAAATTCCTCAATTCTAGAATGAATACCTAGTTCATACATGATTGGAAGGCAGCAGGGGCATTGGTCAACCGAAATGGCATGACCAAGAGATCATAGTGCCCATAATGACACCTAAAATTTGTCTTATGCACTTCCTCCTCCCTCGCTCTTATTTGATGATACTTCGAACACTAGTCAATCTTAGAGAAATATACTGCACCATGAAGCTCATATATCAACTCATTGATTCTAGGAATGGGATAACAATTTATGATTGTCTTCTTATCGAGTGTTTTATAGTTAATGCACATCCTCAACGTCCCATCCTTCTTCTTAACCAATACCATGGATGAATCAGAAGGCCTATAACTTGTATGGATGTGCCCCATGTCTAAAAATTATTTGATTGTCTTCTCAATCTCCTCCTTATACATACTAGGATATTGATAAGGAGTAATGAAGATGGGATTCAACCCCTCCTCAATCTCAATCACATATTGAAACCCTTTGTCTAGTGGTAACCTAGAAGGAATGCCCCTAAACAACTTGCACTACTTGTCTAGGATGGATTGGATGTCAATGGGAAAGGATCTCCCCTCCTTCAGTGGACTAGTATATGTGATCAAACACTCAGCTATCCAAACCACTTCATCCCCATGAAAAGATCTCTAAGTTGGAACTACCATAGATCCTCCCTTGGATAGACCTCACAGGATGACCTCCTTCCCATTAGATTTCAACTTCAACTCCACGGTTTGATAGTTTTTTGTATACTCCCCAACCGAGTGTAACCATTGCACTCCTAAAACCACATTTGTTTGACCAATGCCAACTATGTGGAAATCATCCTACATCTTGTGTCCTCTTATGGTCAACTCAAACTATTGAATCTGGCAGGTGCACGAAATGGTGTACCCATCTGCAATTGTCACATGAAATACTCCAAAGTCTTTGACCCTTAGGCCCATCTTAGCCACTAGCCCTTCATCAATGAAATTATAGGTGGTTCTATTATCTGTTAATACTGCCAACTTTTGTCCTTGTAAGACCCCTCTAAAATAGGAGTGATACCTTGGTGCTCCTGAAAGTGTTGCAAGAG
The DNA here is from genome assembly GCA_007115665.2 of Sequoiadendron giganteum. Classification (NCBI taxonomy): domain Eukaryota; kingdom Viridiplantae; phylum Streptophyta; class Pinopsida; order Cupressales; family Cupressaceae; genus Sequoiadendron; species Sequoiadendron giganteum. The sequence goes on from CM021107.1 coordinate 636,924,873, forward strand.
TGTCCCTTGAATGTTTTCCCTCTATCACCTCTTCATGCTCACCCTCATTAGTGCCACTATCAGTTTCACCTTCTTCATCCTCTATATCATCATCAAAAACTACCTGAATGTAGTGGAATTTTCCTTTCCCTAAGCTCCTGTGACCTGGTCCCTAAGGTTCCTTGCAAGAAGTACAAGCTTTTCCCTGTGGAGCTCATTCTTAGACTAGTCCATCTTGTTAGGCTTTGCAGGTGGGAACTTGGATTAAGAAACAGTCTTGTGAAATGGCTTCTTTTTTTTCCCTATTGGTGCGCTCTTGGACATAGGTTTATTCTTCATGGTTGAATCTTCAAGGCTCAAGTCTCTTCAAATAGCCTCCTCCAAGGATATTGGCTCTAAATTCCTCACCAATCCATGGAAGGATTTTGATAACCCCTCAATGAACAAGAACATGAGTCTCCTATCTGTCACATCAAGAACCATAGCAAGTCTTTGAAATTATGTGGTATAACCATTCACTATCCCATGTTTCCTTAGCCATTTCAACTCCCTAAAATACACCTTTGGATCTCTTCTATCAATTCTTTCTATGAGCTTTTGTGTCAAATCAACATTAGTAGTAACAAGGTCAAACCCTTGTGTCACGATGCCATGATGCTACCATTTGTAAGCAACACCCTCCAAATGAAGGATGACAAACTTGATCGCTTCATCTTCAGTCATAGGGTTGAGTGAAAAATATGATCTAACTTTTGAACCCAAGCCCATGCAGTAACATTTCCAGAAACATTGAATGTAGGAAGTGACAACCTACTTACTTTGTGTTGGAGATCTCTATTAAATCATTGCATATGTTGTCATCCCAACAACAAACACTAAATTCAAAAAAAAATGATATCATAAAGTTCTCTGATACCACAAATGAGCTTTTGAGCATTCCCTTTTTATATTGATTTAGGTTAACTTTCAAATAAGCTAACCAAATTTATAAAACTCCTTGGGGCCGACCTGGAAGGTTATTATTAGTATTATTTTAAAATTTATTTATTAATATTATTATAATATTATATTATTATTTATAGTGTTTAAAGAAAAATTGCTAAATTAAAAAAATATCATTTAAACTATTAAATTAAAATAATATCATTTCTCCTAGACGGAGGGGACGTGACAGTCCTCCCATCCCAAGTATTGCTTGTCCCCAAGAAATGACAACTCTCAAAACCATGACCCACTTCATGCCAAGGCGACATCTCATGGATTGAGGTTCATCCATCTTGGGTCCTTTACACTTGTTGATCACAATTTCCCATGTCCCTAGATTCGACCAAGGAAATTCTTCAACACTTGCTAGGTTAACACTGTTTGAGCATTATGCAATCAGTTGCAATATCTTATCATGGTTGTCCTCATGCCTTTCCTTTCTCATAAGTAAATTTGCAATAGCTGGAAACCTCCTTGTATAAAACTCAAACACCTCTTTGAAGACAAATACTAGAAATTTTGTTTTCCATGAAATAAAAATTTCTTTGGTGGTTGTTCATAGTGTGTGGAAAAGACTGAGAATGTTGGAATCAGTAGTATTGGGATGGGAAACAACACTCAAAATGAGCCATATAGTATAATCCTTGACACCACAAGTCCAATCAGCCCAACCAAGTTGATGATTCTTTCCCGAAAGGTCTTGTTCTTGAATGGAATCCTTGACCAGTTCCACACCTTGAGGGGTTTAGTACTCTTGAACATACATCTTCATTATTTTCTTTTTAGTCATGCTTGGAGCTCCATTCCAATTGCATTTATAAACAAATACAACACTCATTGCCAAATCAACAACAACTTTTGATCCTCTTGTTGCAACAATAGCTACATGATCTACATTCTTCAAGGCCCACAGTATAATTGAGTAGTTCACCAAACCCAAATATATGCCATGCCAAATTGTGGTATTATCTGTATCTAGATTCAACACTAGGGAAGACACAATATTGTTTTTTGGGGGTATCAACATTGTGTTTGCAATCAATGTAATCCTTGGAATTTTAATTATATACTCCTTGTATGTTACAACAAGGGAAATATCTGCTTGCAATGTGTCATGGGTAGAAAAACCCTCTTGCTCATGAGCTTGAGCTATCATTTTTAGTTTTCCTTTGTAAAACTAGGGTGCCCATGGAACAAGTTGTCTAATAGCCTTATATGAGAAGGTCGTAATCTATTACAAGGAAACCTCTAGCTCAATAGTTTTTTTCCCACCAACAATCTTAAAGGTTCCACTTAAAATAGTTGGTTCCTTGAGCTTTAATTGATCTACAACTCATGTTTGGATAACCAAATAGTGAATTCCATTGTAACCCACTTTGATCTTAATGTTGTTGTGGGTTTTGGCATTTCTTTCACCAGTTCAAATAGCAATTGCACATTTGTGTCTTTCAAGAGACAAGGAAGGGCTTGAAACTCCATTGCTTGTCCTCGGGTGCTAGTTTCACCACATGCTGGAGTTATTTGGCCCATTACAATGATGGAGTTCCATTATCATGATTTTCCATATTTTGACAAAGCATAATCAAATCCCTTGGTGAAATATCTAATCCATGTGTAGCAACAATAGTTGCAACTTCTACAATAGAGGATGAGACATCCTTGCCTTTGGAAACACCTATTGATAAAAATATACATATGTCCTCATTGATTTGTGCACCAAGCTTACCAATCCATATTATACTATCAACATATGTAGCCCACTTTTGTAATGAGTCATTGGAATATGCGTGTGCTTCCTCATTTATTATTAGGCAATTTGTATTCATAATTTTTTGGTGAATTATTCTATTTACGATTTCCTTGAGGGTACAAGTAGATAGGAGATGACAGGCTTTGAGTTGCAACCATTGAACTTTCATGATTTTTTTAGTGATCACAACATATTCTTTATGATCTCCTTGTGCCTTAGAATGTTCCTTGGGTCCCATATCATTTTGTATAAACAAACCTAGACTTGGACAAGAGGATATTCATCACCTTTATTGCAAGTAGTATCCTTAACCCTTTCATCCTGACCAAGAGTTTGGAACAATACAGTGCCATCATACCATGGGTTGTAATCAAAATGCTTAAATTCTTCTATCGAGTTGAAAATTGTTGAGGTATCCTCAACACCTTCATATTTGTGTCCTTTTAATGTGGTAGTAAGTGGTTGCATCTTCATGATGCAAGGAATAGTGAGGCCATCATAGAATCTTGAATCATGTATGTACCTTGGATCCGCAAATGCCACATCCTGCTTAATTATAAAATCTTCAATATCAAAATGACCTCTATTTTTATTACCATGATTTAGCATCAAACGCCCTGAGGTAACTATCTCCATCTGATCTTCCTTTTGTACAAGGTCTTCTTGCATTTTTACTTCTAGATGCTTTGCAAATGATCTTCCTTTTTTACAAGGTCTTCTTGCATTGTTGCTTCTAGTTGCTTTGCAAATTAATCTACTACTTGTTGAACTTTTTCCTTTACTTTAATTCAATGCCAAGGCAATTTCCATATAGCATATAAACCCCCAACAAAGCAGAGAGTTAGAGCTATGAGATCCTCCAACATAGTGGGAAAATCTGAAGCTAATACAGAAGCAAGTAACCCAACAATTCCCAATCCACCAAATGTTTCAGTTACCACTCCAAGTATTTTTAGTTGAAAAGGTATAGCTGCAAATTTAACATTATATTCTTTGAACACTGATGGGATTTGTGCTTGCACTTTCTCCTCTCTATTGAACTCATCATCACTTACTAAACTGGGCCACTGATCTTCAAAGAACCCTCTAAACCCTCCTTTTGTTGAGCATTATTTGGTCCTAACCAAGTCTGATATTCTCCGAGCAAAGTTTGAATATCTAAAACAACATAAACAATGAATTTACATAGAGAACTATTGATAATAGACATTTATTTTGAACAATCTCCTCTTAAGATGCACTTTGTTGCAACTTCAACATTGGATACTCTAAGAATTGAATCAATATTTTTTCTACATGTCTTTTCGTAGCTTTCGTCCAAGGTAGAATCTGCTTCCTCCATGAGAAACTGTCATTTTCCATTAACTGTTGGTAATGCTTCCATTTGACAATAGTCTCCTTTATAGATATTAAATTAGCATCACATTTACACTTTTTGCAGATATTTGGACAAAAGAGTTGGTAATTTTGTGGCCCATTTTGGACAATTCTCTATCATGTTGTAAATCATCATCAAGCATCTTATAAATTTGTGAGATTTCATAAAGAGGATCTATCAGCATGTTAGTCCCAACATATAAGTCACCACATACCCTGTGCTTGCTCATGGTCAAGCTTAACCGTTGTTTTATCCATGTATAAGGGATGGAGAAACTACAACCAATGGTGGGAGTAGCTCCACCAAAGAGATAGTCTCCTAGATCCCACACCATTGCATGTGAATATCCTTGAATTTGAATAAAGGGATTCTTATGTCCCAGTCTATAGGGTATAACCTTCATCTCTCCAATTTTGTTAGGGTTTTCATGATGAGCTTGTGATTTCTCCTCATGAGGGTCAATCTTAGTCACATTAAGTTCTTCACAATAGTATAAATAATAACATCATCACATAGCAAATCATCATTGCATGATTGAATTACTTCCATACCTGGAACTTGGTTGGATGCTTCATCGAAATCACTTGAAATTAATGACACCTCTTCCTACATCTCAATCTCTTCACGCCTAGCAGATGGAGTCTTTCCCAGCTTCACTTCATTGGTTTTTTGTTAGTACATACAATCATTAGGAATCAACAAGGAATCCTCACCTTCAACTTGCTTATAGGGTTCCTCTTATTCTTGCTTTGTGATGTCTTGTAGCTTCGATTTTTCTTCCTGCTCTACGACTTCCTTCTCTTGTGAGTCTGGCTTTGATGTACCCCTCACTCTTTCATTTCCATCATCGTGGGCTCTTCTTCTTTCAAGAATGATTATTTTGGCTCTTGCTCTTTAATCTCCTCATTATCAGTTTTTGAATCTTCCTCTTCTTTCCTCTTTCATCTTATGTAGTTATAAAGTCATCTTTTATTTGGGTTTCTATATTCAAGACATCTCAAGTAACCATCAAAAGAAAGTAGAGATTTGATTTCTTTAGACATTCCTTGATATTGGTTGAAGATTTTGGTGGCTTCAAATGGGTACCTTTCTTGATCCTTCTATACTTTTAATAGTAGCTCTTGAATAGGATCTATGCCTTCTTCCTTGGGGAAATATTTAGGTCGCCAATCTATTTTCTTTCTCCAAGGTTCCCCCATGTGTCTATTGAAGATCAACATTCACAAAATTAGATCCACGAGCTACCAGGATTCCTAGTCTGATACCATTGTAATGTGCCTAAGTTTAAGCTTCATATTTCAAATTTTAAGCTCTTCAATTAATTTTCAAATATTGCTAAACCTTAATTGATGATAAACAAAAAATTGAAATTGGAAGGGACTATTAGATTTGTAACAATATTACTTAGCCAAACACTTAATTCTAAGAAATCATATCACTACCAATTTAGTAGATAACTAAATTTATATCTATAGAAAATCAAATGTCCTTACAATAATGTCTTTATTATCAAGCTAGCAAATTACAATAGTAGCATAATAGGCAATAGATGAATTCTCTATGTAGGGAAGATTAGAAACCTCTAGATCAAAATTGTGGTGGTCTTTGGCACACTTGAATGATGCCCTCAGATCAAGTCATATTGAAGCATAGGTAGATTCTGGTACCTTAGCTTGATTGCAAGTGTGTGAGGGTAAGGAATTTGTAACAGATCGTTCTAGTTTTACTCTTGAAAGTGCCTCATTTTTTATTCTGAGCAGTACTACAAATTTGATAGGTAATGTCTCCTCCAATTGGTGAAAATCTCAAGGCACTCTAAACATAGAGGGATTCATCCCTATTTGGAGTAGCAAACTCATGCGACAACCAAAAATTGATTATCAAAAACATTCCCTTTACTAGGCACCTTTAATCTGAAATTTGATGTCAACCTCCTTACATTACGTAGGGGTTTCTTCTTGCTAGCATTGCGCTCAGAAAAATCATTCATAAACCAGGTGTAGTTTATTAGCCCAAACTGCTCCTCCAAAGTGAAGGCACCTAGGAGAAATTTTTGGGGTTTCCTCCAAATATCTCAATGTGTTGATGTAGGGGTTTTCATCCCAACAAAAAACTCTAAATCTGGAAAAATTTGATATCATATGTAAAGTTCTCTAATACCCCAAATGAGCTTTGAGCATCCCCTTTGAAATTTATTTGGGTTAGTTTTCAAATAAGCCGACCAAATTTATGAAATTCCTTGGGGCCAACCTAGAAGGTTTTTATTATTATCTTTTTAAAATTTATTTATCAATATTATTTACAGTGTTTAAAGAAACACTATTAAATTAAAATAATCACTTCTCCTAAACAAAGGGGACATGACAATATCTCATCCATTGAAGTCATATTTGGATCGAGATTAAATTTCCCAACAATTGGTATTAAAGAATGTATATTTCTCATCATTATCCTATGTATGTTTCAATTTTAAAATTTATTTTATGGATTGATAATATTTTAAAATTTTATCTTTGTATTCAATTTATGCATTATAATCTTGTTGTAATTATTTTTCCCATCATTTTGTGCTTTAGAATCTTGTCACAATTGTTGTTCCCATCATTTTTCTTTTATGTTAGCTTAAGAATTCTTATCCTCATAATTGATGATGCATCTACAATGAAAGAAATCCATAGACAATAAAAATCTTTCCTTGTCTTTTATATAGCCCAAGTTTTCTTATAATTGGTCTACACCGACATTTTCCTCCTATGTATTTTTCAGTGTTATTCTCAATGATCGAATTCATTTACATAGAGAAATAGGGCTATAATTGATTTTTTGTCAATCTTGAAATATTAGAGAACAATTGCTACATGTTTTATGAAATCATTCATATTTCAATAGCCCCCTTCATGAGATCCTCACTTCATTGTTTCCCCTACTTTTATGAGACTCACCCTTCATATTTTGTGAAATCATTCAGATTTCAATAACCCCCTTCATGAGACTGACCCTTCATTGTTTCCCCTACTTTTATGAGTTGAGGCCCAATCCAATCTACATTTCCTCATTTAGTAATAAATACTAAATTCAAGCTTATGTCAGAGTGTAAAGTAGCAAATAGGAAGAGCATGTGCCATAGAATATTATTGGCCATCAAATTGTTTCCTTAGCCTACATGTCTAAACATCAACCTACACCACATCATTGTTGCACATTCATTCATATATTTATGGCAAAAGCAACCTACAGTAAATCAATCGTGCAAATACAATTATATTATATCTATGGAGAAAAATGCACTCCAAATGCGATGGAGTTTGAGTGTCAAGTATCTTATTCTTGTTTTCTCCTCGTCTTGATTGCATGGACAACCAAATGACTAAAAACCCAAATCATGTTTGACTATCAGATCTCATAATCACATTTACACCTATTCTAATTGTGTGAATAGCCCATCACATAAGATACTACAACCAAAATGGTCTTTGTCTCTTTTATTTAGGTATTACAAAAATAGAGTTCATTTTATGGATTTTGCGTACAAGCGTCAATAGTGCAAGTATAATATTAAACAACTCTTGTAATTTAGACTTTGGCCTTTCATGTTTTCATGTTTCGTTAATTTACAGGAGGTGTTCAGTGCAAATAACTTTTTATGTTACGAATGTCTCTTTGGCTATCTTGATTTGCAAGAAATAGATACGTTATATGTATTCTTCAAATTATACTTGTTAATTTGGTCTTACAAATTGCCTAATTTGATCTTGTTTCAAAGTGTATTTAAATAAAAAATGTCAATGCATCATATAGATTTGTTTGTTTAGCCATGGATTATTTAAAGCATGCTCATTTATCAAAATATATCAATTGGTACTTTTACAAATCTATAAAACTATTTCAAAATGTATTTAAACAAAACTCATCAATGCATCATATAAATTTATTTTGTTTACAATTATATGGCCCTTTAACTTTGCAAGGTCATCAATTTTAAATGTCAATACTTACATGGATAGAGTTTATAATCGTATTACCTCCTTTCACATATTGAGGGGAACAATTTAATGAGAAGTAATGTATCCTTGTACACCAAAATTATGATACCTCAACCCCTCATGCTCATTATAGATATTGTGGATACTTATCTATACAATAAATGTAGGGGTGTGTGAAAGAAGTTGAGTCATTACATTTGACCTTAAAATTTGAGGCACTTAGAGATGGAATCTTGAAAAAATTCACCAATCATAAAATGTAGTACTCGAAGTCTAGTTTCCAAATATTTAATTTATTTTAATACTCAGATGATGTAAATTGATTTTCAATAGACGTTTCTAAAAACCATTATTTAAAAGTTACTTTTTTTTACCATACCATGCACGTGTATGTCATCCATATTTTGACCTAAATAATCATAGTTTTCTAAATCTTTTTGGAAAAAGATGTGTAACTTACTGAAGCACGTTTTTGATATTTTTTATTGAATTTTTTTGTTAATTTTTTATTGGCCATATTTGTTGTTTTGAAAAATCATCATGTACGTCACGCATAAGATGACCTAAACTTCTCATTTTTTATTTTTTATTTTCAAATTGAAAAAAATTGTTTGGAGTACGTTCTCATACAATTCATTTTTCAAAAAAATATTTTAATAAAATGTTATTAAATACTAAAAACCATGATATTTCAAGTTTATGGACTAGTTTCATCAGAAATTAATTGAAAAATAGAAAAAATAATCCAATTGTAAAATAAAATTAGATATTTGGAATCTACACTATCTCATCTATAATGGGTTTTAATTTCATCAAAAAAAATTGTAAAAAAGGTCTTCAGACATATGTCCATAGTCATTATTTTCTTGTGACATTGGCATACAAGTCAAACCAAGTCCAAAGCTTAGGTTTGGGTCCCCAAGCCTTTTTCCGAACTGGAAAACAAAGCAAAAACCCAACCAAAAATTCAAATTTTAAAAAATGGGATCTCATTGTAAAACGAGATCACGTTTCAAAAAAAAAAAAATATGCTTTTAAGAAATAGGATCTCGTTTTCAAAACGAGATCCCATTTTTTGAAATGGGATCCCTTTTTAAAAAAAAGTAGGATCCCTTCTAAAATGGGATCCCATTTCATAACTCGGGGCCCCGAACCTAAACGGGATTCCATTTTGTTGAACCCGATTTCGAGATTTTGGCTAAGGAAAAAACTTCCACGTTTCGTGGACTCAACTTCTTGCATCTACCTGCAGATCCAACTCTATACAACTTGTGTTAGGAACTTTGAGGGCAAAAATTAATGTATTATGATAAATTCATAGGTCATATTCTCATTTAAAATTTATTTTGTATTATTTTTTATAATGAATGTATGCACAAAGTCAAGTAATGGAGCAATGTACAGATAGGTGAAAAAATATTATGACCTAAGTTAACATATAGTACCATAAAAATAGCCTTTGTACATTTATGCAATGTAGTTTTTGTTCATTTTCTTATAAAATAATATGGACCACTCATTTCATTATGAAAATAATATATATCATGGATCAATCTTAGTACCTCACTAAAACAAGGATATGTTTTCAATTTGAGTCACACTCAAAATCTTAGTACCTCACTAAAACAAGGATATATTTTTAATTTGAGTCATACTCAAGTTCTTCATTAAAACAAAAAGATTACCCACAAGAATGAAAACAAAAAGGATTTATTCATTCAAAACATACAATAAAATCATCCAAAACTTGTTTCGGGGCACTACCCCTCATCAGTTGGATTTACAATGTATGAGAAAGAGTGGGTAGCAAGAATAAATAGAGAGAGACTCTTGTGGCGAAAAGAAACATGTTGAGCCAAGAGTGGAAGTAGAAGAAGAAACTTTCTAAAAGGAGTAGAAGCAGAAGAGGAAACATTCCAAAAAGGCTCCTGTGGTGAAAAAGCATGCCGAAAAGGAGTGACAAAAATATGGGAGTTTCCAAAAGACGAAAACTTGTCTCTACTTAACTCAATTATAGAAAGAGCAGACTCAACGAGTTAGCTACTTTCTATAATTGGCCCATTGGGCCCCCACTGGGCCCCCACCGGGACTTCCCAGGAGGTCGCTCATCCCAGTGTACTCTCACCTGAGCGCGCTTAACCTGGAGGTTTGCACACCTATCGAGGCCACATGAGCACCTAGGAAATTGTGAAGTACAATAAACAATTAAGTATATTTAGAATAGAATCTACTTCTAAGAAGAAAAGAACCCAATTTTCTTGGATTGCGCCAACAGACCCTCGAAGGTGGAATTTTCAAGAGGAAAGGGACCCCCTTGGTTTTTAAGTTGGATTACTGTGAATCCGCCAAGCTTTAAACCTTGGGGCCACCCTAAACCCTAAACTTCATCGGCTCTACCAGCAAGTTCCTGCTCTGCAACATATTCCACCTTTGAGGGTCTGTTGGCGCAATCCAAGAGGGTTATTTTCTTCTTAGAAGCATATTCTATTCTAAATATACTTAATTGTTTATTGTACTTCACAAATTCCTAGGTGCTCATGTGGCCTCGATACGTGTGCAAACCTTCAGGTTAAGCGCACTCAGGTGAGAGTACACTGGGATGGGCGACCTCCCGGGAAGTCCTGGTGGGGGCCCAATGGGCCAATTATAGCTTGTTGAGTCTGCTCTTTATATAATTGAGTTAAGTAGAGACAAGTTTTCGTCTTTTGGAAACTTCCATATTTTTGTCACTCCTTTTCAACATGCTTTTTCGCCACAAGAGCCTTTTTGGAATGTTTCCTCTTCTACTTCTACTCCTTTTAGAAAGTTTCTTCTTCTACTTCCACTCTTGGCTCGGCATGTTTCTTTTCACCACAAGAGTCTCTCTCTATTTATTCTTGCTACCCACTCTTTCTCATACATTGTAAATCCAACTGATGAGGGGTAGTGCCCCGAAACATGTTTTGGATGATTTTATTGTATGTTTTGAATGAATAAATCCTTTGTGTTTTCATTCTTGTGGGTAATCTTTTTGTTTATCTGTTTCTCTATTTCTCATCCTTAGAGCTGTAAGTGATCTTATAAAAAAATTGAACTCCTAAAATTTTTTAACTCCTAAATTTTTTAACTCTTACATTTTTTAACTCCTAAATTTCTGAACTCCTAAAAAATTTTAACTCCTAATTTTTTTTAACTGCTCTTCTGCTTCTACTCCTTTTAGAAATTTTCTTCTTCTACTTCCACTCTTGGCTTGACATGTTTCTTTTCACCACAAGAGTATCTCTCTATTTATTCTTGCTACCCACTCTTTCTCATACATTGTAAATCCAACTGATGAGGGGTAGTGCCCTGAAACATGTTTTGGATGGTTTTATTATATGTTTTGAATGAATAAATCCTTTATGTTTTCATTCTCGTGGGTAATCTTTATGTTTATTTGTTTCTCTGTTTCTCATCCTTAGAGCTGCAAGTGATCTTATAAAAAAATTTAAACCCTAAACCCTTAACTCCTAATCTTTTTTAAACCCTAAACCCTTTTCGGCATGCTTTTTCGCCACAGGAGCCTTTTTGGAATGTTTCCTCTTCTGCTTCTACTCCTTTTAGAAAGTTTCTTCTTCTACTTTCACTCTTGGCTCGGCATGTTTCTTTTCGCCACAAGAGTCTCTCTCTATTTATTCTTGCTACCCACTCTTTCTCATACATTGTAAATCCAACTGATGAGGGGTAGTGCCTCGAAACATGTTTTGGATAATTTTATTGTATATTTTGAATGAATAAATCCTTTGTGTTTTCATTCTTGTAAGTAATCTTTATGTTTATCTGTTTCTCTGTTTCTCATCTTTAGAGTTGCAAGTGATCTTATAAAAAAATTTAAATCCTAAAAAAAATTTAACTCCTAAAAATTATTTAACTCTTAAATTTTTGAACTCCTAAAAAAATTTTAACCCCTAAAATTTTATAACAATGTCAAATATCATGGATTGTATACAAAATTTTATCAATAAAATACTATGAATTTTTATACATAGAAATTATTCTTCATATTTATTTCATTTGTAACATATATGTCTATCAACACAATCTTTTTACTAAACACAATAACTTTTGAATGTATATTTTATTGGAGTGTGAAGTAACTTAATTATTAGCATCGTCATAGATGGGAATTTGCATCACCCAATTCCTACAACGTATGGTTTTAGAAGGTTTACTACAATGCTTTCACAAAACGACATAGAATATGAAGATGTATATTCCATAAATGATGACCTTTTTTATTTTGTTCCAAGTACACAAAGAATCAATGAAACAGTCATATTTGATTTTCCTCCAAGTATAAAAAGAGAAAATGAAGAAGTATTCACCTCTACTCCATATGAACATTATACTAATGTTTTTCTTGCAACTGAAGATCATTTATCATCTAAACAATCAAATGTCCTAGCTAAACCACCTTTGGTTGCTCCTACACAAAAGGTAGGACATGTTGAAACATTTCAGACACCATAATCCTTATTGAAGCAAAACATATTAAGAAAGACACAATATCTAATGGTGGGGCAATGAAGAAAAATACACTTGTTGAAAAGTGGAAAATTAAGCAAGATTATTATTCTCGTCATAGTGTCTTTCGAGAAAAAAACCAATGTCGAGATCGATGGGAGTATGTTTTGCTAAATTATAGAAGAATAAGAGATTATGAGTCACATATTCCCTCTGGCCATGATATCTATTGGAATATAACAAGTAGGGAGAGTTGAAAAAAAAATCCACCAAACTTTTCAAATGAACTTATAGATGCAATGGAGGTCAATTTTGGTAATGATAGAGTTATTGATCTTGGTAACATAACTATTAATACTTCAAACAACAATTATACATTTAGTGACAAAATTTATTCTCCAAATGAAAATGATCCAATTGATGAATTTGATATACCAAATACAACATATAAAGACTCATTAAACATTGATAATGAAATAGAAAAATGTTACATAGGTAAAAAGTGGAAATCAACAATTAAAACAAGTGGTATAAAAAATGATATTCTTAAAAACAACAAATTAGTTGGGTGATCCCACAATAGTGGTTTACAATTTTTGGGCAAATTGGACACTGCAATTATTATTTTTAACTAAATCTTCACTTTCGGGCTCTTGTAGCGGCTAAACCGTGAGGAATTTGAAAATGATGCAAACTAGAGTCTCATCACATTTTGTCTCTAGATTCTAAAAATATATTTTTTAAATTTTTTGGAATCAAATTGCACTTTTTTTTTCCATCTCCCACGAAAACTGGTTTTTTTCAGAAAACAACATTTTTAAAAAGTGACGCTCACTGTATACAACATAAATTTTTTGTATGAAGGATAAAATTCTAATTTTTTAGAATTTAGATTTGTAACTATGGTATCTAGCAATTTCATTTGGTCTCATAGTTTTTTATTGAATATTTTTCGTTAATCAAGTTTCAAAGTCAAACCAATTGCAATTCAGACATAAGCGGACTGTATACAACATAATTTTTTCTGTATGAATTGAAATTCAATTTTGTTTTTTTAATGGATCAAGGACATGAATACCCAACCTCAACATATTTTTAAAAAATTTATTTTGATAATCTGCCATTTTTCCACATGTGTAGACCAGAGATTTTGATTTTCAGTGAAAAACCTATGTTTAATAAAACTAAAAAATAAAATACATTATAATAGCAAATCATATTAAAATTATATTCGACGGATAGCTCGTTCCGAGGACTATCATTATCTAGTTGGGTTTCTGAAGTTTTCTGCATTTTCATTTTCAAATTGAGCTTTGAACGACAATTTTTTGAGGAGATAGGGGAAAAAGGGGGTTCGGCCAAACCCCTGCATAGGTTCGGCCGAACCCCTTTAAGTGGTTCAACCGAACCTAGCCCCTTTAAAATAATGAAAAAAATTCACGGGGTTCGGGAAAATGATAGGATTTGTTTACAAAAATCCCTATTAAGGGGGTTCGACTGAACCCTAGTTCGCTCGAACCCCTTTATTTTAATATTTCCGCTCACATGTCAATGGGGTTCGAGCGAACATAGGGTTCGGTCGAACCCTGTGGTTCGAGCGAACCCCTTCACTTTGTGTAGAGGGAAAAAATGACTTTTCCCTTCCTCCACAAAAGTGTTCACCACTTATGTGGGTTCACCCAGTTGTTTCTACATTGCAAATTGTTGAATAGGTCATATGAAATGTCATAAAAAAAAAATCTCGAATGCAAAAATGATTAAATAAAAAAGAATTAAGTGATAAAAAATTGATTAAATTGGAAGAGCAAAAGATCAATGTGCAAATGAATCTGGTTACAACTCAAAATTCTATTGGTTAAGCAATGTTGAAAATATTTCAATCATTTTCAAATGAAAAATGATTTTGTTCAATGTTTGTATTTAGTTAAGCTAATTTTGTATGAGATTTAAATAAAATGCAAAAAGCAATTTGTATTTTAAATTTATTATAGTACAATAAATTTTAAATGTGGATTTATTTTTCATTTTTTAATACAATATAGTTTTGATGGATATATAAATGTGCATTGATATTATGATTTCTTATTTACTCATCTTGGTTTAGTGGATCAAAATCGTTTATTGGCTTGTAGAATTTGGATAGTTGAACTCATTTATTTTCTTTGCAATTTTACACATCTAACATTTGTTTTCTTCTTATCAAATATATATTTGGTTTTAGTAAAGTACAAAATGAAATTTGATTAAAATTGAATAATATGTTGGTAATGATACCCAAGATACATAAATACCTATGAAAAAGTTTATCAATAGTTCACAATTTCATATTCTTTATTGAAATGTGCATTGCTAAATCCAACCACAATTTAATATTTGTGTATCTCAATATCATTTCATAGGATTTAGGATCATAACAACTAAACTCAAACTATAAGGAAGTAAGTTAGGATTTCCAATAAGTTCGATGACATTATTAACTTGTGAGCAAGAGTAGCATTACCAACAACAACATGCTTTTTTTTATGCCTCAAGCATTTGTTATAGGTACAATCATACTTAACTCTTTCTGATATTTTGCTTCTCCTTACAGACTAGAAGATATCACTTGTGCATAGTGCATAGATTCATCCTTTTCACTTTTCTTATAGTCTTGGTCTAGTTTCTATCTCTAACTTTTTCATTCCTTGACTTCTAAATTATTTTGTTCTTTTACGTGGAAGCTTCTTCATTTTGACATCAATACAATTTTTCAACAATTTAGGCCAAAACATCTTCTTTAGATACCAATTTATAGTTATATTTTTCTCTACAAGATTTTGAGGTACTTCACTTTTCAATTTTCTTCTCCATAGGGCTGAAGGATAGCGCCAACTTAGCTCCCCCTAAATTCGTGCTTCCTTTCAAACTAGTCTATGGCATGTATCTTGCATGGTCATAGATTTATTATCATCATCATTTTTCGTTTGTTTCCTTTTCCTACTTTTGTAAGCTTTCTCTCATTTTCCATGGTGCTCTTCTTCATATCTTGTCTAGGTGATTCCATAAAGCCATATCTACAAAATCGTGCTATGTGTCCAAAGTTGTTGCACTTCTAACACACAATGTCATGGCCAAATGAATCATAGTTTTCCTTGATGAAGCTTGTAGTATTTCTTGCACAATATCTGCAATTCATTTCTTTGTGGCCAAAATAGTTGCATGAAAAGCAATATCCATTGAAAGAGTAAAACTTCCTAGGGTTAAATTTTCTTTCATTTTCCTTTAAAATTGTGACATTCTCATCAAACTTTGTAAACCTTCTTTGGATTTTCCAATTCATTTTTCAAAATGACAAGTTCTTGTACCAACTTGTCACAATCTCTCTTTTGCACTTAACTTGATCTTTATCTCATTTTCAACTTGTTCAACCTCTACAAGTTGAGTTCTTAAATCTTCAATTATTTTGTTTAATTCCTCCAAGCTTTTTGTCAATTCCTTAGTTTTCAATTTATGCTTGGTGACCTTCTTCTTCAATTCTTCATTTTTCTTGTATGCATAATGTAGTTCTTCCTCTAGATCTGTTTCTTCATCTTCATGGCATTTTTTTTCTTCTTCATCACATTCTTGATCAACATCTTGTTATTCATATTCAGCCATAAACAATATTTCTTCTTCATCATTTCTTGGGCAACCTTCACTTTGTTCTTTTGAAGTGTTGTTGTCTTTCTTTGAGTAGAAACTCTTTTTGTGTTTTTGGAATTTCTTCTTTGACTTGTGCTTAGAATTTTTCTTTCCCTTTTTCTTTGTGTATATCTCTTCTTCATCCTTGCTTGTGTCACTTGAGTTGCTATCACTTTGAGGATAATTTGAAGCATAACGTCCAACTTCTCCATAATTGAAACATTTAAAAGGATATTTCCCTTTGTACTTACCTCTTCCCTTTTTAAGCTTCCTCATGAAATAGGCCTATGCTTCATCATCACTTGACTTCTTATTTGAAGTATCATGTTTTGTTTTTCCTTTATTGGATGCTTTGAAAGAAATTTCATTTTGTGGTGTCTTCCCTTCAATCCTCATTTCATAAGCAACAAGAATCCCGTGTAGCTCATCTTTTGTTAGCTGGTCTAGATTTGTCAATTCTTCTAATGCTGCTACCTTGGCCTCAAATTTTGTGGATAGAGAACTTAGTATTTTATCAACAACAAAATCATCAGCAATGTCTTCACCAAGTCCTTTCATAATGTTCATTGTTTCATCAACACGAAGAAAGTATGATGCTATGTCTTCATCTTCATTCATCTTGAGAGTCTCCATCTTCCTTCGATGAGTTTGTAGCTTTGCCTTCTTTACTTTGGCATCTCCTTCATAGATGTTTTGAAGCTTAACCCATATCTTTTTTGCTGATTTGCAACGCATGACTTTTGTAAATTCAGAATCTGTTAGGTTACAAAGAAGAGCATGCTTAGCTTTGGCATTGTTCTCACTTCTCTTTTTTCCCGGCTTGATTCGTTGGAGGGGTTGTTGGAGGTGTATACCCATCAACAACGGATTTCCACACATCAAATCCAAGTGCATTCAAATATGCTTCCATCTTGATACTCCAAAATGCATAATTAGTCCCATCAAAGATGGGTGCTTTCACTGTATTGTTATAATCTGCCATAAGTGCTCTTAAGGATCTCCTTCAAGCGGTTAGGCTTTCAAGAAGGACCTTGCTCTGATACCAATTGAAGAGCACAAAAGATTTACTAAGAGGGGGGGTGAATCAGTAAATCAAACCAACTTTCAATTTTTAACTTTCCAAACTTCTTACAATCAACTTTTAGATATGATTCAATGAAAACAAGATAACTCTACTTTATTGAAATGAATTAAATGTCTTTACAAATGGAAGTAGGTACCAACCTACTTGATATACAATTGAGATGATGTTTTAAGCTACAACTTACAAGGAACACCCAATCCTTTACAATTTTTAGTAGGCACCAACCTACAAGGAGCACCAACCCCTAATCCAAGGCATCAAACCTTGACTTGATGGATGAAGTAAATGACTTCAATCAGACCTCCACTCTCCCAATCCTCCAATCTACCTTTGTGATAAAATATCTCACATTCATCCCACACAAGAAAATGGGTTTATGATATGAACCACATAATTCTTCACAACCATACCTTGCACTTTGATTTGGATGTTTCTTATGTATGTTGCCCAAGCATTGCAACCTTCAAATGAAAGAACATATCTTCATTTGAATCCATTCAAAATCTGTCCCTTCATAAAACAAATCTGTATTTGTTTAACATAATCGAATCTCTTTGTTAAGATTTTCCTTTTATTATTAAATCTGGTCTTCTATTTTAGGATTAAAACACATCTCTTTAACACGTCACTTGGCAAATGTCTTTTTAATAATAAATCGCTTCTCTTAGAAGCACACCTTTTCAGGAATAGTTTCGATTGCTTTGGTGATTAAGCACGTCTTTTCAATACACTTCTTCAAAGTTGTCTGAGAGTTTGGCCACGTCCTTCCAAGATAGACAAGTGATTTTTAGATAGATCACATCTTTAGAAAGACACGTCTTTTTTATTAGTTCTAAAAAACGTCTTTTGTAACATGTCTTTTTCAGAAATTAAATTGAATTAATTTATGAGGCTCACATCTTTTGGATGAGTCGCTCTTTATTTAACCAGCACGTCTTTTGGTTATATTTTGTAATGTTTGCAACATACTGTAGACTAGATCGCATCCCTCCAAATATTGATATGAGAATTTTTAATGAAATTACTTTCATCGATGTATATGTATACCAATACACTCTTACATTGATATACTTATATTTCAGATTGCCTTTTGACTAGCAATATGTTTTTTTCAAATTTCATTGATATATAGATTCTTCAATATACTTTTACAGACGTGCAATGTAAAAACTCAAGGCTTTAAATTCATGATATTCTAAGTCTTGTTTTTCATACCTTATTAAGGCATATCTGCACGATTTGTGGCATTTGACAATATTTGTTTTTTTCATATTTGACATCAATGACAATATTTCCAACATATACATCTTCATCTTCTATCATTTTGTGAAAGCATTATAGTGAACATCATAAAACTATACTTTGTAAAAGTTGAATGATGCAAATTTCTATCCATGATAATGCCAACAAAATATGTTGTTTCACATTGTAGTAAAATATACATTCAGAATTTAATATGTTAAGTAAACATATTGTGTTGAGAGACCTATATGTTGCAATTGAAATAAGTACTAAGAACAATTTCCATGTATTTAAATTTTTTAAGTATTTTATTAATAAATTATGTATACAATCCATTTGGCATTGTTATTTTGAGGTGCTCTTTTGCTTGAAAATATGGAACTATGTATATATGTTGTGCTTATTGTGTCTTTCTATGTCTTATGGTTGTTATAATGACTTCTTAGCCCCTTATTGAATCTCATTTTCTATAAGTTAATATATGTTATGTTGTTTAATTGAATTTTATGCAATAAAAATAATAGTTTTAACTACCTATGTTTAATAACAAAATTATAATCAATGCATTTTGTTGCAATGCATTAATTGAAAAAAATAATTTATTACAAAAGTAATATTTAATGGGAATATGGCCCATGAATTGATCCTTATACATCATTTCTCCCCTCAAAGTTCCTAATATAGATTGCACAGAGTTGGACCTGCATTTATTGTATAGAAAAATACCCACAATATCTAAAATGAGTGCAAGGGGGTTAAGGTATCATAATGATGGTATACGTCCTACCGCTAGCATAAAAAAGTAGACATTATCATAGCAGAGAGTATGCCCTATATATAGTAGGTGCCCGAGTAGATCTAGATCTTTCTAGATAGACTGTGTCCTAATTATTTGGTTTTAGCTAGAGCTAAGTGAGAATGAGATTAAGTTGTGATGAAGGAATTTATTGTTAGTGATGGGGGAAGATGTCCGATATGTCACCCCTTCTTATATCAATTTCATAAGTTGAAACTACTTAAGATCTTGGGGAAAGGATTCACTACATTTCATTAAATTATTCCTCTCAATATATGAAAGGAGGTAAAGGGCCATATAATTTTAAACAAAAAAATCTGTAACGCCCCACCACGCAAACCCCAAATGACAACACAACTAACTCACAATTATGACATACATTTTTATTTCTTTAAAAAGTTTTAAAAAATAAGTTTAAAAATTTAAAAATTTAGAGAAATCACTAGCAGCGAGGAAAAGAGACAGAAAAAAGATTAAGAAGATTAAGAAGATTCAAAAAAGATAGATTGTAAAAAACATACATGAATTTTATTGTTCAAAACTAGTTTCGCCTTTACAAGGTTCATCAGTTGAACTCAAGAAAATTACATGAAAGATGGAGTATAAATGGTGGAAACAAATCCACTGCTTTTACAAAAAAATTGTTTGTTGCAAAAATGTTGCAAACAAAAACAGAAAAAATTTGAAAAGGTGGAAACAAATCCACTACAATTCAATTTTGAAATAGATTTATCATTTTAGACTTGTTTCCAAAATTGAAAAGATACTCGAAAAAACAATCTGTAAGAGAATCAAAAAATCTGTGAGAGAATAAAAAAATCACGAGTAATAAATACTAAGTGATTTTCTAATTTAAAGTTCAAATCAAAAATAATTAGTAAGAAACTAATTATTTAAAAAAAATAAAAATTAAAGTTTAATGAAAACTTTAATTAAAATTTTGCAAAGAATTATGGATTTGAACTTGAAATTGCACTAGAAAATCTACTTCGAGTGATGAAAGAACCAAGCTGACTAGAATTTTGCCAACAAATCCTTGGAAGCGGAATATGGTTGAGCGCGGGAACTTTTTGGCAAAGCCGAAAAATTTCAAGGTTTAGGATGGCCCCCAGGTTCATCACTTTAGTCGGTTGACTAAAGTAAAGTTTGAAGATCAAGGGGGTCCTCTTTCTTATCTTAGGCTAAAACACCCAATGAAGAAGCACTGACTTGTCTTTCACAGAAACTTTGTTGAAGCGGGGAAGCAAAAATTTGGTGGGATAACTGCAAGCACGTAACCTCTAATAGAAGAGCTTCTTGAGTTTGTAACACCCTGTAGGCTCTGATTCTCAAAAAAGGTATCTCTAAAGTTCGCTAACAATGAAGGATCTCTTATGATGCAGAGGATGCTAGGATCTATAGGGGATATACTGGTAGGCATTAAGCTCTTTCTAAAAACGGGAGGGGGAAAGAATGCCTGAAGAACAAAAACCAAAACCCTTGAAGATCGAAATGTCAAGAAGAACAACATTGGAATATGAGATGCAGGGATTAATCTTAATCTTGGGGTAGAAGCTTTGATAGGATGAAAGATAGTGTTGAAGTGAAGCCTCGGACCCGGACCAGATGCCAAACATCATCGATAAATCTCTTATAATAGATAAGAGAAGAGAAATCTTCCATGGAAGAAATTTGTCGCTCGAGATGGCAGAGAAACAAACAAGAATACACAACAACAAAATTACTCCCCGTTGTCGTTCCTCTAATCTGTTTAAAAACCAAACTGTCAAACTCCAAGAAGTGGTAGTTCAAAACTAACTCTGTCAATCCCATGATCATGTTGATAAGTCGAACGTCCAACTTGTACTCAACAAAATAGAGAGAGACCATATCCTTTAATGCAGAAAGGCCCGCAACGGTGGGAATGCTCGAGTAAAGTGATTCAACATTGAAGGAGAAAAGAAGATAGTTTTGGGGAAGGTGGAGAGACTGAAGATCTCTGAGAAGGGAAACTGAGTCTGCAAGATGGTTTGGTTGACAGAGAAAAATGGGCAGATAATGAAGTAACTTGGAGGTAGGCTCAAGTAAGTAATAGGAGTAGGAACAGATAGGTCTACCAACAAGGATGGGTTTATGAATTTTAGCCAGAAGGTAGAACGCACAAGGCTTGACTTGACTAAGAGGAATCTGCAACAAAAAATTCTTAACATTCTTTAGAAAGAAAGAGAACTTATCAATAATAGAAAGAAGCTTCATTCACATAATCTGCCAAGGGACGTCAGAGACAGGAGAATAAATAGCAGAATCAAAGAGTTGTCGAAGTCCTTCATTGCAATACCAAGATCTGTCAAGGATGACTAAACCCTCGTTCTTGTCTGTTGGCTTGATCAGGATAGAAGAATCTTTCTAAAGCAACTTAAAGGCTTTCAGGAGCTTGGGCTTTGAATTGAAGGAAACAGTGGCAAGTTGTTTCTGAAGAATATCTTCGTCGGTTCTCAAGATGTCAACAAGTTCACACACTTCCACAGGAGGATTCCACCAAGAGTTAGAGTTACAGAAATGTGGAGGGAAGACACCAGAAAAAGGAAGATTGATATCTGAAGGTGGATCAAGTTTAGGATCGAAGAAGGTCCACAAATGGAGCTGCCTAGCGAAGGATCAAAAGTCTGCAAGAATAGACTGAAGAGGCATTGGAGGGGGTTGGGGAATAAACTTCAACCTGAGACCAAGCACCCACGTCTCATCATAGGAAAGTGTGTGAGAGGAACAATTATGAATGGCTGAATTAGAAACTCAGAATTCAACCTTCGAGGGACACTTCTAAGAAAATAAAATGAGAGAAGGATGCTCAATCAATTGCAGCCCCCTAGAGGCCTAGGCAGAAGCATGGTCATTTGGAGCTTGTGACTGATTTCGATTCAAACTTTGATTGTGCTTGTGACCTCGTCTCTGATGTCAGTCGTGGTTCTGGAAATTTTTTCGGTTGCCATGTTGGTTGCCATTTGAAGAATTTGCCTTTGTGGAGGAGGAAGGCAGTTCTACAAATTGAACAAAATGACTTATGTTCCTGTCGGAAAGGGATTTTGAGCGCAATCTTCCAGAGGTAATGGAAGTGGAAGTGTTCATCTTTTTCTGGGTAGCATCCCTGGAATGAATCCCATTTTTTGGCAGAGGTGGGATTTGAGGTGTAGGCAACAAGGGAGGTCTATTCTTTGACTGGGGAGATTTATGCTTTAGATTTGGCTTAGGCAAAGAAGTTTTCTGAGCAGCAGCAGGAGAGTTAGAAGTGCCAGTCAAGAGAGAATGAACATCTTTTAATTCTTTCTGCAGAGAAGAGAATTTAGTATTCAACTTATCATTGATAAGTTCAACAATATATTTTTCAACAGGTAATTGATCCACATATTTTAATGCCTCATCACGAGTTGATTGTCTAGCAGAAGCAACTGCTGCTTGTGCAATTTTTTTGAGCATCTTATCAATTAAAAAATTGTTAAATAGAGACTCAAAAATATTTTTGGCAGTATCATGCCAGGAATCAACAGGGACAAACAAAATGCCAATGAAAGATTGATTTTTAATAGAATCAACCGTAGCAGAAAGCGAGGCAGAAAAGGAATCAACAGAAGCATTAATAGCAACAAGATGATTATTAGCAGCAATCTCAATGGCGGAAATATAACCATCTAAGAATTTTTTATTTACTTCATTTTGAGCAAATTCAAGCAAAGAAATGAGTAAAGTATTTGCCTCTGTATCATTTACAATGATTTTGGGAGGTTTCACCTATAGATTTTTTGGTAAAACACCAGCATCTCGAAAGGCCGAGATCTTTTGATGGAATTCCGAGGACCGATCAGCAACAAGATGTAATCGTTCGAATTCCTTGACGGCAGTTTGCACCAAAGAAGAAATTGCAGTAGGAAAATCTTTTGGTTTATCCATAGAATGAGCACCATGAGGTGGATTTAAATGTGCTTTATCCGAAGAGAGGGCACCAGAATGAGGTTGCACATCATGTTGGGGAGCTGCACCTATTTGGGAAGGTTGCACACCATGTGGAGGGGGTCGTGAAACATCTTCAAGAGGCTACATGCCTCTTTGGAGGGGTTGTGAGCCTCTTTGGAGAGGTTGTGCAACATCCAAAGGAGGTTGTGTTCCTTTTTGAAGAGGTTGCACACCTCCTTGGAGAGGTTGCGCAACACTAAACAGAGGTGTAGCAACATGTAGGGGGGACATTGCACCATGACGACCCTGTCCAATCTCAAATTCCAATGTTGTTCTTCTTAACATTTCAATCCTCAAAGGTTCTGGTTTTTGTTCTTCAGGCATCCTTTCCACCTCCTGTTTTCAGAAAGAGCTTAATTCCTACCAGTATATCCCCTATAAATCCTAGCATCCTCTGCATCAGAAGAGATCATTCATTGTCAGCGAACTTCAGAGATACCTTCTTCGAGAATCAGAGCCTGTGGGGTTTTGCAAACTCAATAAGCTCTTCTATCAAAGGTTACGTTCTCGCGGTTATCCCACCAATTTTTTGTTTTCCTGCTTCAACAAAGTTTAGACAAGTTGGCGCTTCTTCATCGGGTGTTTTAGCCTAAGATAAGAAAGAGGACCCCCCTGGTCTTCAAACTTGACTTTAGTCAATCGACTAAAGCGATGAACCTGGAGACCACCCTAAACTCTGAACTTTTTCAGCTTTGCCAAAAAGTTCCCGCACTCAACCATATTCCACTTCCAAGGATCTGTTTGCGAAATCCTAAATGGCTTGGTTCTTTCATAACTCGAAAAAGAAATTCTAATGCAATTTCAAGTTCAAATCCATAATTATTTGCAAAATTTTAATTAAAGTTTTCATTAAACTTTAATTTTTATTTTTTTTTTAAATTAGTTTCTTGCTAATTATTTTTTTATCTGAACTTTAAATTAGAAAATCACTTAGTATTTATTACTCATCATTTTTTTATTCTCTCATAGATTGTTTTTTTGAGTATCTTTTCAATTTTGGGAACAAGTCTAAAATGCTAAATCTTTTAAATTTCAAAATTGAATTGGAGTGGATTTGTTTCCACCTTTTCAATTTCTTTCTGCTTTCATTTGCAACTTTTTTGCAAAAGACAGATTTTTTGTTAAAGCAGTGGATTTGTTTCCACCATTTATACTCCATCTTTCATGTAATTTTTTGAGTTCAACTGATGAGCCTTGTAAAGGCGAAACTAGTTTTGAACAATAAAATTCATATCTATTTTTTACAATCTACCTTTTCCAAATCTTCTTAATCTTCTCAATCTTTTTTCTGTCTCTTTTCCTCGCTACCAGTGATTCCTCTAAATTTTTAAACTTTAAATTTTTAAATTTTTTAACTTAAAATTTTTGAACTCACAATTTTTAAACTTATGTTTTTTAATTTTTTAATTTAATTTTTAATTTTTAATTTTTTAAACTTAAATTTTTTAAATTTTTAAACATTGAACATGCAAGTTGTAAGATATACATTGTTTTAAAAAGGAAACACACATTACTTTTATCTTATCTAATAATTTCTTCTCGCAATTAAATC
This sequence comes from Sequoiadendron giganteum, assembly GCA_007115665.2. Classification (NCBI taxonomy): domain Eukaryota; kingdom Viridiplantae; phylum Streptophyta; class Pinopsida; order Cupressales; family Cupressaceae; genus Sequoiadendron; species Sequoiadendron giganteum. The sequence continues at coordinate 636,949,750 of CM021107.1, forward strand.
AATATCTTTTCCTCCAATTTAATTAACATACTACGTATACAAGAATGTATGTGATTACACATAACTACAATTATAAAGTTGTCTTGATAAATTCATTACTCAATTGCCACCAAATAATAATAATAACAAGAATGTATGTGATTACACATAACTACAATTATAAAGCTATCTTGATAAATTCATTACTCAATTACCACCAAATAATAATAAAAACAATACACAATTATATTCCACTATGTATATAATATATATAAGCATATACACGCATATAATTATATGTCTATAAATATAAATATACATATATACCCAAATCTGGATATACATATATATATATAAGTATATATCCATGTTTATATATATAACTTTCTGATTTTATATGCTAACTAGTTGTTGTTCTAAAATAGACAAAATTATAAACAACACAAATGGAAATACATAGACACAACAAAATATATATATTGAATTAAACAAAATCTAGAGATCAACCACATCATATACAATTTGTTGCACCGATCGACCACTAAGGTTGATTATAACATGGCCAAAATTCACATCAATGCTCACAGGGTTGTACACCTCTATTCCTTAAATCGAATGGAGATAGGTATTCATAGAGCTATGTAAGCTTATTACCATGCCATGGAAGGGTCGACGAATTCCAAATACTATAGCTTGTGTATCAATCGACATAACAGTAAGGGCATGAATTCAAGCTCAAGCTTAAGGTGTCACTATCGATTACAATATACGAAGGAGAAATGATTCAATCTTATAACAAAACACGACGACAATAACCAAATGAGGATTCATCGAAATGGACTTGATATCATTAGTTTGACAGTGGTATTTCAACAATGAAATTGTCCCATACCAAATCGATATGGAGATAATGACTCTCGGGCATTTAAAATTGTACTAAAAAAAGGAGACGCCGGGGATAAGAAATATTCAACTTGGAAAAATATGTTGAATGTCAGTGAGACTTTCAGGCAAGAGGTAAATAATTGCAAGATTTCGCTAAAATATAAACAACAAGAAGAGAGACAGTTTGTGAAAATGAAATGATTGCAGTAAGTGTGTGTGTGTATATATATATATATATATATATATATATATATATATATATATATATATATAAATAAATGTGTATTTACTGATTCCTCTATGAAAATAAAATTTGTGCAAACAAGTGTTTGTTTCCAGCAGAGAAATCGTTCGCAAGTAATGGACAAAATTAAACAAGGGTAAAAATGATGCCAACCTAGAGTCCTATGCTTCGATGATGGAGAAGAAGTGTCGAAAAAAAGATTTGTCATAGCAACAATCCTCCTCCCTCAAAGCTTTGATCAACCTTTCAAAATTACTTCCACACTTCGAGAACAATTTCAATTCAAAATCTGTATTTCATCCCAAAATATTTTTGCAAAGAAAAATTCTTCTTGTTCCAAAACAAAAATCCCTCCTATCTTCTAAAATTGATCATTATTAAAAAAACAAGGAAAGTGATCTAATTTCCCAAAACAAAAATAAAACAATAATCACTTAAAAAGACAAGTTTCGGAACCATGCATGGGCTACTTTTTCCATCTTTTTACTTGCTTTAACATCTTATTCGAAAATCTAATCCATAAATTGTTCCATTTTGAATTATATTATTTTTCCACAATTCATTTATTTATTTAAAATTATATTATTTTCACATTTGAATAATTAAATTCCAATGATAATAAAATTAACAATTATGTTTAAATTTAATTATGATAATACTTTATACAAAATAATTTAATTTAATTAATCATCAATAAACCATATACTTTCTATTTCTTGGTATTGGTTTATTTAATTATTTATTTTAATTCCAACATAATTTAAACAACCTTATAATCAATCTAATTTAATTAAATTGATTAAACAAAGCTATTCATAATATTAATTTCACCACAAAATTTCAATTAATAAAATATTTAAACTCAATAAATAATTTAAACAACATAATGGCGAACAACTTCGTAACATCATAATTCATCCAAACAACGATAACGTAAAATGAAACAACTGGCCAAGAGTGCAAACCATACTGACGGAGTAACAAAACGAGTACTCATCCTCGTCGAGGATGATGGAAAGGGTAGGGGACCTTTTGTCATCTCCGATTTTCAAAAACATTTCCATTGGGTTTTTAAGGCATGCTCAAAACTGACAATCCAGGGGGAGTCGATGCCCAATACCTACACCCTGCATCAAACACCCTGTTGAGCAATGTACATATATATCAAACAACAAACACACTATGAGAGGAAATCACAACGTAGCAGGGTACTCACGAACGAGTAATGCTACACTGTCCCCCCCACCAAGACCTCAAACAATAACCACGTCAACTAACAATAATAATTACATTGAAAACAACGTAGATCAATCATTAATTCAATGCATAGTAAGCATAATCATATAACCACATGATTCACATAATCAAATTAATTTGAACACACAGTAAATCCATAAATCCATCATAACATAAGCATAAGTCAATAGTATCGTGATCATCAAAGTCTAATAAACTTTCATCCCGAAACCAATCCAAAATGGTAAAACTAGCATCAAAAAATTATCAAAGTGCATATCCTAACATAATGAGTATCAATCTAATGAAAACAACAGGAGAGGCACTACATCCTCCCCCTAGAACCAAGCTTACTCCTGGAAGCCCGTAAACAAATATGGATAAGACTCTTGAATCCGAAATGCATCCTCCCATGTAGTTGAAGTCTCATCATTAGGGTTCCACTAGACCTCACCTACTCAATGTCTCTGCCCCTGAGGGTGAGTCTCATGTGTTGTAGCACAACCACGAGCTCCAGTTCCAATTTTTTGTCCTCTACCTATAAGGCATTCCAATCGAGAACATGAGATATGCCAAGATAATAAGGTCTAAGTACAGAAACATGGAATACATCATGAATGTGTGATAGAATAGGCGAAAAATCAAGATGCTAAGCAATAGGATTGATCCTCTCCAAAACCTCAAACGGCCCCACAAAATGAGGTGCAAGCTTAGAGCCTTTCCCATAACGGATTGGAATCTTTCGCAGACGCACTTGTAAGAACACTCGATCACTGAATGAGAACTGGCGGTCGACCCTATGCGTATCTGCATATTTCTTTTGTATGTCTTGCATTTCCACCAAGTGATCTCTAATGCGAGCAACCCGTTGCTCCATATCCTGAAGCGTCTTAGGTTCAAGGAGAGCTTTGTCCTCAAGACAGTCCCAACTCAACAAAGTCCAACAAGGATGATCATACAATGTCTGGAAGGGAGGCATACCAATTGAACTATGATACCATTGTTGTATGTAAACTCCATTAAATGCAAGTAATCCTCCCAACGAGACTTCCAATCCATAATGTACATTCAGAGCATATCTTTAAAAACCTGGTTGACCCTCTCAGTCTATCCATCTATCTCTGAATGGTATGTAGAACTAAAGTTCAACTGGGTCCCTAAGGCACGTTGTAAAGATGTCCAAAGTGCAAAAGTAGACACTAGATCTCTATCATAAATAATTCTTCATGGAATTTTGTGTAATCTAACAATATCCTCCATTAATATTCTGGCCACAAATGAAGCATTATAAGATGACCGAATGGGAGAAAAGTGTGCCAACTTAGTCAATCGATCAATAGTGACCATGATGGCATCATGTCGACAAGAAGACATAGCCAAACCAACTATGAAGTCCACCGAAATGATATCCCATTTCCATTTAGGAATGAGATGTGGTTGTAAAAGACCTGCGGGATGTTGGTGTTTCGCCTTAACTCTCTTGCACTCAAACACCTCACAACAAAGTCTTCAATATCTCTCTTCATTCCAACCCAAAAATACAGTAGATGAAGATCTCCATACATCTTCTTGACACCCGGATGAGCAGAATAGGGTGTCTGATGAGCCTTTGACATAATTAGGGCATGAAGACCCTCAGAAGGAGGTACAAACATATGGCATGTATATCGCAAAAGACCATGTCATATTCCAGTGAATAACCAACAAACTTTTCCTCCAAAACTCTATCTGACTCAATTTCTAACTTCACCTCCTGATACCAACTATCAGTAGGAATTTCTGCAAGGATCGAGCTCCTCAAATCCACACCAAGAGTCACTACAGACAACTCATGTCTCCGCCGACTCAGATCATTTTCCACTACGTTTTCCTTTCCTTTGATGTATTTAACCTCAAAGTCATATTCACATAGGAATTCCCTCCATCTCTTCTTGGAATTCAGGTTCAACTACGTAAATATATGTACTACAAGTTGCGGTGGTCACTATGCAATTTAAACTGATGCCCCAATAGAAAGTGCCTTCATCTCACAAAGGCATGCACAATGACAGCTAACTCCAAATCGTGCATGGGGTAATTCAGCTCATTATCCTAGAGTTTGTGAGACTCATAGGCAATCATGCGACCCTCTTGCATAAGAACGGCTCCTAAACCCTCCAAGGACGCATTTGTACACCATAAAATCTTTAGTAGGGTTAAGTACTGCTAAGATAGGTGCACTGGTCAACGTCTCCTTAAGAGACTGAAAAGTTGACTGGCACTACTCTTACCAAATAAACTTCTTCCCTTTCCTCTTAAGAGAGGTGATGGGGTAAGCTATCCTCGAGAAACCCTGAACAAAATGCCGATAGTAACTTGCCAAGCCCATGAAACTACGAATCTCAAGAACATTCATGGGCACAGACCAATCAATGATGGCTTGGATCTTTGAAGGATCCACAAAAATACCTTCTCCTGAGATAATGTGGCCCAAGTATTTCCTTCGTTTGAAAGAACTCACACTTCGCCAAATTTGCATACAACTGATTGTCTCTCAAACACTGCAACACCTATCGCAAATGCTCCTCATGCTCCTCCATGGTCCTAGAGTATATCAGAATATCATCAAGGAACATAAGGATAAATCTATCTAGGTAGGTACAGAAGACCCCATTCATCAAACTCATGAAGACACACAGTGCATTCGTCAACTTGAATGACATAACAATGAACTCGCAATGTCTGTAGCGAGTGTGAAATGCAATCTTATGAATGTCTACCTCTAAGATACACAATTGATTGTACCCCAACTTAATATCAATTTTTGAAAATACCTTAGCTCCCTTTATCTTGATCAAATAGATCATAAATTCTCGGCAAGGGATATCGGTTCATCACCGTCACCTTATTTAACTGTCGGTAGTCGATGCACAACCGAAGGGAACCACCCTTCACAAATATCACAGGTGCTCCCCAAGGAGAGACACTAGGACAAATGAACCCTTTTACCAAAAACTCTTCCAACTGCAAACAACGCTCTTGAAGGTCCTATGTGGCCATTCAATATGGGGCTCGAGATATAGGTTCAGCTTTGGGAATAAGGTCTATTTTGAAATCCATGTCACACTTATGTGGCATCCCCAGAATCTCACTGGGAAAGACATCTATGAACTCCTTAAGGAGAGGATAATCATCAAGGGATACCTCTCAACTCTCCCCTAGCTCCAAATCATTGACCGACACTACAAACAACTAAAAACCCTAACACAAACATCTCCTCAACTACATAGCAGAGATCATCCGTAAGGAGATAGGTCTCTCGATGTCGACAACCTCCACCTCATTTCCTAAATCATCCACATAATGAACTGACTTACGCCGACAATCTAACATTGCTCAGTGAGCACTCAGCCAATCCATACCCAATACAACATTATAGGATCGAAGAGGTAAGATGCGGAGGTCCACCATAGTAACGAGTGCCCAAACTTCAAACTACAACCACATACAAGGGAATCTACCGCTACCATTTCCCCAAAGGCCAACTCGACCTATCACCTAGCACCTTGCTTTGCTGCCACCAGTCTACAACGCTCTCTACTACAGAAGGGGAAATAAACGAATCTAAAGCACCAGAATCAAAAAGGATGGAGATAAACGTACCCTATAACACACCTGAAGCCTCTATAATGGTTCCTTGATGCTCGATCTAGCAATTATCAACCACAACAAATACTCGGTGTGACCTACCTGCATCTCCCACCATCGGCTCTAAAGCTGCTGACCTCTAACTGAAACCTATAGTGTTCTTTTGTGGACACTTCGTAGCAATGTGACCCTATTTTCCGTAAGAGAAACATCTTATGCCTCTGCCATAACCTTTGCCACCTAGGGGTATGCTAGACTATTGAACACTGCCTCTACTAGCTCTAGTCTATGTGCTCTATGCAAACTGCTTAGAACGATTGTGTTTGTTACGCCACCAATTTTGGTTCTTCCCATAATGAGAACCAAAACCACCATGATGAGACTGTGAATTCTCATGTTTAGACTAAGAGTGTTGTTGCTACTATTGACCACCCTTACCCTTGGCAATTGCCTAATGGTTCCTAGAGGAACTCGTTGCCTAAGGTCGTCCACCTCATGAACCAAATCCAAATGAAGGTGTACTGCCAATTTGAACACCTGTATGGCCTCCTAATGCCATGGCCAAATTTTCCTCCACTAAACGGGCCTTCTCCAAAGCCACCTCCATAGTCTTTAGATTGAAGACACAAAATCCTCCACTACTGTAGGTATTCAAGCCCTTGATAAAGTGATGCACTAGCATACCCTCATCATCACAGATCCCAACATCCTACTTAAGTTCATAAAATCTACACTCATACTATTCCACTAACATGGACATTTGTCTCAGCTCGTGGAACTTGTCAGCACGACGTTGTCTCTAATGTTTTGACAGAAAATGGGATCTAAACCTCTCCATAAATAATTCCCAAGTCACTGAACCAATGTCTAAGTGTAATTTTTTCTCCTCTAATCGCCACCATGTAGATGCAAAACCTCTAAGATGCATGATGGCACACCTAGCCTTAGTGTTACTGCCATATGGATGCATGGTGAAACACCTATCTAGATCAATTAACCAAGTTTCTACCTCCAATCCTCCTCTAGATCCATCAAAAGTGGGAGGACCTGCCCTCAAAAGGTATCTCATGTGACCTGTTGCAACTGCATCCTGATCCACCAAGACATCCCCTCTCCTCGGTGATCTCTCTATTTCCCTGAGCACCTGCTACTCCGCCTCCTTCCTAGGGTCTAAGTGGCTAAGAACCCCCTCTAGCAACAGATGTAGTTGAGCTCCTTCTAAACCTGGGTGACCAAGATTTTGACTTAACTCTTGTAATACACCTTCTCAGAGTTCCCATGATAGTGATCAAGGTAGTGGTGGTCAGAATACGGGTTAGTCGACTTTAGAGGGAGCTCAACTACGTCAGTTGCTAGAGGGGGTTCTTTGCCGCTTACGCCTTAGGCAGGAGGAGGAGGAGCAGGTGGTTAGGGAAAGAGAGAGATCACCGAGGAGAGGGGAAGTCTTGGCGGATCAAGATGCAGTTGCAGTCACATGAGAGACCTTTTGAAGGAACGTCCTCCCACTTTTGATGGATCTGGAGGAGGATTGGAGGCAGAATTGGTTAATTGATCTGGATAGGTGTTTCACCATGCATCCATATGGCAGTAACACTAAGGCTAGGTGTGACATCATGCATCTCAAAGGTTTTTCATCTACATGGTGGTGATTAGAGGAGCATAAATTGCACTCAGACATTGTTTTAGTGACTTGAGAGTTATTCATGTAGAGGTTTAGAACCTATTTCCTGTCAGAACATTGGAGACAACACTATGCTAACTATTTCCATGAGCTGAGACAAATGGCCATGTTAGTGGAACAATAAGAGTGCAGATTTTATGACCTTAAGTAGTATGTCAAGATCGGTGATGATGAGGGTATGCTAGTGCATCACTTTATTAGGGGATTGAATGCCTGCATCAGTGGAGGAGTATGTGTCTTCGAGTCGAAGACTATGGAGGTGACAATGGAGAATGCCTGTTTAGTGGAGGAAAAATTGGCCATGGCATTAAGATGCCATACAAGTGTTCAGATTGGTAGTACAGTTTCATCTGGATTTGGTTTGCGAGGTGGACAACCTCAAATACAAGGTTCCTCTAGGAACCATCAGGCACCCGCTAAGGGTGGTTTGCAGCAACAACAACACTCTCAATCTAAACATAAGAATTCACAATCTCATCATGGTGGTGGTGGTTCTCATTTTGGGAAGAACCAGAATTGGTGGTGTAACAACCGCAACCATTCTAAGAAGCCTACACATAGCACACAGACTAGAGCTAGCAGAGGTAGTGTTCAGTAGTCCAATGCACCCCCAAGTGGCATAAGTTATGGCAGAGGCACAGGGTGTTTCTATTGCAGCTAGTAGGGTCACATTTCTAGGCAGTGTCCACAGAAGAACATACAAGTTTCAATTAAAGGTTGGTAGCTTCAGAGCCAATGATGGGAGATGCAAGTAGTCCACACCGAGTATTTGTTGCGATTGATAACCACCAGGTTGAGCATCAAGGCACCTTAGTGGAGGCTTCAGGTGTGTTACAAGGTACCGATATCTCTATCATTTTTTATTTTGGTGCTTCATATTCATTTATTCCCCCTTCAGATTCGTTTATTCCCCCTTTTATCATAAGATTGCATTTCACATTCTCTATAGATATTATGAGTTCACTCTTATGTCGTCCGGGTTGATGAATGCACTGTCTGTCTTCATGATTTTGATGAATGGGGTCTTCTGTACCTACCTAGATAGATTTGTATGTGTGTTCCTTGATGATATTTCGATCTACTCAAGGACTATGGAGGAGCATGACGAGCATTTGCGACAGGTTTTGCAATGTCTGAGAGATAATCAGTTGTATGCAAATTTGGAGACGTGTGAGTTCTTTCAGATGAAGGTGAAATACTTGGTTCATTTTATCTCAAGAGAAGGTATTTTTGTGGATCCTTCAAAGATCCAAGCCATCATTGACTGGCTTGCACCCACGAATGTTCCTGAAATTCGCAGTTTCATGGGCTTGGCAAGTTACTACCGGCGTTTTGTTCAAGCTTTCTCGAGGATAGCTTACCCCATCACCTCTCTTCAGAGGAAAGGGAAGAATTTTATTTGGTCAAAGCAATGTCAATCAAATTTTCAATCTCTTAAGGAGAATTTGACTAGTGCACCTATCTTAGCAGTACCTGACCCTACTAGAGATTTTGTGGTGTGTATGGATGCGTCCTTGGAGGGTTTAGGAGTCATTTTTATGCAAGAGATTTGCGTGATTTCCTATGAGTCTCACAAACTCAAGGATAATGAGTTGAATTACCCCATGCACGATTTGGAGTTAGCTTTCATTGTGCATGCCCTTGTGAGATGGAGGCACTTTCTATTGGGGCATCGGTTTGAGCTGCATAGTGACCACTGCAACTTGTAGTACATATATTTATGCAGTTGAACCTGAATTCCAGGAAACAGATGGATGGAATTTCTATGTGAATATTACTTTGAGGCTCAATACATCCAGGGCAAGGAAAATGTAGTGGCAGATGCTCTAAGTCGGTGGAGACATGAGTTGTCTACAGTGACTCTTGGTGTGGATTTGAGAAGCCAAATCCTTGCAGAAATTCCTACTAATAGTTGGTATCAGGAAGTGAAGTCAAAAATTGAGTCAGATAGAGTTTTGGAGGGAAATATTGCTATTTATTCATTGGAATCTAGCATGGTCTTTTGCGATATACACGTTGTATGTTTGTACCTCCTTTTGAGGGTCTTTGTACCCTAATTATGTCAAAGGCTCATCGGGCACCCTATTCTTCTCATCTGGGTGTCAAAAAGATGTATGCAGATCTTCGTCCACTATATTTTTGGACTGGAATGAAGAGAGATATTGCAAACTTTGTTGCGAGGTGTTTGGAGTGTCAAAGAGTTAAGGTGAAACACTAACATCCCGCAGGTCTTTTACAACCACATCTCATTCCTAAATGGAAATGGGATATCATTTCGATGGACTTCATACTTGGTTTTCCTATATCTTCTCATCGGCATGATGCCATCATCGTCACTATTGATCAATTGACTAAGGTGGCACACTTTTCTCCCGTTCAGTCATCATATAATGTTTCATTTGTGGCCAAAATATACATGGAGAATATTGTTAGACTACACAAAATTCCAAGAAGAATTATTTCCAATAAGGATCCCGTGTTCACTTCTGCACTGTGGACATCCTTGCAGCATGCCTTAGGGACCCAGTTGAACTTCAGTTCTACAGACTATCCAGATACAGATGGACATACTAAGAGGGTCAACTAGGTTCTTGAAGATATGCTCTAAATATACGTTATGGATCAACAGTCTCATTGGGATGATTACTTGCATTTAGTGGAGTTCGCATACAACAATGGGTATCATAGTTCGATTGGTATGCCTCCCTTCTAGGCATTGTATGGTCGTCCTTGTCGGACTCCCTTCTAGGCATAGGATTGACTGTCAATTCTCAGTCGGTGATTAGGTGTTCTTACGAGTGCATTCGTGAAAAATTCCAATCCATTATGGGAAAAGGCTCTAATCTTGAACCTCGTTTTGTGGGGTCATTTGAGGTTTTGCAGAGGATCGGTCTCATTGTTTAGCGTCTTGCTTTTTCGCCCAATCTATCACGCATACATGATGTATTCCATGTTTTTGTACTTAGACCTTATTATCTTGGCATATCTCATGTTCTTGATTGGAATGCCTTACAGGTAGAGGACAGGCAACTGACACTAAAGCCCGTGGTCGTGCTACAACACATGAGACTCGCCCTCAGGGGCAAAGACGTTGAGAAGGTAAAGCTCCAGTGGGACCCTAATGATGAGACGTCAACTGCATGGGAGGATGCATCCCAAATTCGAGAGTCTTATCCATATTTGTTTACAAGCTTCCAAGAGTAAGCCTAGTTCTAGGGGGAGGATGTAGTGTCTCTCTTGCTACTTCATTAGATTAATGCTCATTATGTTAGGATATGCACTTTGATACTTTATTGATGCTAGTTTTACCATTTTGGATTTGGTTTCGAGATGAGAGTTTATCAAACTTTGATGATCATGATACTATTGACTTATGCTTATGTTATAATGGATATATGGATTTATTGTGTTTGTATTAATTTGATTATTTTAATCATGTGGTTGTATGATTATGCTTACTATGCATTGAATCAATGATTGATCTATGTTGTTTGAAATGTAATTATTGTTGGTAGTTGATTTGGTTATTGTTTGAGGTCTTGGTGGGGGGGACAGTGTAGCATTACTCATTCACGAGTACCCTGGTACACTGTGATTTCCTCTCACAGTGTGTTTGTTTTTTGATATATATGTACATTGCTCGAAAAAAGTATTTGATGTAGGGTGTATGTACTAGGCATCGACTCCACCTGAATTGTCAGTTTTGAGCATGCCTCAAAAACCCATTGGAAATGTGGTTGAAAACTGGAGATGACGAAAGGTTCCCTACCCTTTCCATCATCCTCAACAAGGATGAGTACCCGTTTTGTTACCCCGTCAATATTGTTTGCACTCTTAGTCAGTTGTTTCATTTTTTGTTATCATTTTTTGGATGAATTGTGATGTTACGAAGTCGTTCATCATTATGTTGTTTAAACTATTGATTGAGTTTAAATATTTTATTAATTGAAAATTTGCGGTGAAACTAATATTATGAATTGTTAGTTTTATGATCAGAAATACAGTAAACAAAAATTGTAACACATAAGACAACGAACACCACAAGATACCTTGGGAAAACCGTCCAACTTGAGGGGAAAAACCAAACAAATATATCGCTTATATATTTAGGAATAAGAGCAAAAATCTTCTTACAACTGAGGCCCAACACAAGGCCGAATTTGATACAATGAAAAATAGCACCTCTCCTAGATGCGAATATACAACACGAATGTATTTCCCTTTGAAACCAATCTGCTATTACAAAATAAAGACTTTCTGCTCAAGATGTTGATCTGCTTCACAAGTGTGAACTTCTTCTGGGAATGCGAATATGATGACTGAACATGATGATGATAATGAGAAAACTCGACCTTGTATAAATACAAAATAGTGTGACTCTTCAAGTAGGTCAGCCTCATAGCAATAATAAAGAAATAAATATTATTTCTTTAATAAAGAAGGCCCCATTTAATTATTCACAATAATTAAATATAATAAGTTGTTAAGTGAAGCACCTCTTCACTTTCATCAATGCAATAAATGAATAGTCGTTAGGCTATATGAATTTATTGTTCAACAAGCAAGGCGAAAGTATGTAGCCCGAAGCTACAACATCAACACTCCCTCTTAGCTAGGGAGGAATACTTCTGATACACATTATCATGGAGTCTCTCAACATGACACCCACAATGGCTACACCCATATGTGGAAGGGGTTCATCACGAATTCACTCAATCGTGATAACAACCATCATGGATACTCCCATGTATGATAAAGCATACGTGCACAAGTGCCCATCATGGAATCACTCAACGTGATGTCGTCATCTTAATATGATGTTCACCATGGATACTCCTAGAGGATGAATAAACACAAGTACAAGAAAATCATCACAGACTTTCTCATGTGATGTTGTCATGGAGTCACTCAACATGACATCCACCATGGCTACTCCCAGGGGGTAGAAAACAAGGGCTTTCACCTCAAATTTCTCTAACAAAGAAAGATGCATTAAAACAAATCACAGAAGATCATTGAAGCTGAGTCTCCCTCTCAGCTAGGGCTTCATTCTCCACAATACCAAACTTGTCTCGGAAGTACACAAACTTTACTCTGGAGAGAGGCTTGGTGAGAATTTTTTTTGTCTACTCATCATTCCTAATGTATCTCAACTGGATTGCTTTCCTCAATACCATATCTCTGATATAGTGGTATTTGATCTCAACATGTTTGGTTTTATCATGAAACACTGGATTGACATAAAGCTTCACACAACTTTGATTATCACAATCAATGGCAGTCGACTCCAATGATTGTCTTAACAATCTTGCAAGGAGCTTCTGAAGCCACACTACTTCTCGAGTTGCCACACACGCTGCAATGTACTCGGCCTCTGCAGTGCTTGGTGCCACTGAAGACTGCTTCCTGCTACACCAAGTAATCATCGCAGTCCCCAAACTGAAACAACATCTAGAGGTGCTCTTCCGATCAGCAACACACCCTTCCCAATCAGAATCAATATAACCACGCAACTACAAGTCCACATTAGAAGAATATCTCAAGCCATACCCAATATGCCACACAAGTATCTCAAGATATGCTTTGTTGCAACTACATATATTTGCCTTGGTTCACACATGAACTGACTAAGTGCACTCATTGCATAGAAAATATCTCATCTAGTATTGACTAGATACATCAATGATCCAATCAACTGCCTGTACATAGTAGGATCCACCAAATCTGAACTAGTTGCAGCCTCTTTTAAATTCTAAAAATTGGTTTCCATAGGTGTAGACATGGATTTTCAATCCATCATACCAAATCTCTTCAAAATATCTATTGTATACTTCCCTTGACTTAGAATGATCTCATTAGGCCTCTTCCATACTTCTAAACCAAGGAAGTAATGCATATACTTAAGATCCTTCATTTCAAATTTAGAAGCCAACTCCTTCTTACATTTGATAATGAGATATTCTTCTCTAGTAAGAAATAGATCATCAACATAGAGAACCAAGATCAAGGCTTCACCATTAATTAACTTGAAATATAGGTTTGAATCAACATCATTATTGGAGAAGCCCAAGCTAAGCAAGTATCGATCAATCCTCTCATACCAAGCACGAGGAGCCTACTTAAGGCCATACAAAGCCTTCTTCAATCTGCAAACATGAGACTTCTTCCCATGAACGTCAAATCCATTCGGTTGCTCAATGTATACTTCTTCAATTACACCATTTAGAAATGTTGTCTTCATGTCCATCTAATGTAACTTCCATCCCTTAGTTGCTGCAATGGCAATGATAGTCCTGATGGAAGTATAACGAGCAACTGGAACAAAGGTTTCCTCATAGTCTATTCCCTCTTCATGAGAGAATCCTCTAGCCACAAATCTAGCCTTGTACTTCTCAATGCTTTCATCAACCACATGCTTGATCTTGAAAAGCCACTTAGAAGATACAATATATTTGCCTTCTAGTCTAGGTACAATGTCCTAAACATCTTTCTTGAGGATAGATTGATATTCTTTAGCCATAGCATCTCTCCATACTTGCTGACTCGAAGCTTCCTCAACATTGGAATGCTCAAATTCAATCATTTGACTCATCAATACAACATAGCTTGAAATCTTCTAAGGTCTTTTGCTTTCTCTAAATGTTTCTTTAGGGGCTGCAAACTTTTCTGCCTCCTGCATTGTTTGCCTAGCCCATAGACATCTCTTTCGACCAAGTACAATGTTTGTAGGCCCATCAGTGGGTTCCAAAGGCTCAATTGGATCAACTTCTTTAGAATCAGTAGCCTCCCTCTGAATCTCAGGAGTATGGTCAACTTCCATTTCCTAAGTAGACTCTTGGTCTTCATTGTCTATCTCCATGTCAGAGCCTTTAGATCTCTTGAATGCAACATCTTCTTCAAATGTAACATCCATGTTGATCTCTATCAATTTCTGACCTGGAATGTAAATCTTGTAGGCTTTTGAAGACTCGTTGTAGCCCAAAAATATTCCCTTCTTTCCAGATGGTCCCAACTTTGTCCTTTTATCTTTAGGGACATGAACATATACAGGAGAAACCAAATATTCTCAAATGATTGACTTTAGGCTTCACACCTATGAAAGCTTCTTCAGGAGTCATGTTCATCAAGATACGATGAGGGCTTCAATTCAAAACATACACAATTGTCCTAGAAGCTTTGGCCGAAAGGAAGATTTGCAGATCCTGATCATGAATCATGGCCTTAGTTGCTTCTACAATAGATTTGTTCTTCCTTTCTTCTACAACATTTTTTTATAGATTGTAGGGAACGCAAAACTCCCTCTTAATCCCTACCTCGGTGCAAAAATTATAGAAGACTCTAGAAGTGTATTCTACTCTATTGTCAAATCTCACAACTTTGATCCTCTTCCCAGATAAGTTTTCTACTTGAGCCTTAAACTCTTTTAATTTCTCAAGTACTTCATCTGATTCTTTAGTCTTCAAGAAATAAATCCAAGTCTTTCTAGAGTAGTCATCAATGAAAATTACATAATACAAGAACCAACTCAAAGAAGCAACAAACATTGGACCCCACAAATCAGAATGAACAAGATCTACAATGCATTTGGATCTACTTTCACTACTATGAAAGGGTCCTTTAGTATTCTTACCTAATGCGCATCCTCGACAAGTACCTTCATGCTCCTGGATTAGTTTAGGAATGTCAGTGATGATCTTCTCCATGGTTGGAAGCGCTCATAAGTGAATGTGGGCAAGTCTTCTATACCAAAGCTCACACGAACTTGATGTATCATGCACCAAGGCCTGTAGTGGATGAGTGGAAAGTTTGTAGAGACATTCTTGTTGAACATGAATCACTCGAGCTGACTTGACGCTAGCGTTCTTTAGCCATGCAAGAACTTTACCTTCAGAGAATGCAACTTGATATCCCTTGTCCTCAAAGGCTGAAATAGAGATAAGGTTCTGCTTGATGCCTGGTAATAATAAAAAATCACTCAACTGCAAAGAGATGTCGGAATCTAAGTGAATAGTGGAGGTCCCAACACCTTTCACTGAATAACATGCATCATCTCCAATTATGACTTGAACACTTGTATCTCTCATCACCAAATCTGAAAGATGTTCTCTAAATCTAGTAATGTGACGAGAGGCGCCACTATCAATCAACCAAGTGTTGCTATATGCTGGAACATTGCTTGATAAGGTAGAATAGAATAGAAATTCACTTGAATCCTTTAGAGGAGAGATATCACCCACATCCACAATTGAAGCATGTTGATTTGGTCCAGTTGGGAAATCCTTTGCATAGTAACCAAACTTGTCACATCTGAAGCACTGTATATGGGAAAGATCCTTCTTTTTCTTAGATGTGGGAGCACCATCAGATCTTCTATCTTTATTCCACTTGAAGTAGCCTGTCTTTCCTTCTCTTCCTCTCTTCTTTCAAGATTGAGCGGAAAGTACATGAATCTCCTCATTGGTAGAACTTTGCCCATTTCCTCTTGCTGCTAATCTTGATTCCTCTTGAATGCAATTTTCCCTCAAGCGATCAAACTTAGGTAGCTTTGATCTCGCACTAATCCCTTGGATATATGGTTCCCAAGATTTAGGAAGACCATTAAGAGCCAACATGGCCAAATTCTTATTATCAACCATATGCCCAATGATAGAGAGTTGATATCTCAATTCAGTGATCTTCATGAAGAAGGACATGACAAAATCTCCTTTCACCATCTTGACATGATGAAGTTGTTGCTTCAAGGCAAGAGATTTGCTTGTGTTATTGAACTCATACATTTCCTCCAAGATTTTGAACATTTCTCTTGATGTCTTCAACTTAGAGATAATTGGCACAAGGTGGTACTTCACAGAATCAACCAAAATCATTTTCGCCTTAGTGTCATTCTTCTTCCATTATGGCTTCTCATTTTCATCGGAAGGTTCAATAAATTTTCCCTCCACGAACTCAACGAGCTCACTTTCTTCCAATGCGAGCATCACTCTAAACTTCCAAGAGGTGAAGTTAGAA
Source organism: Sequoiadendron giganteum (assembly GCA_007115665.2). Lineage (NCBI taxonomy): Eukaryota > Viridiplantae > Streptophyta > Pinopsida > Cupressales > Cupressaceae > Sequoiadendron > Sequoiadendron giganteum. The sequence goes on from CM021107.1 coordinate 636,966,411, forward strand.
GCACCTTCAAGCCTATCTTCGATCTTGAGCTCGTTCACCATTTTGAAGATGAGATAGATATTGGAAGGTGAGGACAAGAGTAGATGAAAGTGTTTCTTATGTAAAATTGATCATGATCTTCTTTAAACCCACTCGGATACCATCTTAGTTTTATGATTAGAAATATAGTAAACAGAAATTGCAGCACATAAGACAATGAACACCACAAGATACATTGGGAAAACCCTACAAATATATCGCTTATATATTTAGGAATAAGAGCAGAAATCTACTTACAACTCAGGCCCAACACAAGGCCAAATTTGATGCAATGAATAATAGCACCTCTCCTAGATGCAAATATACAACATGAATATATTTCCCTTTGAAATCAGTCTGCTACTACAAAATAATGATCTGCTACTCAAGATGTTGATTTGTTTCACAAGTGTGAACTTATTCTAGGAATGTGAATATGATGAATGAACTTGATGATGATAATGAACAAACTTGACCTTGTATAAATACAAAATAGTGTGACTCTTCAAGTAAGTCGGCCTCATAACAATAATAAAGAAATAAATATTATTTCTTTAATAAGGTCGACCCCATTTAATTATTCATAATAATTAAATATAATAAGTTGTTAAGTGAAGCGCCTCTTCACTTTAATCAATGCAATAAATGAATAGTCGTTAGGCTATATGAATTTATAGTTCAACAAGCAAGGCGGAAGTGTGTAGCCCGAACGACAACATCAACATGAATAGCTTTGTTTAATCAATTTAATTTAAATAGATTGATTATAAGGTTGTTTAAATTAAGTTGGAATTAAAATAAATAATTATATAAACCAATACCAAGAAATAGAAAGTATATGGTTTATTGATGATTAATTAAATTAAATTATTTTTGTATAAAGTATTATCATAATTAAATTTAATGTTAATTGTTAATTTTATTCTCATTGGAATTTAATTATTCAAATGTGAAAATAATATAATTTTAAATAAATAAATGAATTGTGGAAATATAATATAATTCTTGAAATGGAATAATAAATTGGATTATATTTTTGAATAAGATGTTAAAGCAAATAAAAAGATGGAAAAAGTGAGTTTGAGGCAATACATGGCTCCAAACTGGTTGCAAAATAGAAACTTGTCTTTTTAAGTGATTTTTGTTTGATTTTTGTTTTGGTAAATCGGATCACTTTCCTTGTTTTTTTTAATAATGATAAATTTTAGAAGATAGGAGGGATTTTTGTTTTGGAACAAGAAGAAATTTGCTTTGCAAAAATATTTTGCGATGAAATACAGATTTTGAATTGAAATTGTTCTCGAAGTGTGAAAGTAATTTTGAAAGGTTGATCAAAGCTTTGAGGGAATAGGATTGTTGTTGTGACAAAGCTTGTTTTCAGCACTTATTCTCCATCATCAAAGTGCAGGACTCCTGGTTGGCATCATTTTTGTTAGAGATATTGTCATTGATGTCAAAATGCAACAAATCATGCAAATACGAAGATCATAATATGATCAGATTAACATGAAGAGATGAAGAACTTTGATTGGTGATTTAATCATCAAAATGAGATTAAAAGAATGCCACAAATCGTGCAGATAAGAACTTAATATGATCAGATTAACATGAAGAGATGAAGAACTTTGATTAGTGATTTGATCATATCAAATTGAAAGGTCTCTTGATATATTCAATATATTAAGGTGTAAAAAGAGCAAACTGGAATGTCACGATTTAAGATCACTTAAGACTCAATTCATTGATCAATAAACTTAAATAGTTATGTATCAGATTTATGCTTTTCCAAATTTTCTTCTAGAACCTGATTCATGACAACTCAGCTTTAAGACATGCTTCACAAAAGACAAAAAAAAAAAGATACGAATAAAGATTTGAGACGTCTTAAAATAACAAAGACGTGTTAATATGTGATCACCGCAAAAAAAATCATTGTATGAGATTATCTTCTCTGAAAGGTACAACTATGTGTGTTTATTAAAAATAAATTATGAGATTTGTCTAAACGAATTTTTGAAGAGGTGCACTAAGCACGTATTTTATCTTTAAAATATCTATCTCCTCAAAAAGTCGGGTCTTCTTCTAAAGTTGCAACTTCTGGAAAGAAAAAAAGGCGTGTAAAATTTTGACGTCTTTCTATGAAGAGATGTGTTCCAAACAAAGTCTCATTAAAATGAAGTGACTTTCTAAATAGACGGGTCTATCTTGAAAAGGAACATTCTTTCAACATCTAAAGATAATATGGTTGTGTAAGTATGAATATCAATAAACAAAGAGGCCGATTTTAAAAAGTATGTTAAGATAAAATATTGAAGACACAAAATGAAGAGGTCTGAGTGAGATATGAAAAGAGGTCATGTTGCTTCATGAAAGAATGGCAATATTTGAACAAGATATATATTCAACTCTCAAATCATATTTTGTGTGTGGTTGTGCTAGCCTTCTTCGGCCATTCAAGAGCTTTACCTTCAAAGAATGCAACTTGATATCCCTTATCCAAGGCTGAAATAGAGATAAGGTTCTGCTTGATGCCTAGTACAAATAATACATCACTCAACTGCAAGGAGATGTTAGAATCTAAGTGAAGAGTGGAGGTCCCAACACCTTTCACTGAATAACATGCATCATCTCCAATTATGATTTGAACACTTGTATCTCTCATCACCAAATCTGAAAGATGTTCTCTAAATCTAGTAATGTGACGAGAGGCGCCACTATCAATCAACCCAGTGTTGCTATCTGCTGGAACATTGCTTGATAAGGTAGAATAGAATAGAAGTTCACTTGAATCCTTTAGAGGAGAGATCTCACCCACATCCGCAGTTGAAGCATGTTGATTTGGTCTAGTTGGGCAATCCTTTGCATAGTGACCAAACTTGTCACATCTAAAGCATTGTATATGGGAAAGATCCTTATTTTTCTTAGATGCATGAGCACCATCAGATCTTCTATCTTTATTCCTCTTGAAGTAGCCTTTATTTCCTTCGCTTCCTCTCTTCTTCGAAGATTGAGAGGCAAGTACATGAATCTCCTCATTGGTAGAACTTTGCCCATTTCCTCTTCCTGTTAATCTTGATTCCTCTTGAATGCAATTTTCCCTCAAGCGATCAAACTTAGGTAGCTTTGATCTTGCACTAATCCCTTGGATATATGGTTCCCAAGATTTAGGAAGACCATTAAGAGCCAACATGGCCAAATCCTTATCATCAACCATATGCCCAATGATAGAGAGTTGATCTCTCAATTCAATTATCTCCATGAAGAAGGACATGACAAAATCTCCTTTCACCATCTTGACATGATGAAGTTGTTGCTTCAAGAATCTACTTGTGTTAGTGAACTCATACATTTCCTCTGAGGTTTTGAACATTTCTCTTTTTGTCTTCAACTTGGAGATAATTGGCACAAGGTGGTCCTTCACGGAATCAACCAAAATCTTTTTCACCTTAGTGTCATTCTTCTTCCATTGTGGCTTCTCATTTTCATCAAAAGGTTTAAGAACTTCGCCCTCCACGAACTTAGCAAGCTCACTTTCTTCCAATGCAAGCATCACTCTAATCTACCAAAAGGTGAAGTTGGAAGCACCTTCAAGCCTATCTTCGATCTTGAGCCTGTTCACCATTTTGAAGATAAGATAGATGCTGGAAGGTGAGAACAAGAGTAGATGAAAGTGTTACTTATGTAAATTTGATCACGATCTTCTTTAAACCCACTCTAATACCATCTTAGTTTTATGATCAGAAATACAGTAAACAAAAATTGCAACACATAAGATAATGAACACCACAAGATACCCTGGGAAAATCCTCCAACTTGAGGGGAAAAACCCAAAAAATATATCTCTTGTATATTTAGGAATAAGAGCAGAAATATGCTTACAACTCAGGCACAACACAAGGCCAAATTTGATACAATGAATAATATTACTCTCCTAGATGCGAATATACAACATGAATATATTTCTCTTGGAAATCGGTGTACTACTACAAAATAATGATCTATTTCTCAAGATGTTGATTTGTTGCACAAGTGTGAACTTCTAGGAATGCAAATATGATGAATGAACTTGATGATGATATTAAAAAAACTCGACCTTGTATAAATAAAAAATAGTGTGAATCTTCAAGTAGGTCAACCTCATAGCAATAATAAAAAAAAAAATATTATTTTTGTAATAAGTTTGGCCCCATTTAATTATTCACAATAATTAAATATAATAAGTTGTTAAGTGAAGTGCCTCTTCACTTTAATCAATGCAATAAATGAATAGTCGTTAGGCTATATGAATTTATTGTTCAACAAGCAAGGCATAAGAGTGTAGCCCAAACGACAACATCAACATGAATAGCTTTGTTTAATCAATTTAATTAAATTAGATTGATTATAAGGTTGTTTCAATTAAGTTGGAATTAAAATAAATAATTAAATAAACCAAATACCAAGAAATAGAAAGTATACAGGTTTATTGATGATTAATTAAATTAAATTATTTTGTATACAGTATTATCATAATTAAATTTAATGATAATTGTTAATTTTATTCTCATTGGAATTTATTTATTCAAATATGAAAATAATATAATTTTAAATAAATGAATGAATTGTGGAAATATAATATAATTTTCGAAATGGAATAATAAATTGGATTATATTTTTGAATAAGATGTTAAAGCAAGTAAAAAGATGGAAAAAGTGAGTTCGAGCCCATGCATGGCTCCAAATTGGTTGCAAAATAGAAACTTGTTTTTTTAAGTTATTATTGTTTGATTTTTGTTTTGGGAAATCAGATCACTTTCCTTTTTTTTTTTAATAATGATAAAAACAAAACATCAACAAAAACTTTAAATAATTTCATTTATATTCAAAAGAAGGTTCACACTTTATTCATTTAAACATCATCAAATCCATTCGATTTCAAAACAACGTCTTATAGTCGATAAATAGATTCATAATATTTCTAGTTAGAAACATACACGTGTCATACTACACAACATTGATAATAAAACAAAAGAAGTTATAATATAAGTTACAATTCGAGACTTACGCATTTTGTCGCCTTAAGTTCTTCAATACATAATTAAGGAATACAATAATACATAAATGAAGATGACATCCTTTGATCTTCAATCCAATAGCATACTTCAATAATGAAGACGAGAACAAGGATCGGGCGCTTTTTCTGCCTAACCTTGAAGCCTACGCTTCTCCGGAATTCTTTAGTCATTCAAAGAATACCCAACCATGAACGAATCGCTTAGGAAAAAGCAGTCGACAAGCAAGATGGAATCTAGTGTGTGCCTAATATAACTAGTAAAACCACAAGCATTTTCATTTTTCTAATTCATTTAAGAAATAAGCAAGTTCGATACTAGGATATGGTAGAGAGTTCATTAATTCCATCTATTTCAATGGTTTTTAAGTTACTTGGCCAAGTAAAATGTCATGCACGACAAATAAAAGAAGTTTTGGAAAAGAAAAACTACACTCTCTAATAACCCATATTCGGTACCTATCCCGCAAGGTAACTTTCCAAACACATGACATGCACATTCATTTATCAAGCATGCATGGTTCCAATCAAATAAATACAATCTTTCACAAACAATTTAACGGAAATCTTGTTTCTAACAAAAATAGTTTAAATGTTGTTTTTTTCATTGTTTTAAACCATAAATAACATTAAATTAATATTTAAATCGAATAAATTAAATAACAAAAAAAAGGTGTGTCACAATTATGTAAATTAAATACATATTTAAACATGCATAAATGAGCACACGTTCTTTAATTATATTTACTCATTTAATTTGTTTCTACTTGAAATAATCCTAATTCGTTTTGTTTTCAAGTAAATCATATTTTGAATTTAATTGATTTATTTTTTGTTTTTCATACTTTCAGAAAATAAATAATTACTTTTTCAAGAATAGAAAAAGTATGAAAAACAAAAAATAAATCAATTAAATTCAAAATATGATTTACTTGAAAACAAAACGAATTAAGATTATTTCAAGTAGAAACAAATTAAATGAGTAAATAGAACGAAAGAACGTGTGCTCATTTATGCATGTTTAAATATGTATTTAATTTACATACTTGTGATACACCTTCATTTTTTCATTTAATTTATTCGATTTAAATATTAATTTAATGTTATTTATGGTTTAAAACATGAAAAGAACAACATTTAAATTGTTTTTGCTAGAAACAAGATTTTCGTTAAATTGTTTGTGAAAGATTGTATTTATTTGATTGGAACCATGCATGCTTGATAAATGAATGTGCATGTCATGTGTTTGGAAAGTTACCTTCTGGGATGGGTGCCGAATATGGGTTATTAGAGAGTGTAGTTTTGTTTTTCCAAAATTGCTTTTATTTGTCATGCATAACACTTTACTTGGCCAAGTAACTTAAAGACCATTGAAATAGATGGAATTAATGAAATCTCTACCATATCCTAGTATCGAACTTGCTTGTTTCTTAAATGAATTAGAAAAATGAAAATGCTTGTGGTTTTACTAGTTATACTAGGCACGCACTAGATTCCATCTTGCTTGTCGACTGTTTTTTGCTAAGTGATTCATGCAGGGTCGGATATTATTTGAATGACTAAAGAATTTTGGGGAAGCGTAAGCTTCGAGGTTGAGCGAAAAAAGCACCTGATCCTTGTTCTTGTCTTCATTATTGAAGATCAAAGGATGTCATTTTCATTTATGTATTATTGTATTCCTTAATTATGTATTGAAGAGCTTAAGGTAACAAAATACCTAAGTCTCGAATTGTAACTTATATTACAACTTCTTTTGTATTATTATCAATGTCGTGTAATATGACACGTGTCTGTATTTAACTGGAAATATTATGAATCTATTTATCGACTATAAGTCGTCGTTTTGAAATCGAATGGATTTTATGATGTCTAAATGAATAAAGTGTCGACCTTCTTTTGAATATAAATGAAATTATTTAAAGTTTTTGTCGATGTTTTGATTTAAAGAGATTCGCTCTTTACATTTGGTATCAGAGCCCTAGGTTTGAACACTAAGGCCCTTTCTCTATTACGCTAAAGAAACATTCCTTGATGCGGGAATTGTGATACATAATGGGTACAAGAGAAAAAGTAGCTACTGCAAGTAATGAGAATGACAGGTTGGATCAGATTCTCAGTGTCTTGAATTAGCAGGGTTCCAGAATGGATAATTTGGAACAAGAAGTTTGAGGTGTCAGAGAAGGACAAAACCCTCAAGTCAAAATTCCCCAAAATGAGGAGCAACCCACTAACGATAATCCAAGGGTTGAAGAACCACCAAATCCTCAAGCTAGGATTGAAGGGGAGTTGGCGAAAGATTTGAAAAAGGTAGCACCGCCCAAGTTTGATGGTAGGACTATAGGTGATGGAGTTGAAGCCTGGGTTATTGAAATGGAAAAGTACTTTGAGCTCAGGAATATGTCCAATGAGACCAAGGTAGTTTGGATTGCATATCAGCTTACTGAAGAAGCTGCTACTTGGTGGGATAACGAGAAGAAATTTGCTCTGCAAAAATATTTTGGGATGAAACACAGATTTTGAATTGAAATTGTTCTCGAAGTGTGGAAGTAATTTTGAAAGTTTGATCAAATTTTTGAGGGAATAGGATTGTTGTTGCGACAAAGCTTGTTTTCGGCACTTATTCTCCATCATCGAAGTGCAGGACTCCAGGTTGGCATCGTTTTTGTTAGAGATATTGTCATTGATGTCAAAATACAACAAATCATGCATATATGAAGAACATAATATGATTAGATTAACATGAAGAGATGAAGAACTTTGATTGGTGATTTAATCATCAAAATTAGATTAAAAGAAAGCCACAAATCATGCAGATATGAAGAACTTAATATGATCAGATTAACATGAAGAGATGAAGAACTTTGATTAGTGATTTGAATCAAAATTAGATTGAAAGGTCTCTTGATATATTCGATATATTAAGGTGTAAAAAGAGAAAAATGGAATGTCACGATTTAAGATCACTTAAGACTCAGTTCGATGATCAATAAACTTAAATAGCTCTGTATCAAATTTATGCTTTTCTAGATTTTCTTCTAGAACTTGATTCATGACAACTCAACTTTAAGACATGCTTCACAAAAGACAAAAAAAAGATACGAATAAAGATTTGAGACTTCTTAAAATAACAAAGACGTGTTAATATGTGATCACCGCAAAAAAATCACTATATGAGATTATCTTCTCTGAAAGGTACAACTATGTGTGTTTATTAAAAAATAAATTATGAGATTTGTCTAAACAAATTTTTGAAGAGGCGCACTAAGCACATTATTTATCTTTAAAATACGTATCTCCTCAAAAAGTTGGGTCTTCTTCTAAAGTCACAACTTCTGAAAAGAAAAAGACGTGTAAACTTTTGACGTCTTTCTATGAAGAGACGTGTTTCGAACAAAGTCTAATTAAAATGAAGTGACTTTCTAAATAAATAGGTTTGTCTTGAAAAGGAACATTCTTTAAACATCTATTAAAGATAATATGGTTGTGTAAGTATGAATATCAATAAACAAAGAGGCTGATTTTAAAAAGTATGTTAAGATAAAATATTGAAGACACAAAATGAAGAGGTGTGAGTGAGATATGAAAAGAGAAGGTCATGTTGCTTCATGAAAGAGTGTAAATCTTTGAACAAGATATATATTCAACTCTCAAATCATATTTTATGTGTGGTTGTGAAGATTATAGGCAGTTCATATCAGAACTCGTCTTCTTGTGTGGGCTTAGAGTGAGATTATTCATCACATAAAGCAGATTGGAGGATTGGGAGAGTGTTGATCCGATTGAAGGCATCCATCTTACACCATCAAGTCAAGGTTGGTGCCTTGCATTAGGGTTTGAAGCTCCTTGTAGGTTAAGTACCTACTAAACAAATTTAAGGGGTCGGTGCTCCTTGTAGGTTTGAACCTACTAAACAAATCTTATTAAAACTCAAGAAGGTTAGCACCTACTTATTTGTATAAATCATTTCTACATTAAGTGAAGTCAACTTGATAGCATTGGTTTCATTTTAATAAGTTCATATTGTATTGAAGTTTAAAATTTGAAAAATACAAGTGTGTGTTGATTTACTAATTCACACCCCCCCCCCCTTCTCAGTAAATCTTAGTGCTCTTTAGTTTTTACCCTTGTTTCTTTTGTATGTTGCTTGCAAACAATTTCTCTGCTGGAAACAAATACTTGTTCGCACGAATTTTATTTCTATAGAGGAATCAATAAATACGCATATATATATATATATATATATATATATATATTGCAATCATTTCATTTTTGCAAACTGTCTCTCTTCTTGTCGTTTGTATTTTAGCAAAATCTTGCAGCTATTTACCTTTTGCCTGAAAGTCTCACTAACATTCAACGTATTTTTTCAAGCTAAATATTTCTTATCCCTGGTGTCTCCTTTTGTTAGTACAATTTTAGATGTTTGAGAGTCATTATCTCCATATCGATTTTAGATCTGAGTCTTTGTCTCCATATCGATTTGGTATGGGATGGTTTCATTATTGAATACCACTATCAAACTAATGATATCGATGTCATTTTGATGAATCCTCATTTGGTTATTATAGTTGTGTTTTGTTATAAGATTGAATCATTTCTCCTTCGTATATTGTAATCGATAGTGATGCCTTAAGCTTGAGCTTGAATTCATGCCCTTACTGCTATGACGATTGATACCCAAGCTATAGTATTTGGAATTTTCCAACCCTTCCATGGCGTGGTAATCGACTTACACAGCTCTATCAATACCTATCTCCATTCGATTTAAGGAATAGAGGTGTACATTCATGTGAGCATTCGATGTCAATTTTTACCATGTTGTAATCAGCTTTGGTGGCAGATCAGTGTGTTCCCTTTTAAGCGTCTTCTCCTTGTTAAATGTATGGCAGTAGATTGTATATTATGTGGTTGATCTCTAGATTTTGTTTAATTCGATATATATATATATATATATATATTGTTGTGTCTATGTATTTCCATTTGTGTTATTTATAATTTTGTTTGTTTTAGAACAACAACCATTTATCATATAAAATCAAAAAGTTATATATATAAACATGGATATATACTTATATATATAGGTATATATACATATAAATATATGTAAGCAAATATATATCCAGATTTGGGTATATGTGCATATTTGTATTTATAACATACAATTGTATGCATATATATGCTTATATATATATTATATGCATAGTGGAATATAATTGTGTATTGTTATTATTATTATTTGGTGGCAATTGAGTAATGAATTTATCAAGGAAGCTTTATAATTGTAGTTATGTTTAATCACATACATTCTTGTATACCTAGTATGTTAATTAAATTAGAGGAAAAGATACAGATTTAATTGTGAGAAGAAATTATTAGATAAGATAAAAGCAATGTGTGTTTCCTTTTTAAAACAATGTCTATATCTTACAACTTGCATGTTCAATGTTTTGCTTCTATATATGATGTTGAGGTTATCATTACATTGCGAAATTGATTGTATTGTGGGGTAGATTATTGTTTAAGTGGGATTCTTGGTGTGGAATTTTTGAGTTTTCTTCCAGAGATTGGGGAGGGAGATTTCTTCATGTTGACCTTTCATGAAGGTTCATTATGAACTTTTGGTCTTATACTTGATCATGATTATTTGGGTTTTAGCCTTGCACTGTGGAAATTGTTTCATTACGGATTTTTAGTGCGTGATGGTGCATGCGTCACTTTATGGGATTTTCTTGTGACCTTTGATGTTGTCCAGGTTGGCTTACCCAGTTAGTTGATTGTTGAGTCTTTTGTTGCTAGTAGGAAGAGTGGCTTCCCATGGGGGTCGGATCCCTAAGCAGTGTCTAGGGTAACCCGTGAGGGAGTTGTGTTAATCAGTGATAACCTAATAAATAATTAGGCAGTTGGGTAGTACTCGCATTAATATAAGATAATGGATGCCTCTCTCATGGCTCAAGTGCTCGTTTAGGCTTGAGATGAGATGAAAAGGCCTGGAATGACATGATCAACCGCCTTGTCTTTATGAAAGGTATGTTGATTCCATGTGAGTGAGAATGGGGTTCGAGGATCGATTGAGGTTGTTAGGGTAACCCAAGATGGGGGTCGGGACCTAGGAAGATCTGCATTGGCTAACACATATCAAGCTATGCGATGACACTCTTTCCCTGCAACAACCTTGTATGCCTAGTTTGTTTTCCCCTTGTTGTTCATGTACCTCTGGAAGCAGTTGTTTCATTATTATTTTTGTTGCACTTATATGTGGAGTCATGTTAGCCGTTGTCTACTTGACTGGTTGTGTGGTGGGTCCTTATTGTCGTCTCCTAGCATGGGGAGTGGACCTTAGGGTTCCACATGGTCGAGTGGAACGTGCTATACACTCCATTGGGTTTCCTAGTTGATATTCGTGAGCATGGATGGATTAATATATGCAAAATTTCTTGAGCTTGTACCAGACTTGAAGACAACATTGATAATTTATAATGAAATCATTTCAGTTGTACCTTATCTTGTAATTGTCGTATCCTTCCTGTTGTTATAAGGGAAGCTTGATGTAAACTTGTAACAGTGTAATGATCTACCCCATGTATGGGAAGTTGTAAATGTATTCGTTGGGTTGTATTCTATGCTCTTGAATGGTGTTGTGTCTGTGGAAATATATAAATATAATTCTTTTAATGCAGTGGATGTACTCTTTGGTATTATTATTTGATCATGGATGGATATATATTTAATGTTATGGTTCCATATATGATGTTCATTTTCTTTATGTTGTGGTTGTAAAATGAACACTTGTGATTAGTAATCTTCATTATGAGATTAGTTCATGTTGGGAACGTATATTCGTAATGCAGTCATGTTACCTCAAAGGACATGGTTAGGTTAGGTGTAGGTTTAATTTACATTTCATGTTAGTTTCGTTAAAAAAATGTGTCATAATTTTGAGTTAATTGTGTTGTCCTTTGGGGTTTGTGTGGTGAGGCGTTACATCTTAGTATCAGAGCCCAAGTTTTAACACACGGTACTCTAGGTTCAATTAATCCCATTATGTTAACGTTGTGCTTAACTCTTGAACTTATGTGTTCCCCTTCATCAATGATACTTTAAAACACCCCACAATCCACCTGGATGATACTTTGTAATGCCATGCATTTATTATATAAAAAAATACCCACAATATCTAAAAAGAGTGTAAGGGGGTTAAGGTATCATAATGATGGTGTACGTCCTACCGCTAGAACCAAAAAGTAGGTACTATCGTAGCAAAGAGTATGCCCTATTTATAGTAGGGGCCCAAGTAGATCTAGATCTTTCTGGATAGACCATGTCCTAATTGTTTGGCTCTAGCTAGAGCTAGGTGAGAATGAGATTAAGCTATGATGAGGGCACTTATCATTAGTGATGGGGGAAGATGTCTGATATGTCGCCCCTTCTTATATCAATTAATTAATTGAAACTACTTAAGATCTTGGGGAAAGGATTCATTACATTTCATTAAATTGTTCCCCTCAAAATGTGAAAGGAGGTAAAGGGCCATATAATTTTAAACAAAAAAAAACTATATGATACATTGATGAGGTTTGTTTAAATACATTTTAAAATAATTTTATAAATCCCTAAAAAGACTAATTAGTCAATATAAGACCAAATTAACAAGTGTATTTTCATAAATGAACATGCTGTAAACAATCCTTGACTTAATCAACAAATTCATATAATGCAATGACAAAATTTGTTCTAATACACTTTGAAACAAAGTCGAACTACGCAATGCGAAACCAAATTAACTTATATAAGAATAAAAAAAGTTGTATTCATGCTTCATGTGAATCATAACTTATGCAACTCAAATTTTGTATTGTATTCTTGTATATAGTTGTGGCCCACTACTAATAGAGTTCCAAAAAATAATCTTTCGCAACTATTAGATCATCACTAGGATTAGATATTTTGATCTAAAAAATGGAAACTAAACTAGGATTAGAATATTTTGATCTAGAAATTGGAAACTAAACTTTTGATGGTAATAAGAATGATGTGTTTAAGAAACTAGATTGTTTGGGGATGCATTTGCTTTTGCTAAGGCATCTAGTGTTGAAATAGCTGAAAATCCCAAGGGCCCCATGATACAAAAGAATTAAAATCTATGTTGAAACATCTGAAAAACAATTCTATTCTTGTAATCAATTGGAGAAGCAACCAATTAAAGCAAGCTATAGTTTATCACTTGTTCCCTCTAGAGAAAGAGGTGATCAAGTATGTGACTATAAACAATCTTCATTCAATTCCTGGCTATAATTCTCATTTTTCCTTATATGGGTTTATGCATTTTAGCCCTGAATCTTAACTAATTATCTAATTTTCATACGATATTTACATTTGTTAGGGAATCAATAGTAGGGAGAATAAGGGTTCTGAAATTTACTCTCAAGCCAATCCTCAATATTATGGTGCTTTGAATACCACCAATAAAGACAACACCACAAAATCTCCAAATCAATCAGAAGTGCACACTGCCAATAACATTGTTAGAGATGTTTGGACCTTCGATCTAGAGTCTCAATAGAACAACGATGGTCATCCAAATTTGGATGAAAATTATGTGACAAGACTGCATTGTTGTCACGAGACACTACAACAAGTGGGGACAATTTTTGGTACAAATTTTGTGTCTTACGACAATCAAAACCTGGATGATCTAGCAACTGAACTAGGTTTGACACTTGGTGATCAAGTCCAACAACAATGGATTATTAACAACAATGTAGTATCTACACTCAAAATTTTGAAGCCAACAGAAAAGAAATGGTGGAAACAACAATTGTGACAAGATTCTAATACACAAAATGATGGGGACAAGAATTATAACAAGATTCTAACAGTATATATCGATATAAAATGAAAAAACAAAACAAATACAGAGATAAAAGTTCAAAATATTATCAATCCATAAATTAAATTTTAACATTGAATCTAAACTTTCAGAGAATCGAAAAGTGGCAGAAAAAAATTAAGTTGGTAGGGAAATTTTTAGTTCCACTTCCATCCCAATTCATTGACACAAATTAGTAGCCTTAAAAGATAAAAGTTACTATTTTTCATAAAGGAAAAAAAATCTAATTGATCCAGTAACATGTTTTTCAAGCTCCATGAAAATAAACCCTAAAATCACATGAAACCGCAGCCATACTCTCCCTAGTAACTAGTAGACTTGCAAGAAAAATGGAAAACCACCGGTAGGGCACATCAACTGTAGGACCAAGAAAAAAGCTAACTAACCCTAATGGCAAGTCCTACCTAACATAAAAGAAGGGTTTACATGAAATTTGATTTACAACAGCAACAACGAAAATCACCTACCATGATATGGCATGAGGAGCTTGGAGCATAAACCACAGACGATTAAAAATGCATTTTTCTCTACTACAAACACCAACCAACAACCACCTATAACCTAGAGCAGCCAATGTCAAACATGGCCAACCCGCAGCAAACCTCTAAACCCATAAATGGAAACCTCCAAAATATAGCAGATTTATAGCCTCGCCACAACATTGTTCCAAAGACAACTTATCTACCACATTAACGCAACATGAAAAATATAAACCCCTGAATAGCCATGCAATGCCTTCCACTTGTGTAGATCCAAATAAACCGCCAATGCTCAGCTACCACTGCATGGAAACCTAACCTCCAAATCTCACCTTCAATTTGCACATTACATTTCGCCACTAACTTCTCAACGACTGATTTACACCACCTTCGATCACCAGAAATCTACTCTCATCATATTGTTTCTATTATTGGCATTAGCGCACAGATGGCTTCAATGGTCATCTTGTACTCGTAGAACAAGAGGGGTTATTGATTTCCACTACACAGATCGTTGAAGGCTCCCACAAAGGAATTGTGTCTCTTCTATTTTCTCACTCTCTACATTCTGATGTAAAAGGAAAGGAAAGGTCTTTTTATAGTCCACGATACCAAGCAGTCTGTTTTTGGGTCTACAAATGGCTTACAGTATATGAGACTCCTCGTACTCCCAATATGAGGTAGACATCTAACTCGTGCTCCACAATACTAGGTGTACATACCTTACCCCCTGCAGGATTTGAAGTTGTGACCTCTCTTTCAAGAGTACAAGTTCTCCACCATTAGGCCAACTTAGGTTTAATCATGAGGTTTTATCACTTGAAAGGAAAAATTGTGTCAAAAATAAGAAAGCGATGTAGAATAAACTATCAAAATAGTTAATATATTACGAAGTTTATCAACACGAGTCAAAATATTTGAATAACCTTCATAATCAAAGAATATAAGGCAAGCAAATGCCGGTTGGTTTGTTTATTTTGGCTAACAATCACTCATTGGCTTATTTTGACTAACAATCACTTTTGGCTTATTTTGATTAACAGTCATTCTTCAATATTTTAAGGAGTCATATGTAGAGATAATGACGTGAATATAGATAATGAGATAATAACGTGAATATTATTAGAAATAAATATTAAAAATAAGAGAAAAAATTGTAGATTTCCAAAATTTACAGATTTATAGTTGGTACTTATTTCTTGCCCCTCCTTTTTTCCATAGTTTATTTAGAATTCTTAAACTAAAAATTTAAGGAGAAAACGCACTTAAGGAGGTGCATGGGGTAGGAAACATAATCAATCATTGAGAAAGTTATATTTTGAGATTTTTTGTTAGATCAATGTTTTGGATAACAATTTGTAGTTTATTAAAATGAAGAAAAGGGGAGATTTATTAGTCTTTCCATGACAAGATTAAATAGTGAATGATTCAAATAAAAATAAATAATTTAATCAATCATATCATTTGATTTTTCTTCTCACTAAAATTTTAAAATATTTGATCAATTTTTTAATTATTTTTTAAAACAATCAAATAATTTACTTCTATGTGATTTTTATATATTTAGTTGGACTCTTCTCATTGTCAAACCTGAAGTAAGACGTTTCAATAGACCTCTTGTGCGATAAGACTCCATTAATTATTCTCATAGAAAGGATAACTTTAGTGATTAATGATTTCATTTAGAAAAATTGTTAAACATACGATGATAAAGATGACTCCATAGTTATATAAAGAAAAAGAATCAATTTGTTTTTTATTTGGAAGGAAGTATTCTAGAGGAAATAACATAATATAAATACCTTAAGTTTGACTCCAACAAAACAAATAGTTGGGAAAATTGTCAAAAGAAGAGAACCTTGAGAGAGTGGAGAGTATTTTTTGCCCTTCGAAATAAATGCAAATAGGCAAATCAATAGGATTAGAAAACTATTTAGACTCTAGTTGGACTATTAGTTATGTTCAAGTGGTACTTTATGGATGTGAAACATGGGCTAATAGTAAAATAAAGACGAAAAAATGATAGAGAATCGAAGGAAAAATAAGTGACAAGTTTCAAAAGAAATCAGTAGTGGATCACACATGAGAACCAAAAGAGAGAATCCTGCCTCAATGATCAAGTGGGAAAGAGTAACAAGGAAGAAGATTGGAGTCAAGATTGACATGAGCCTTGGAAAGCGAAGTAGTAAAATATCGACAAAAGGGCATCTAAACCCTTCTAGAAAGAGCATCACAATCAATGGCACTTCAAATCAAGCCCTAAAGAAAAGAGAAGACATAAAATTGACCACTAAATAAGGGAAAGGATATAGGTGCCAAAGGACACAACCGTGGCCATAGGGGAAAACAAAATCTCTTAAACCAAAATTATAGTAAAGGTCCTTCTGAATTTGAATGTGGGAAATATTGTCATTGATGTCAAAGGTGCTTAGTCAAGATTGTTAGAAGTTGTCATTGATTTCAAAGGAAAAAATACATGACTCAACATTTGGGAAATGTATTGGCAACAAGAGAAGGAAACAATATCTACTCAATATCTAAGGAAATAAATGAGTTGAAACTTGGTGACAAGATGAATGGGTTGGTACATAGGGTGTTGGCAAGAAGTGAGTCCGCCAAAAAGTAGAAGTGTTTTCCCTGATTTTCAGAGTTTGACACATTTGACCTTAAAATTTGAAGCACTTAGAGATGAAATATTCAAACAAGCCACTAATCATAAAATGTAGAACTCAAAGTCTAGTTTCTAAATATGTAATTTATTTCAATACCCACATTGTACAAATTGAGTTTCAATTGGTTTTTGTAAAAAACACTATTTAAAAGTCATTTTTTTTACCATACCATGCACGTGTACGACATCCATATTTTGACTTAAGTTATCATATTTTTCTAAATCCTTTTGGGAAAAGACTTGTCACTCATTGAAGTGTGCCCTGGATATTTTTTTATAATTTTTTCTTGAATATTTTTGTTTTTTGTTAATTTTTTATCAGGCATATTTGTCGTTTAGAAAAATCATCGTGTACGACACGCATAAGATGACCTAAAGTTATCATTTTTTGAATTTTTTTTTTAAATTGAAAAGAATTTTCTGAAGTTTTCCCTTGTGCAATCCGTTCATCAAAATATTATGTTGATCAAAAGTTATTAAAATAGTAAAAAACACTGATATTCAAAGTTTATGGACCAATTTCATCATAAATTAATTGAAAAATAAAATAAAAAATCCAATTGTAAAAAAAATTACATATTTGGAATCTACATTGTCTCATCCAAAATGGGTTTTAATTTTGTCGAAAAATTTTGCAAAAAAAGGCATCAGCCATATGCCCAAACTTAGTATTTTTTTGTGACATTGCTAGGACCTTTAACTTGCAGGTCAAACCAGGTCCAAAGCTTAGGTTCGGGTCCCCAAGCCTTTTCCCAAACAGAAAAACAAAGCAAAAACCCAACCAAAAATTAAAATTTTAAAAAACGGGATCCCGTTTCATAAAAAAATTAATGAATTTAAGAAGCGGGATCCCGTTTCATAATTTTTTTTATTTTTATGAATTTAAGAAACGGGATCCCATCTTAAATTCATAAAAAAATAGTTTTGTTATGATTTTAAGAAACGGGATCCCGTTTCAAAATGGGGTCCTGCTTTTTAAAATACAGGATCCTGATTCTTAAATTCATAAAAATTACGGGATCCCGTTTCTTAAATTCATAAAAAAAATTAATTATGGAACGAGATCCCATTTTTAAAAAAGCGGGATCCTGTTTTTTAAAAAGCGGGATCCCATTTTAGAATGGGATCCCATATTTGGCTCGAGGTCCCAAACCTAAACGGGATCCCATTTTTTGCAAGCTAATTTCATTTTTTTGCAAGACGATTTCGTTTTTTTGCCTAAGGCAAAAACTTCCACATTTCGTGGACTCATCTTTGTGCTTCTACCCCATACATTCAATGCAGATTCCTATATATCTATCTATAAAATTGAATCTTTTGTCACTTTGGAGGTGAAGGTTATAGAAGGTTTGGGAACTGCAATTGATGTTATGGTGTGCTTCATGAAGGTGATTAGATTGTAGTCTATGGAATGTAGGGTCCCATTGTGAAAACTATATGTGCTTTATTAATTCCACATCCAATGAAGGGGCTTCAAGCAAAGGGATCTCATCAACATCATAAGGAGTTGAAAGTTGCACAAGAAATCAAGATAACTGCTTAGGATCTTGAGCATGACCTTAGTTATATTTTTTTGAGCCCAATGATGAAAAAACATCAAAGATTTTAGTTGAAAATTTACATCAAATCAATGTTAAAGTAGAGTACTTGTTGCAGATTTAGAAAGAAAGGATGATAACTTGGATTTGATTAAAGCTGAATGAATTGTAAATACAATGTTAAGGAATCAACTAAAAGAAAGGAAAAATAAGATCAGTCTTAATCCATTCAAGGTAGTGATTCCATTGGTGAAGGTATATTAAGAAGAAGAGCAATGAATATGGTAAGTAGTAATTAATTTTCTTCACGAGAAACAACTTTAATTGATAAATAAAAGGTAATATTGCCCAAGTTTAAATGCCAAGGATATTATAAGGAGGAAGTGCTTAACAATAAATGAGCAATAGTTAAAAAGAGTATGATAAGTGATTAAAATAATTAAAACTAGATTATAAATATTAAAAATTCAAATGATTAACAAAAGGAGCATTAATAAAAAATAGCAAGTGGCAGCGATCTAATTTTAATTAATACTAGGCAACGATCAACAATGATTAAATAATATTAAAAAAGGAAACATATGAATAAGACAAAAGTCAAAAGCCAAGAGAATAAGACAAAATTGTAAATAAGGCAATATGTCTTAGGAAAAGGTGCAAGTAAGGAAAAAAAGAAGGGTGTGATCTATTTTTATGAAGAGTTATGAATTTTGAGAGTAAAAGGACATGTCTCCAAATAAATTGACCTCCTTGAGAACATATATGGAAATATTAGGGAGAGAGTTGGAAAGAGTGTGTGAAGATTAAAACATATATCATATACACCACCAAATGAAGAGCAAAAGTTTATAAAAGAAGAATAGATGCTGATATAAAAGAAGAATATGAGCGGGTAAAAGTGGAATACATGTAGATTTGAAACAAATATATGAAGACTTGAAAGAAGATTTGAAGATTATTAAAAGCAATATTTTTGTCATGGTTTTCTTCCGTAAGGGTTTCCATGTAAATATCATGTGTTATTGTGTTCTTCTTGTGTGAATGATTATTAGTGTTGATCAAATGATGTTGATGTGATTGATAAAGTTCTAAAAATTGAGTTATAAGTTAGAGTTAGGGTTATATTTATATTAAGGTTAGAGTTACAAGTTATAAGTTATGATTAGGGTCAATGTAAGGGTAAGGGTTAGGGTTGGGGATTAATTAATATTAGGGTTAGGGTTTAATAAGGGTTAAGATTCAATTATGGTTAGGTTCAATTGATGTTTAATTAGGGTTCTAGGATAAATTTTTGTGTTAAGGTTGGGGTTATAATTCAACTAGGATTAGGGTTAGTGTTACAATTACAATAAGGGTTAAGATTCAATTAGGGTTTTGATTAGGGTTTATATTCAATTACCTAGTAAGGGTTCAACTAGTGTTAGGATTAGTATTCAATTATAATTAAAGTTAGGTTGGGTTAGGCTTAATTTAGGTTTAGGGTTAGGTTTTAATTAGGGTTACAATTAGAATTAAGGTATTTATTATAAGTATGATTATGAATAGGGCTAGAATTATTGTTAAGGTTATAATTTGGATTAGCATTACAAGTAGGACAAGGGATAATATTATAATTCTAATTGTAACACTAAAACTACCACTATTTTTTAATCACCCTAAATCTATAACTAACACTAATTCTAATTACAACCCTAACCCTAACCCTAACTCTAACTCTAACTCTAACCCTAACCCTTATATTAACAATATTTCTAACCCACCCTAATTCTACAACTAACATTAATTTTAATTGCAACCCTAGCCCTAATCCTAATTATGTCTATTATCATAATCCTCACTCTAATCCTAATCCTAACCCTAACCTTAATTGTAACCCTAATTATAGTTCCAAAACATTAACTCAAACCCTAACCCTAACCAAATCCTAACCATAACCTAACCCTAACCCTAACCCTAAACCAAACCCTAACCAAACTCTAACTCAAAAGTTAACTCAAACCCTAACCCTAACCTTAAACCCAAAAGCAAACCCTAACCCTAAGTCGGTGTCTAATTATAACCCTAAACCTAACCTAAACCATAATCATAATTGTAACCATAACCCTAAGTATATCTCTAATAGTATCTGAAACCTTAATCCTAACCCTAACCTTAACCTTAACCATAATTCAATATCTAATCATAACCCTAACCCTACTTTTATCTCTAACCTAACCCTATCCCTAACTAAAATCCTTACCCTAATCCTAATCCTAGCTTTAACCCTAACCCTAATTATCATGATAACCCAATCCAAATTATTATTCTACCTCTAATTTATCTCTAACCCTAACCCTAACCCTATCCCAAATGTTAATCCCAAAATAATCTCCAAACCTAACCCTAACCCTATTCATAATGTTAACCTCAATCCTAACCCAAACCCTAACCCTAACATAATTCTCACACTAACTATGACCATAAACCCAACCTTAACACTAAACCCTAACCCTAATCATAATAATAAATCTAAACCAAATCCTAACCTTAATGCTAACCCTAACCATGATATAAACCCTAATCCTAAATGCCAACTCTAATCATAACCCTATATATTTTAATTTATTCAATTTTTTATGCACGTTGCGGTTGCTACTAGCTTATCTATCTTAATATATTAAGATATATATATATTATATACCAAGAGATATCATTTTCGAGGCGTATTTTTTAAATTCAAAAAAAGAAAAAAAGAAAAAAATACGCCAAGAAAATGATATATATATTAAGATAGATAAGCTAGTATTTAATAACATTAATATAATATTGTATAATAAAATTAATATAATAGTTTAACATTTACTAATATAGTAATAAGAATAATGTACAATAACAATAAACTAATAATATAATACTAATAGAATGTGAAATATAATCATATAATATAATTTAATAACAATAATATAGTAATAATAAAATAATAGCATAATATAGTTTTATAAATATATCACGAATATTAATTTTATATGTGTGTAAAATAATAATATAATCATATAATAATAAATAAATATATGTATATATGTGTATATCTATGTATGTGGATATATGTGTATATATAATATTTTAAAATTATAATATTATTATATAATAAAAATATTAAAAAATTATAAAAATAATTATTCAAATCTTTAATCTAATCGAACTATTAATAATATAATAATAATCAAATAATAATTTTCCCATGTGTTAATGGGGTGAAATAGTTTGTGCCTTATGGCCATATCTGTAAAACTTGATATGAACATTTAATGATCTCCACATTCGGTTGTTGATGAAATCATTCACCCAATATTTTTGTGTGTAGAATCAATGTAAATTTTTTGCTTTTAATATAATCCATGCAGCTCTGTTACGTTTTACGTATCAAAAGAAAAATCAAATAACAATAATATTAACTACAATTCAATTCATATCTTAGTAAAATTCTAGCTTTTCGTATTTTAAGCTTAAATTTCAACAAACAAATATATTATAATGTCAAACTTAATAATATAATAATAATCAAATAAAAATAATATAATACTAAGTATAATAATTCTAATATAACAGTTTATAAATTAATAATAATATTAATTTGTAGGAAAAAATTGGAGATAAATATAAAAAATAAGAGAAAGAAATTTATAAAATATTTCTTAAACAATAGTTGCTCCATTGAAATAGGGAAAGATTTCAATTTATTTTTTTATAATTAAATATTTTCATGGAAACACTTCAACTCCTCAAATTTAAGAAGAAAACTCACTTAATAAGTTGCATGGGGACTTCTAAAGAAATTATATTTTGAGATTTTTAGTTAGATCAATGTTTTGGAGTTCTCTAGATCAATATTTGGGATCACAATTTTTATTTTATTAAAATGAAGAAAAAAGGAAGATTTATTAGTCTTTCCATGACAAGATTAAATAGTGAATGATTAAAATAAAAATAATACATAATCTAGTATCAATTTTTCTTCTCGTTGAAATTTTAAAATATTTGATCAATTTTTTAATTAATTTTTATTTATGTAATTTTTATATATTTAATTGGACTCCTCATTGTCAAACCCCAAGTAAGACATTTTGATGGACCCCTTGTGTCATAAGACTCCATTAATTATTCTCATAGAAAGATAAAATTTAGTGACTAATGATTTCATTTAGAAACTTTGTTATAAAAAGAAAAAAAATCAATTTGATTTTTATTTCAAGAAAATATTCTGGAAGAAATAACAGAATATAAATACCTTAAAATTGACTTCCAAAAGCTATTTTTATTTTTGAAGTATTCTAAAAACAATATAAATATAAATTTTGTATTGTATTTCCATATTAGTCATGGCCCACTTCTAATAGAGTTCCAAAACCTGATCTTTCGCAGCTGTGAGATCATGACTAGAATTAGATTATTTTGATCTAGAAATTGGAAACTGAACTTTTGATGGTAATGTTTTAAGAAACTGAATTGTCTGAGCTTTAATTTGCTTCTGCTAAGGCATCTAGTGGAAATCCCAAGGGCCTCACGATTAAAAAAATTAAAATCTATTCTTGTAATCAATTGGAGCAGCAACCAATTAAAGCAAGCTATAGTTTATCACGTGTTCCTTCTATAGAAAGAAGTGATCTTCATTCATTCCTGTATAATTCTCATTTTTCCTTATGTGGGTTTATGCAATTTAGCCCTGAATCTTAATTAATTATCTAATTTTCGTATGATAGTTGCATCTGTTAGGGAATCAATAGTAGGGAGAATAAGGGTTCTGAAATTAACTCTCAAGCCAATCCTCAATATTCTGGTGCACTGAATATTACCAATAAACATAGCACACTGAGATCTTCAAATCAGTCAGAAGTGCACACAAACAATAGCATTGTTTGATTGGCCCTTCGATCTGGAGTCTCAATAGCACAATGATTGTCATCCAAATTTGGATGAAAATTATGTGGCAAGACTATTCTGTTGTCATGAGACACTACAACAAGTGGGGATTAGGGGAGAGGGGTCCATAGTGGAACACCCTAATTTCGTGTTTCTCAAAATCTTACATGGAAATTTCAAATCACTCCTAATTTTGTACAATGGTTTATTTGGCAACTCACGTGTTTCTATATTTCGCTTTAGGGCCACATCATCAAATATGATGCCACATCAACATGTTTTATGTTTAGGTATCCAAAAAGGCTCAAAAAAAAGTGAGACTGATAGTGGTGCACTAAGTCATGTTTTATTGGTGTGTTGATGTGGCATCACATGATTTGTCAGTTTGTGTGCTTTATGGAAAAGAAGTATTTTGCAATTGGATATTAAGGTGCTCCACTATGGGGCCCACTAAGGACTACTTTTATCCCCGCTATTGGACCCTGATCCACTATGGACCCTTCTCCCCTATTTCTGATACAAATTTTGTGTCTTACGACAATCAGAACCTGAATGATCTAGCAACTGAACTGGGTTTGACACTTGACGATCAGGTCTAATGACAAAGGATTATTAACAATACAGTATCCCCACACAAAATTCCGAAGCCAGCAGAAAAGAAAACGATGGAAACAACATTAATGCACAAAATGAAGGGAACAACAATTACAACAAGATTCTAACAGTATATAGATATAAACTGGGTTTGACACTTGACGATCAGATCCAACGACAAAGGATTATTAACAATACAGTATCCCCACACAAATTTCTGAAGCCAACAGAAAAGAAAACGATGGAAACAACATTAATGCACAAAATGAAGGGAACAACAATTACAACAAGATTCTAACAATATATAGATATAAAATGAAAAAACAAAACAAATACATAGATAAAGTTCAAAATATTATCAATACATACATTAAATTTTAACGTTAAAATATAGGGAGGATAGTTTACAGTACCTCTGTCTTTTATCAGCTTTTCTTTGTTCTGCGTGAAGCGATCTGTCCAATGTCATGGAATAAACTGCAAAATTGTGATAAGAATCTAAAATCTCAGATACACGGAAAGAAATTTAAGCTGATGGAATAATTCTAGCTCTATTCTAATTTCGCCCGTACAAATTTGTAATCCTAAAAATAATCTTGTAACATATTTTTCCCTGCTCCATAAAAAATAAACCCTAAATCCCCATGCAAGCGCAGCCTTACTGGACCCTCTCCCTAGTAACTGGTAGACTCACAAGAAAAATGGGAAACCACCGACAGGGCACATCAACTGTAGGACCAAAGAAACAAGCTAGCCAACCCTAATGGCAGGTCCTAGATAACATAAAGGAAGGGTTTGCATGAAATTTGATTTACAGCAGCGACGGCGAAAATTACCTGCTATGATATGGCACGAGGGGTTTGGAGCATAAACCACAGACGATTAAAATTAATGCCTGTTCTCCGCTGCAAACACAAAACAGAACAGCCAATGTCAAACATGGCCAACCCGCAGCAAACGTCCAAACCCATACATGGAAACTTCCAAAATATAGCAGATTTATAGCCTGGCCACAACACTGTTCCAAAAACAACTTATCGACCAAAATAACGCTACATGAAAAACAAAAACCCCTGTATAGCCATGCAATGTTCGACTGAGGTTGCTCCAGCGGCCTTCCACCTGTGTAGATCCAAATAAACCGCCAATGCTCAGCTACCACTGCATGCAAACCTGACCTCCAAATCTCACCTTCAATCTGCGCATTACCTTTTGCCGCTAACTTCTCAACGGCCGATTTACACCACCTTCGATCCCCAGAAACCTACTCCCACCATATTGTTTATGTTATTGGCATTAGCCATTAGCGCCCAGATGGCTTCAATGGTCATCTTGTACCCGCAGAACGAGAGGGATTGTCGATTTCCACTACAGACCGCCGAAGGCTCCCATAGAGGAATTGTCTCTCTTCTATTTTCTCGCTCTCTACATTCTGATGTAAGATCATGAGGTTTGATCGCTTGAAAGGAAAAATTGTGTCAAAAATCAGAAGCAATGCACAATAACCTATCAACAGAATTAAAATATTACGAAGTTTACCTACACATCTAGTCAAGATATTTGAACAGTTTTCATAATCAAAGAATATAAGGGCAGGAAGCCATGCGGGTTTGTTGGAGTTATTTGTGGAGCTAGTCATGTAAAATTTGAGGGAGAGAAGATAATGAATATTATTAATAATAATTTGTGTTCATAAATTTTGTTAAGGAAAATTTGGAGATAAATATAAAAAATAAGAGAAAGAAATTTATAGATTTTTAATGGTTGTTTTTTAAATAGTTGTTGTTTTATTAAAGGAAAGATTTCAATTTAAGTTTTTTTTAATTATAAATTTGTATGGAAACATTGGAATGTTCAAATTTAAGAAGAAAGCACACTTAAGCATTGCATGGGGACATGGGGTGAGAAACATAATCAATCATTAAGAAAGACTTATCTTTTGAGATTTTTTGTTAGATCAATATTTTAGAGTTTTGAAAAATCGATATTTTGAATCACAATTTGTAGTTTATTAAAATGAAAAAAAGGGAAGATTTATTAGTCTTTCCATAACAAGATTAAATAATGAATGATTCAAATAAAAATAATATATAATTTAATCAATCGTATCATTTGTTTTTTCTTCTCACTAAAAAATATTAAAATATTTGATTGAATTTTTTAGTTATTTTTTCAAACCAATCAAATAATTTTAGTTTATGTAATTTTTATTAATTTAATTGCACTCTTCTCATTGTCAAACCTAAAGTAAGACATTGTGATGGACCCCTTGTGCTATAAGACTATATTAATTATTCTCATAGAAAGGAAAAAATTAGTGATTAATGATTTCATTTAGAAAAATTGTTGATCACACAATGATAAAGACGACTCCCTAGCTATACAAAGAAAAAGAATCAATTTGATTTTTATTTTGAAGGAAGTATTTTAGAGGAAATAACAGAATATAAATACCCTAAGCTTGACTTGTCAAAAGAAGAGAATCTTGAGAGTGTGGAGAGTATTATTTGCCCTTCAAAATAGATGCAAAGAGGCAAATTTATAGGATTAGAAATCTATTTAGACTCTAGTTGGACTATTAGTTATTCAAGTGGTAATTTATCTGTGTGAAACATGGGCTGGTACCAAAATAAAGGCGAAAAATGATCAAAGGAAAAATAAGCGACAAGATTCAAAAAGAAATCAATAGTGGATAGCACATGAAAACCAAAGGAGAGAATCTAGTCTCAATGATTGGATGCGAGAGATAATAAGGAAGGAGGTTGGAGTCAAGATTGACGTGAGCCTTGGCAAGCGAAGTTGCAAAATATCAACAGAAGGGCATCTAAACCCTTCTACAAAGAGCACCACAATCAATGGAATCTAAAAGAAAAGAGAAAACATAATCTTGATCGTTAAATAAGGGAAAGGATATGGGTGCCAAAGGACACAACCGTGGCCACGAGGGCAAACAAAAACCCTCTTAAACCAAAATTAAGGATACCCGCAAATCCTTTTTTTTTTAATTTGAGTGAGCTAGCCAAATTTGTGGAAAACCTTTGAGAATGTTCTTTCTTCTTGAAATGGGTGGGTGAATGGATTGCAAGGAAAAAAAATTCAAAAATAGTGCTACACAAAGTGGGAGAATCGAATCAAGGTAAAATCTCTTTTGAAGGGTTTCTTCATAGTGGTCTATCCTTCCGAGGAGAAGAAAAAAGAAATATTAAAATAGGATCCATTAATGATGGATGAAGTGGGTCTTTATGTAACTGATTGGATCTGAAATTTCAATCTCATAACCCACAAGGATACCAACTCCCCAAGATGAATTGGCTTTATAATCTCCCTTCAAAATACTAGAATGTAGAAACCATAAAGATGATAGGGGAGAAAATTATTTCCTTCATAAAATAGGATGAGCAATTTGAGGGTGGTGATTTGGGAATGTATGCAAGGATGTGTCACTATTAACCCTGAGTCCCCTCCTTTGGAGGAATTTGAACTAAGTTCAGAATTTAGGATTTAGAGGCAAAATATTGAAATTGAAAGCTCTATGAGGAAATTTTGGTATTGCTTCTCAATCGTTCACTCAACAAATGACTACAAGAAAATTTAGAAATCCCACCGACAAAAGGAGATGATGCAGCTCCAAAAACCATGTAGAGTTAAGGAAAATTGATGGGGAACCCCAAAAAGAGTCATTAGGGCATCAAGATAACATCACCACACAACATTTAGAAGCCCTAGAAATAATCAACATGGGCTCTCTCATTCTAAAGGACCATATTATTAGGAAAGCTAACACCTTTGAAGTAGCCTACAACCTTTTCAGCATAACAAATGCCCATATAGATGCATATGCTACAAAGATACGAGCTACAACTCTTTCACTCCTCTCACGAATGTAAGGCTTGCATAAAACATCAAAATCATTCCAAGGATTTCCTTTGAGGGAAACCAAGTGATATCGATAGAGGGGGATCATGAAATAGATCGAGTAGAGGAAAATATGGAGGAAGGAGAAGTCGATTTATTGGATAAAAGAGAAATTCTTCAGTTAAAAACTGAATTGAAAAACTCCTTACTACAAAGATCAAAGGATAAAAGGAAGGAATACAAAAAGGAAAAACTAAACCTTGATAGTGAGGTGAGTATCAACTAAGATAAGTAGGATGATGAGATATGGGAAAGGAAAAATCCTTCCCAAAGAGCAATGAAAATTTCTTCATGGAATGTCACTAGCGTAAACACCCTTGATAAAAAGCACTTGGTTAAAGGCTTCTTGGACATATTCAATTTAACATCTTTTTACAAGTTTCAAGAAACCAAACTAAATAGAAAAGAAGAAGAGATAATGCTAAAGAGATTCAAGGGTTGGAAATTCACTTTGTTAATGTTGAAGGTGCCTCAAGTGGATTGGTGACTATCTAACATCCTTCTAAATTCTCTTTGGAGGAGGTCGGAAACTCAATGTATTGGCTAGTAAAAAAGGTCCAATGATTCCAGCTCCTTTTAGTAAACATATATGACCTTGTGGTATGCACAAAGAAAAAACAAGTGTGTGGATCAAATTTTGTCCTCATCTCCCAATTCTTTATTTTTTGGGGGGTATTTTCAATGTTATTCTCTCTAATCATGATAAGCTTGGAGGAGTTAAGAAAAGATGAAAATTACAAATAGACTTATTGGACTTCATTTTCAAAAATAATGTATTTGACATTCCACCCCAAAATGGGTTATTCACCTAGACAAATCAGCGAGTAGGGTTCAATAATTTTTTATAAAGATTTGATAGATTCCTATGGTGCAAGGACTAGGGTTCATTTGTAAAATGATGCAAATGCAAAAATTTCCCTTACTTAGTGCTCAACCACTACCCAATACAGTTGTGCATAGTTCAAGATCAAAAACCTAATATGTGCCCCTTCAAATTCAAAAATATGTGGATATTTGACCTTGATTTCATCCAAAAATATGGTCTGACCCATATTTTCTGATCAAAATATATGGTCTGATCAAAAACCTAATATGTGCCCCTTCAAATTCAAAAATATGGTCTGACCCATACACAAGACAAAGACTTTGTCATTTAATTCTTCTATTTTCCTTTCTATTATCTCATTCTCTTCAAAGATGTTTCAAAAATGATCCTTTTTCTAGACCTTTAGCTTTTCCTTGATTAGTTTTATTTTTGAAAACAAGGTGAAAATTTTGGAGCTTTTTTAAGTATCTAATGACCACCATCACTCTATGTTGGGGATGAAATCAAGGTCAAATATCCACATATTGATCACCCCAATTATGATCAATTGGCCCATTGAAATCCTTTGGCCGAAGAAACCTCTTAATCTCAGGGGTTAATGAGTAATTACAAGGATGTCTATACAATTTGTATAAAGTTTTCACAAAATACTCTTCAAAATGAATGAAACTAGAGTTAACAAACCTGCTATCCCAAATAGCAGTCCACAATTGAATAGGCAATGCTTCACCCTCTTTTCCAACCTGAGAAATCTTCATCTCTGATGGCCATACTCCCAACTCTTGTCCATAATACAACACTAAGTGCATCAGTAGTGAATAATGCCTTAAATGAACAATAGAAGCTCCACTCTTTATGGCTATCAACCCTGAATCAAGCTCTTTGGCAATATATGAAGCATAATTAAATGGCCTGGAGTTGTGATACTCGATATCTGCTGTGATAACCATTGGCACAATTGACATGAGCTTTGGGGCATCCATTCCCAATACTTGACATACTGAAAAATATGTATACTTCATATAAGATTCAAACAAATCTACAGTTTCAATGGAAAGTGAAGTACCTGACTGAATGCAAACTGGAACAGATGGTTGAGATACTGAGGAAAGGTGATAAATTAGAGGATGTGATCACAATTATGGAATCCCTCACTGAGCTATAGTCTGAGCACACAAAAGTTCAATTCACTAAAAACACACTTGTGGACACCTTTTGGAAAGTGAAGTACCTGACTGAATGCAAACTAGAACAGATGGTTGAGATACTGAGGAAAGGTGATAAATTAGAGGATGTGATCACAATTCTGGAATCCCTCACTGAGATTGCATTGCCTCAGCTCATTCATTTTATTTTTCAACTTGGTAAGTGATAACCTAAACTACTCCTTCAAATGTAAGATTACTTCTCCTTCTTTGATTTGAGACTCAGAGTCCATGGAGAGAAATAACAATGATTATTGCCTCATCAATAATCATAAGTAAAGTATTTATGCCTATATTTATCCAATCTATCACTTTTTAAGTAAATCTATCCAATAATTTTTTTAAGATTTGATAGATTCCTATGGTGCAAGGACTAGGGTTCATTTGTAAAATGATGCAAATGCAAAAATTTCCCTTACTTAGTGCTCAACCACTACCCAATACAGTTGTGCATAGTTCAAGATCAAAAACCTAATATGTGCCCCTTCAAATTCAAAAATATGTGGATATTTGACCTTGATTTCATCCCCAACATAGAGTGATGGTGGTCATTAGATACTTAAAAAAGCTCCAAAATTTTCACCTTGTTTTCAAAAATAAAACTAATCAAGGAAAAGCTAAAGGTCTAGAAAAAGGATCATTTTTGAAACATCTTTGAAGAGAATGAGATAATAGAAAGGAAAATAGAAGAATTAAATGACAGAGTCTTTGTCTTGTGTATGGATCAGACCATATTTCAAAACGAAAAGATCTAATGACCAAATATTCAAACATCGTTGCTAAGGAGGAATTTTTTTGGAGACACAAATTGACAAAGGTTTGGGTAAAAGAAAGTGATAAGAATTTTAAAAAATCCACAGTTCCTCATAAGTTAGAAGGATTTAAAACCACATTTCAAGTATAAAAAATAAGGATGGTTATGTGGTGGTAGATGTCAAGGATATTAGCACTGAAGTGTTAATTACTTACAAAGGCTTCTAAACAATTGAGATGGATAGGATTTGATTCATTAACAACAAATCATCAAACGCATTCCCAAACTAGTAAAGAATACCCAAAATGTGTTGCTTTTGAAGGCTTTCACAGAGTAATAAATCAAAAGGTTGTTATGTAGCTCCACCTAAATAAAGCTCTTGGCTCGAATTAATTTATTGAAAACTTCTATCATAAATGTTGGCACATTGTTGGTAAGTTGGTAGTTGAAGTTATAAAAGAATCACAACAAAGAGATACAATGCTTAAGGACCTTAATAACACCTTCTTAGTCATCATCCCAAAGAAGCCACAAACCCTTTCATTCGATGACTATAGACCAATTTAATTATGCAACACAATCTACAAAATAATCTCGAAAGCGATTGTCATTAGACAAAAAATAATTTTACCACAAATCATCTCTGAGGAGTAGAGAGGAGCTTTGTCCAAGTGGGAGGTCCATCTTAGAGGGGATCATCATTGCTCAAGAAGTCATATACCCAATCCAATCAACCAAAAGAGGCAATGTGATGGTGAAGCTAGACATTAAAAATCCTACGACAAGGTGGATTAGATATTCTTATTCAAAGGCATAGAAGCTTTCAATTTTAGTAGTCAATGGCTAGATTGGTTTAGTCTAATATAGCTAGTCCAAGATATTCAATAATATTCAATGGATACCACAAGGTTTCTTTGAGGCATCGTGTGGTCTTAGGAAGGGAGATCCCTTATCTCCATTCTAATTTATAATTATGGTTGATGCATTGGGCAAAGTGATTCATAAAGCTTACAATGGGGGGCCATGGAGAGGTGCCAAGGTCACTAGCAATGTTCCCCCAGTCGCACACTAGCAATTTGCAAACAATACAATGATTTACAAGGTGTCCAAATGAGGTGAAGCTTGTACCATGAAAGTAAATTTAGACAAATAATCTACTGCCTCATATCAACTTTTTAACACTATTAATTTTATTTTATTTTTTGACAAAATCCAACAAATAGGTAGAGATCCTTAAGGCTATTATTTTTTTTAAAGGAGCCTTCTCAAGCAAGTATTTAAGTTTCCCTCTCTCAGAAAGGTCAACAAGGCAACAATTATGGGGCCCCATTTTGGAGCAATGCTCAAATAGGATATCCTCTTGGAAATGTAGATGGTTATCTTGGGTTGGTAAAATGATAATGTTGAAGGTAGTAATTTCAGCCATCCCAATCTTTCTATTCTCTTGTCTAAAACTTTCAATTGGGGTAAATTATAAGTTAAACCAAAGAATGTGAAATTTCTTATAGAAAGATTTTTTTTAAAAAGATTCCCCTTAATCGCATGGGAAAAGATTAGAAAATCCAAGGTCAAGGTGGTGTGGGTCAAGAATGAGCTTATCTAGAACAAAGCCTCGGGTGCCAAATTATTATGTCAAATGTTGAACCATCCAAATTTAAAATGGGTTCACATACTCCAAAATAAGACCTTGATTCCAACAAAAATCATAGAACATTAATAATTTCCAACCCAATCAGGGGATCCCATTTATGGAACTTTATGATAACCTACAAATCTATCATTTCAAACAACCTCACATGGGACCTTCGAGATGGAAAATCAACATTATTTTGGGAGGATTCTTGAAATGATTTCTTGACAATCGAGATTGGCTATTATTTTATTCAATCCAAACTAATATTGAAAGAGCATTAGGGATGGGGTGAACCTACAAAAGTGGTTTACAATTGAAGTGAGGAAGGAAAAGTTGAAAAAAATGACCCCATGCCAAAAACAATCATTTTTGGGGTTCGAACGAACTTATAGGTTCGAATGAACAAGGGCTCGAACGAACCCATTTAATTAACTTCCCACCATTCCCACCAAAAACGCAAGGGTGGCTCAAAAGTTCAATGGTGTGGGTGGCTCCGGGAAAATGGTCGATAGGAAAAACCCTCGGACAAGAATTGGCACAGCAAAGGCAAAAACAACCCGGTGCGAACCAACAAAATTTGGAAAAGCAAGAATCCGGGAAACCCTATTTTGTTCAACAATGGCAAAACACGTCAACATTCAGGGGAACTTCGAAGGGGGTTGAACCAGAGAGACAGGGAACTGTTCAATCAGAAAGCCAACAGGAGGGACATGCAAAATAAACCAAATGTAGCCCATGGGCTTCGTCCCCAGGGAAGCAAACTCTTCCACTTGCCATTGATAACAATTGAACGAAGAGTAGATCATTTAATGGAGAAAGCTATGTTTTCCAAATGGACGGGACATGGGTTCCCAAGCGAGGAGATCAAAGATTGGTGGAAAAACAAATTTAAAAATCAGGTAAACATAAGCCAACTTCCAAACTCCTTTTTCCTCATAGAATTTAGCAATCAAGATTTAAAATTGGAAGTAGTAAATGGAAAACCCCTGTTCATGAATGGCCATAGATTTCACTGCCTGAATTGGAGGGTTAACTTTGATCCCTAGAATTACAAGATAAACCAAACTCTCGTCTGGATCAAGTTAATTGACTTGCCTTCATAATTCTGGAACTTAGATGCCTTAATTCGTATTGGAGATTCCCTAGGGGTGTTCCTAGGTGTAAATGAGGAATTCATAAATGGAGTAGACGGAGCTATAGCAGGTATTTTGGTGGAAATAGATGAAGGGGTTGGGATCTACAAAAACTTGGAAATTCTGACAAAATACGAAAGTTGGCAACAGGAAATTGATATATGGGTAGGATCTGAGCATAGAAAATGTCTCTTCAGAGATTCCTACATGAAGGGACCCTCAAATGGTGGAAAGCCCACAATCAAAGAGAATAGAGGCACACATCTAAACCCCCTTGTCCCAAGCTCCACAATAGAAAAATCACTAACTAAGGAAGCCAACTTGAGCATAAAGCATCAATCATTAGGAGAAATGAGGTTGATTCCCCATGATCTTGAAACACCAACCAAGGAGACCTTGGTTGACGAACCCAGTAACACAGAGTTAGCTCTCAATGCCCTAATGGAAGGGGCCCAAGATCTTCAAAAAGACATAAAAATCCAATTAGGGAAACTGGCCAAGAAAGTAGGGTCTCTAGAACCAAATCCCCAATCACCTGAAGGGATAGTGAAAGAGATGGAACAAGTCACCCCAATCTCTCTTGTCTTTTCTCCACAAGAAACTGAAGATGTAACTACCCACTCAGAAGATGAGGTTAGCTACCTTCACTCAGAGGAAGAATTGGATCCCTGGGAAGAAACTGAGGCAGGGGAATTGCTAGAGGTAAGGTAATTAGAACAATCAAAATCTTGAATAAAAGCTCCAAACTTTAAGAAAAAATCCAACAGAGGCAGGCTGTCAACAAAAGCCAAGCTGATAATAGCAGGTAATGCCTCTGGTCAACAAAAAATCCTAGTTGGGAAGGAAAAAATCCTTCCCATAGCAGAATGAGGATAATATCATGGAATGTCAGGGGCATTAATGCTCCTGATAAATGGCACATGGTCAAGCGCCAAATAGACCAGTCAAAATTGGACATTGTGCTCATTCAGGAAACAAATTGGAGCAAGGAAGAAATCTGGAGGAGATGGACTTCTGGAGGCAATGGAAAGGTCATTTCAAGGATGCGATAAGTGCCTCAGGTGGACTAGGAATTCTATGGAACCCCCTATCAATAGAAGGTTCAGTGGAGGAAGAAGAAAATAACTGGAAACTTTTCAAGTTTAAAGACCTAAAGAAGAACACCTCTTTCTTTTGTGTCAACATATATGGACCAATAGCCACAGCAGCAAAGAGACAAGACTGGGACAAAATAACAAGTGAATTGGAAAAAAGAAATGGAGAGTTGGGAATAATAGCTGGAGACTTCAATGCAACCTTGAACAATGAGGAGAAACAGGGTGGACTGGGGAGGATAACTACCATCTAGAAGGATTTCCAGGAATTCATAGACACCAACCATCTAAAATATATGAACACCAAAAATGGACCATTCACATGGTCCAATAGGAGGAAAGGCTTTACCAACATTGCAGAACAGCTTGACAGATTCCTCCTATGGGGAGAATGGAGTCATTTGGCAACCACACTAGAAGCCCAAATTTTTCCACTTTCAGGATCAGATCATTTCCCCATTTCTCTTACCCTTGGTCATGACAAACCACCCCTAGGGAGCCCCTTCAAATTTGAAAATATGTGGCTAAGAGATGAGAAGTTACCAAAACTAATTGAACAATGGTGGAATGAAACCAGATTTGGGGACAACACCACCTTTTTTAAAATCAGCAAAAAATTAGCCCATATCAAAACCAAACTCAAAGAATGGAATACATCACACTTCAAAAATATATTTCAGGAGAAGATAAGAGTGGAGCAGGAAATCAGAATACTGAATGAACATGTCATAGAAAATGGAATGGATGCAGAGGACTTTGAAAATGAAAAATCCCTAAAGGAGGAATTTTCATAACTATTAAAAAAAAAAATGCTACTGGCAATAGAAATCAAGGGAATATTGGCTGAAGGAAGGAGATAGGAATACCAAATTCTTCAACAAATCAACAATTTCCAACAGAAATAGGAACAAAATTTCAAAAATTAAAAAGGCAAATGGCGAAGTAACACAATCCACTGTAGAGGTTAACAAGGAAGCGACCAACTTCTTTAAAGAATTGCTAAATAGGGACTACCCTGAAAACAGGTTAACTAGAGACAAGTTGTTGAGTACTATACCAACATTAATCAATGAAGATCAAAACCGTCATTTATTTCAAAAGATCCCCCTGGAAGAAGTCAGAAAAACAATCTTTTAGATGAACCCGGACAAAGCTCCAGGACCGGATGGTTTCCCAGTTGGCTTCTTTCAGAAGATCTGGCACATTGTGGATGAGGATCTAGGAGCAGCAATAGAGGAATCAAGAAAAAAAATGATAATGTTGGGAGCAATGAACCACACCTTCCTAGCCTTAATCCCCAAAAAAAAGGATCCACAATCTATGAGTGATTTCAGGCCAATTGCCCTATGCAATACAGTGTATAAAGTGGTCACCAAAATAATAGCGAACAGACTCAAAGTCATTTTGGACAAAATAATTTTAGAAGAAAAAAGTGGCTTTGCTCCAGGCAGGTCAATAGTGGAAGGAAAAATCACAGCCCATGAAACCATCCATTCTGCAAGGAAAACTAGAAAGGCCTACATGATATTAAAACTAGATATTCTCAAAGCATATGACATAGTTGACAAATAATTCCTTCTAGAAGTCCTTAAGAAATTTGGTTTTGGGACAAACTGGATCAACTGGGTCAAAAGTTGTATCTCCACAACTAAATTCTCAGTACTTGTGAATGGCTCAGCCCACAAATTTTTCTCATCCTCAAGAAGACTGAGGCAAGGTGACCCCCTCTCCCCTTTCTTATTTATAATCATGGCAGAATTTCTGGGAAGAGGAATTCAAAATCTAATCAAGGAAGATAAGTGGAAAGGCATCCAAGTAGCAAATGGTTTGGAGCCATTGTCTCATCTATAATTTGCAGATGACATAATCTTAATGGGGGAGGCAAGTAGAAGAGAGGCAAGGATTATTGAAAACTTCTTAGATGAATACTGTAGGGCTTCAGGTCAAAGCATCAATTGGGGAAAATCAGAGATCTTCCTTCTGAACACTCAACCAAGCATGCAAAGGATTTTAGCCATAATTTTGAACCTAAAAGTGGCCTCCCTCCCTGGGTGATTCTTGGGAATGCCCTTGTTTGCAGGAATCAATAAAAATTGCAACTACAAAAACCTAGTTAATAGTTGCAAAGCCAGAATGGGAACCTGGAAAGGAAAATGGTTGTCCTCAGCAGGACGACTACTAATGGTCAAGACAATCCTGTCAGCGATCCCAGTATATTCGATGTCCTGCCTAAAACTACCCAAAGCAGTGGTGGATGACCTCAACCAGATCTTCAGGAGATTCCTCTGGTCTAGGACAAGAGAACACAACAAGTTCCCCCTATTGGCCTGGGACAAGGTCTGTAGGCCCCAAGATGTTGGGGGAGCAAGTATAAGACAGTTGGCAATAATGAACCAGGCCATGGGAGCCAAATTGGCTTGGTATATCCTTACTAAAGGGGATCGAAAATGGGTCAAAATCTTAACGATAAAATACCTAGATTCAGATGCCCCTACCAGGATTCTCACTACATCCAATCCCCCAAGAGGCTCAATTATCTGGAACTTCATCCTAAACAGCAGAGATATAATTGCACAAAATGTGACCTGGGAAATCAAAAACGGTGAAAGTGCATCCTTCTGGAATGACTTTTGGTGTGGGAAAACCCCCATAGGCAGCACCCCCGGTCTAGAAGCAATAAAGGAGGAAACTATTAGTCTATGGGGGGACAAAGTGGCAGATTTTGGTCAAAAAATATATAATCAAGGTGTCAGCACCTGGTGTTGGAAGGAAATTCAGACCCTCAATGCCCCCCAAGATCAGAGAGATAACCTTTCAAAATCCTCAAAGATTGATTCTTCATCCCATCTATTGGTCTGGACATGATCCGATGGTGCAGATCTCCTTCAGGCTCCTACAAGGTGAGGCTTGTCTACAAGTTGAAGGAGCTAGCATTGAAAAACCAAGAATGGCCCTGCAAATTATTCTGGGGTAGAAAATTCCTTCCCAAGGCATGAGTCTTTGCTTGGTTGGCAGTCCAAAGGAAGAATCCTCATAGCAGATAGGCTAGCCACCTTTGGCATACAAGGCCCAGGCAGATGCATTTTATGTAAAGCCAGTGAGGAAACAACAAACCATCTCCTCCTGCACTGCCCTCTATCTGTGAATGTTGAAACATAGTAAAGAATAAATTAGCCCTACAATGCCCCATTCCAGCAGATCTATCCTCATGGTTCAAAATGTGGCCACAAAAAAATTGCAAAATAGTGTTTGGGGAAATTTGGCAAACCATTCCATCCTTGGTAATTTGGGAAATCTGGAAGGAAAGAAATAGGAGAATCTTCCAAAACAAGGAACTAAACAAAGACAGATTGTGGCATAAAATTGAAAAGGCTATAATAGAAGTAGTAAATGAAGATGCCCAGACCAACTCATCTAACCTGAGAATCTTCACAAATTGGGATGATTACTTAATCAAAAATTTCAGAGGCCTCAAACTGCCGCTATTGATCGGAAACAGGTCAACCAAGCCAACAAAAATCAATAGGGTGGAGGTACCTTGGCAGGCCCCAGAGCCAGGTTGGATCAAAATATTTTTTGATGGGGTGGCTCGTGGCAACCCAGGCCTAGGAGGCGCAGACTGTGTTGCAAGGGATTCCCAAGGCAATCGTTTAACAAAACAATCCCTGCACCTAGGCGTCTGCACAAATAATGAAGCCAAATTCAGGGCGACATCACAAGGCCTGCAGTTGGGAATTGACTTGGGAGTGCAAAAATTTAATTTGGAAGGGGACTCACTGATAACAATCAACACAATCAGTCGTGGCACCAATCCTAACTGGAAACTAAACCATCTTCTTCAGCACATCAAGGACTTAACTGTCAAATTCGAAGCCTTCAAAATCAGCCACGTCTACAGAGAAGGTAACAGCATGGCTAATGAGTTGGGAAAATTGGCATCCAAGCTCACCACATAGGCTCCATTAAGTTATGGCGCTGAAAATTTTTCCAGCACCGCAAAACCCAAAGGAAGACAACCAAAAACATACGTGGTTGAAGGACGATCTATGGGTCTTTTTGGAAGTGACAGGCCCATCAGTGGAAGGCAGAATGCAGGCTACCCAATCAAGTCCCAAGGCTTCAAGCAAATTGAGCAGATCTCAAACTTTCCTAACATTAAATCACGACCGGTACTCCAGTGAAGAGCCAGCAAGCTCACACGAGCCTTCTCACGCGTCCTTAAGTAAAATAATCATGAAGATTTATGGTTGTCTACCGATTAATATATCACCTGAGGCCAAGCATTCTCAAAAAAAAAAAAAAAGTGTGGTTTTCTCCAGAAGCTTGAAGAAATTTTCTGGTAAGAAATGGAGATGTTGCTGGCCCTGGATACCGACAAGAAGCAATAGGAATTCTGAGGGGAAATAACGGACAAAAGATTTAGTGGGCTATTGACCTGCTCCCATCCAGTTGTACTCTAGGCAACCAAGAAGGTGTTGGGCCCTGAATTCCTTAAAGCATACCAGAGGTTCAGGACAAACGTGGAAATCCCAGCCATGTTTCTTGCGGTCAACCTTCACATGGGAGTCTTGAAGTATTTAGCAAAGAAGTTGACCCATATGGTGTTCATCCATGCATGGTTGGGTGATATTGATTGGGCTCTCGACAATGCTCATGAAAACAATCTCATCCCTATGCCCCAACACTACAACATGCTGAGCATGCGCGGTCGTGAGGTGACGAAATTCCCACTGATCAGGACAATCGACCCTGAAGGCTTTGAAAAACTGTGGGATGAGCGAGATCGGAGCCTCACCTTTCTTCTCAGGGCGACAAAGTTAACCACCAACCAACCCCGAGGATGGGCCCTGACGTATGTGAAGAATGAAGGGCTCGAAGCAGTCCTACCATCCGAGGATGCCACCGTCTAAGACTTCGACACTGGAGAAGAATGGATTCCAATGGATGACAAAGACCCTGAGGAAAAGGCACTTGGACCAGCGCACCAGAAGTGCAAAGCTAACTGCCTAGTGGTCGCAAACTACCTAGCATACAAAAAACGGGTGGTGTCGGAAGATTCTGAGGATAATGCTCCTGAGGAAAAAGTTGAAGTTTGAAGATGCCCAGGCCTCTTTTATTTTGCAGTTTGTAGCAAGGGTTTCTAGATTTAGTCAGTCTCGAGTGCTTATTAGTATAGCTTGTATGTATTCAGGTTTTTATGTCTATACAAAAATGGAACAATTATCTAGGTAGTCTTTTAGTAGTCGATAGGCTTTTGGCCATTTTCAAATTGGGCCTTCAGTTGCTCTCTGTCATAATCTGCAAACTTGTATATTTTTTGATAATCAATATAGGGTGTTGCCCCTCTGCAGCGGTTTAACTAGCAAAAAAAAAGCCCAAGGGAACCCCTTTTTGAAAGGGGGTTTGGGTTCGCTCAAGCTCGGGTTGAGCATGAAAATGGAGGATACTTCACAAACCTAACTGAATGATGGTAGTCCTCAAAACGATCTATCCAACGAATATAATTTTAATATGTTTTGGTTTTATTATGTATTTGTTTCTTTAGTTTTATTAAACATAGGTTTTTTACCAAAAGTCAAACTCTTTGTTCTGCACATGTGATAAAAGATTATCAACATAAAATTTTGAAAAATATGTTCAAGTTGGGTATTGATGTCCTTGATCCATTAAAAAAAAATTGAATTTCATTACATACAAAAAAATTTATGTTGTATACAGTTCGCCTATGTTTGAATTGTAATTGGTTTGACTTTGAAACTTGATTAAAGAAAAAATATTTAATAGAACACTATGAAACCAAATGAAAGTGCTAGATATCGTAGTTACAAATTTAAATTCAAAAAAAATAGAATTTTATCCTTCATAAAAAAAAATGTATGTTGTATACGGTGAGCGTCACTCCTTAAAAATGTTGTTTTAAAAAAAAAAAAACTAGTTTTCGAAGTATATGGAAAAAGAAACGCAATCTAATTCCAAAAAATATATTTAGAATCTATAGACAAAACTTCACAAATCACTAGTTTGCATCATTTTCAAATTCCTCACAGTTTAGCCGCTATAGGAGCCCGAAAGTGAAGATTTAGTTAAAAAAAATCAGTCCAGTGTCCAGCTTGCCCAAAAATTTTAAACCAGTATTGTGGGATCACCCGATGCCATGTATTTAACTATGTGGAAAATAAGGATATACCTGGTATAAGTTGTTATGTATGGAAGGATCTGTAGAAGATGAGAATTCCCATGGTGGAGGTTAGCAATTTAAGAAAAATACTAGAAAAGAGAGGAATAACTCTTGTAAACAAGAAGGAAAAAACAAATGGAATTTCTCTGTCTAGAAATTGCAATGCAAAATTTGGTTTTATTATGGTAGAGGAAAGGGTGATCAAGATTCAAATTCCCATATGTCTATGTTGGAATAGATTGTGCCTCCCAAAAGCCAAGGTGTTTGCTTGGACGGTACTACAAAAGAAAATCCTCAGTGTCAATAGATTCTTGAAATTGGGTTATTAAAGCCCTTCCAAATCCCCTTTATGTAGAGAAAAAGAAGAGACTCTAGACCATTTGTTGTTGAGATGTCAATATACTGAGGAATGTTGGAAATATTTATGCACGAAATTGGGCTATGTAGGAGTTATTCCCAACAACATTTTAAGTTTGTTTAAAGTATGGCCAACCATAATAAAAAAAAATCCATCTTCTCATGCTTATAGATAATCAACCCCTCTATTTTGGTGTGGGAATTGTGAAAATAATGTTACAACAGGAGAATATTTCAAAACAAGGATTTCCCCCTTCCATCCTTTCAATGCAAGGTGGAAGCTTCCATTGTGGAGGCAACTAATAGAAAATTGATTCCTTCATTGAGTTATAAGGCCTCCTTCACTATACGAGACAATAATATGAATAAAAATTGGATTGGACTTTGATTGCACCTATTGATTGTAAAAACAGTCCCAAAAAACAAAAAACATAACAACAATAATAAATAGAACAGGGCAAACAGAGTTGAAAATAGATATATATAACTTGCATTATATTCAATCCAAAAAATACAATGTGCAGCAGCCCTCTCCAATCCCATATATATAGCTACAGAAGCTTTGATGGCAGAAGTTTCTAGCTTTCTAAAATTTTGGAATGTTCTTTTCTAGAGCAACTAGAAGCTTCTACTTTTCTAGATAACCTGGAAATTTCTAGAACAGATTTATGGAAGACCTCTAAAAATATTTTGTCTTTTTTTAGACAATCTTAATTTTCCTTAACATCCACCCCTTATGATTGGCTAGAATAAAGCAAGGAAAATACAAAAGAGAGGGGAACATTATATGACTATCCCCCTTAATGTTCACCTCAATCATGCCCAACATACTCCGTAATTTCAGAAATTTGGCCTCAAGCATACTCATAGTAAATATATTTGTTGCTTGGTCTTCACTTGTACAAAATTGGAGATTAACAAAATTTGCTTCAACAAGATCCCGAAAATAGTGAACATCAATCTCAATGTGCTTTATTTTAGCATGGAAAACTGGATTTTTTGGAACTTGTATAGCACTTTGATTATCACAATACAAAGTAGTAGTTGAACTCTGTGCAAAACCAAGCTCAAATAAAAGATTTTGAATCCAAACTATTTCCTCTCCAACTCCTTTTGCTGCTATTTTGCTTCACATGAAGACAATGATGTAGTTTGTTTTTTGCTACTTCATGTAATTGGACCTGACCCAAGCTGAAAAATATAACCACTAGTAGATTTCCTATCATCTATATCACCTCCCCAATCTGAATCTGTAAAGCCAATTAAAGAAACTGAGGACTTGTAACTATAATGTATGCCATAGTAAATGGTTCCACGAATGTATCGCAAAATCCTCTTGGCAGCCAACCAATGACTTTCTTTCGGTTCCTGCATAAATCTAGATACCATATTGACTGCAAAGAAAATGTCTGGTCTAGAATGGGTTAGATAAACCAAGCTACCAACAAGTTGTCTATATAAAGTAGCATCCACCTTCTTGGAGGTACATTCCTTAGTAAGCTTAACTTCATATTGGAAAGGAGTAGGGGTTGGCTTGCATTCAAGCATTTTAAATTTTTCTAAAAGATCCAAAGCATATTTTGTTTGAGAGATAAACAACCCATCATGAAGCCTACTAATTTGCAAGCCAAGAAAATAATTTAGTTCACCCAAATCACTCATATGAAATTCCCCTTTAAGATCTAATTTCAAATCATTAATTAACCCAATTTTTGGTCCAGCTATGAGTAAATCATCTACATAAACTGCAACAAGAATAATTTCATTTTGCACTTTCTTCACATAAAGATTTGGATCTGATTTACATTTTTTAAACCCATGAAGCTAAAAATACCCGTCAATCTTCTCATTCCATGCTCTTGGTGCTTGTTTAAGTCCATAAAGTGACTTCTTTAATTTGCAAACAAGATTAGGATGTTGTTGATCTACAAAACCTGGTGGTTGATCCATATATATTTCTTCATATAAATCTCCATTTAAGAAAGCATTTTTTACATCCATTTGATGAACATGCCACCCAAGACTTGCAATCAAAGAAAGAATAATTCTAATTGTATTCATTTTAATGACGGGAGCAAATGTTTCTTCATAATCAACACCCTCTTTTTGATTTAACCCCTTAGCAACCAATCTAGCTTTGATTTTTTCTATAGCACCATCTGATTTAAATTTTGTTTTATAAACCTATTTGCAACCAATCAC
This sequence comes from Sequoiadendron giganteum, assembly GCA_007115665.2. Taxonomy (NCBI): domain Eukaryota; kingdom Viridiplantae; phylum Streptophyta; class Pinopsida; order Cupressales; family Cupressaceae; genus Sequoiadendron; species Sequoiadendron giganteum. The sequence continues at coordinate 637,009,844 of CM021107.1, forward strand.
ATTCTTACCTTTGGGAAGTAGCAAAATTTCCCAAGTTTTATTCTTCACCAAAGCATCATATTCTTCTTTCATAGCTTGCTCCCATTCTTTCTTCCCTCTAGCTTGCTCATATGAGGTTGGGTCATTTACTTGTAATACTTTAGCCATGAGAGCACTACCATTCCTTCCTTGGATCTTTGAGCCTTGCCTATATATTTCTTCAACACTCCTTGTCTTTTGTCTAGTTGAAAAGTCATCTTCTTCATCATCACTACCTGCAAAAAATGGTTGATTACAAGCATTAGTTGTTTCATTTTCAATAGTATTAGTAGTGCACACCTCATTCTCATCAATGTAGTCTCCATTTCTTTCTAAAATATCAGAAAAATGAGAAGCATTTATTGTTGTAGAGTGAGAGGAAGTGGTTGTAAATTGTGAATGCTCATCAAACTTTACATATGTACTAACAAAGACCTTGTTTGTTGTCAAATCATATAACCCATAAGCCTTTGATTCTTCACTATAACCCATAAACAAACACTTATGACTCTTTGGTTCTAAGTTTCCCTCTTTTCATCAGGAATGTGTGCCCAAGCAAGACACCCAAATACTTTAAAATACCCAATGTGGGGCTTTCTACCACTCCAAGCTTCTTCAAGGGTGATGTTTGTGAGGAATTTGGTGGGGATTCTATTCACAATATATGCAACACAAGAAATAGCCAAACCCCAAAATTTATTATGCAAACTTTTAAAATGCAACATACAACGAGCCATTTCTAAAAGAGTTTGATTCATTCATTCAGCCACCCTATTTTGTTGAGTATAAGGAACTGTTCTTTGCAATTTAATACCATAATTTTTACAAAATGACTCAAATGCATAATTACAATATTCACCCCCATTATCCAGTCTTAATCATTTAATTCGTTTCCCACTTTCATTTTCAACTAATGCCTTAAACTTTTGAAAAACTTCAAATACTTCATTTTTCCTTTCAAGAAAATAAACCCATACTCTCTTGTTGTAATCATCAATAGAAGTGAGAAGGTACCTGGCACCTGAAAGTGAAGGATAACATGGTTCACATAAATCACTATGAATGAGTTATGGTGGATGATTAGCTCTCCATGCTTTACCTGAATCAACAGGATCTCAATGATGTTTCCCTAACACACATCCTTCACAAACACCTTCAGAAGCTAATTTTTTTGTTAATCCTCTAACCATATCCATTCTAATCATGTCTTGTAATTTTCTATAATTTATATGTCCAAGTCTAGCATGCCAAATTTTTGACATATAATCAGTCTGAGCAATAAAATCATGAGAGAGTGTGTATTCTTCATCAACAAACCCCAGAAATTTAAATAGACTCTCTTCATAATCAACTCTACCAATAGCAATTATATTGCTTGGGTCTTTTCTATCTTTAACAATAACTTGATCACCAGTGACAACAAACTCATATCCAGCTTGAACTATTTTATATATTGAAATAAGATTCACCCCTAATCCTTCAATCAGTAAAACATTTTTCAAAGACCCATTTGTTATATTAACAGTCCTTGGAAGTTCCATTTTATTGCCAATAGTAATTTCTTGATCTGAATTCTTTCCTTCATAAAAATCAATAAACAAAGATCTATCCCCAGTCATGTGAGATGATTCCCCTGAATGTAAAATCCATTCTTTATTAGAATTTGAAGCAAAGTATCCCCCCTTAACACTAGATTTACTCTTAGGTGTAGCAATTATCTCCTCATTTGATTTCTCTTGCCTTTTTAGGGAGATGGCTATGAAGCTATGTTTATCCTTCTTTCCATTCTTAAATCTTTATTCCTTGGGCTTGTATTGCTACCTTTCATTGTCCCTCTTCTTCAAACAAAATTTCTCCATGTGATTCTCACCTCCACAGTACCTGCAAATAATGGGTTTTCTTCCAACTTGCTTTTTTGCACCATCATTTCTAGAAAAATGGTTAGAACCTTCATTATTTCAAAATTTATTATTTCCTTTCCAATTCTTCTTTCCATCATTTCTAAAAAATTTACCTTTAGCTGCACATGCATGATTCTTCTTAATATATCCTTCTTTAATACTTGTTGAACTTCTTCATCTAAAACAGACTTGCAAAATTGATCAAAAATTTGCTAGGAGGTATTGGGATTTAGTTAAAGAACCCTTTTCCTTGATTCTTTAAATACCTTGTATGGTTGGGGAAGCTTACTTTCAACCATTGCAATCAACTAAAAATCTTTTTTTGCATATTCAACACCTATTTTCTTCAACTGAGAATTTAAAAAAGTAACTTCATTAAAGTTATCATTCATTTTTTCAAAATCAGATGGATCTAAGTTCATCATTTTTCTTCTAAACTAAACATGCTGGCAATATCTGCATCTTTATAATCTTTTTCTAAATTCTCCCACAGCTCTATTGGATTATCAACATCAACAAATCTTCTATTCAGATTGGGGCTCAAAGCTTTACCAATAATACCTTTTGCTTGCTCCAATTTGCATTTCCGCAACTCTTTTTCTCTATCATTTTGTTGAGGTTCCCCAATTTCTTTATTCACTATCCTCCATAAAGCCTTCTCTCTTAAAGCATTTTTTACTGCAATCTTCTAATATGCAAAACCACTTCCATCAAAGATAGGTAAAACTTCATTTGAAGAGCCCATGTTAGCCACAAAAGAAACTAGTCTTCAAGCAAATATTACTCCAGCAATATAACACCCTTGCAAACAAATATCACTTCAAAAATATATTTGCCCTGCAAACAAACCACTTCCAACAATATATCTGCCTGGAAAACAAATCACTCTAGCAATATATTTCTAGCTGAATATGGCTCTGATACCATATAAAAACAGTCCTAAAAAACAAAAAACATAACAACAGTAATAAACAGAATAGGGAAAACAAAGTTGAAAATAGATATATATTACTTGCATTATATTCAATCCAAAAAATACAGTGTGTAGCAGCCCTCTCCAATCACATATATATAGCTACAGACGTTTTGATGGCGGAAGTTTCTAGCTAATGTTCTTTTCTAGAACAGCTGGAAGCTTCTACTTTTCTAGATAAACTGGAAAGTTCTAAAACAGATTTATGGAAGACTTCTAAAAATATTGTCTTTTTTTTTTAAACAATCTTAATTTTCCTTAACATTGATGGGGTTGGGGCAGTTGACTCTAAAAAAAATCATACGAAGGCAAGATGGATGTCTCCCTTTCTAGTTGGATAAAGTTAAACTTCGATGGGGTATCGAAAGAAAACCTGAGAATGTCGGGGTTAAGGTGCATAGTGAGAGACTAGAAAGGAAATTTGAGATGTCGGGTGTCCAAAAGACTATTGCCTAGGATAAACAATGAGGTGCGTAGTGAGAGATTGGAAAGGAAATTTAAGATGTCAGGCATCCAAAGACTATTCCCTGGAACAAAGAATGAGGTTGAATTCTAAGCCTTGATCCTTTGACTTCAAGTATTCTCAAAATTGGGATTCAATAAAATTGCAATTGAAGGTGACTTGACAATAGCCATAAATACAATCAGAACTAAAGAATATCCAAGCTGGAAGATATGAGCCCTGCTAAACAAAGTTTTAACATTAGTGGAAATCTTGGAGGAATACACAATTAATCACATGTATTAGGAGGCCAATAAAGAGGTCGATCAACTTGCCAACTCGGCAATAGAATGTGTTGAGGAAATCATCATTGATACTTATTATATGGATTACCATATGGTCAAGACATTGTTGAAAGCTTGATCTAGAGGACATAATTACTTAATGAATGCGTAAGGATTTTGGACGGCGATTTGCAAGATCAATCATTATTCAAACTCCGTCATTAAATGATATTTCTCTTTCTTTCATGCGAACTCGGAGTGGCTAAAAGATTTTAAAACATATGGATTCTTCCCGATATCGAAGGGGGGCTTAGATGTCCTTTGTAAGTGCATCATGGAAACACCGATACTCCTTTGTTCCCAAAGATAGATGGCCTTTCTTCATCTTGTCTCTGAGAAATGTCTAGGGAGTGTATTCAAAACCAATAATGGCATTATTTTGCTTGCAATGTAGTGGTTTCTCAGAGACATACTCCTATACTCAGAGTACAAATATTGATTCAATTTTGAAATTGCCTCAATGTTTATCGTTGCATTGCTAGATTTGGGTGAGCCAAAAGACATAAGAAAGAAGATGACAACCAAGCTTGTAAAGAAGAATTTGTTGGGGGGCTTGATGAAGTATTGGCTATCGCACGCTATGGCAATGTGATCCCTCTTCCTTCAGACTTCAAATGCGTGCTAGATAATGGTGAGGTTATTTCTTGGCTCCCGTTCATTTCCTTTACTGGCTAGGAGATGGTTGAGAGAATGGGAGAGATCATTATTAAGATGAATATTAGAAATTTAACATTTCAAAAAACAAGTCTTTTAATCTCTTTTTGAGAGACAACTTGGAATGTGGGGCATTCACATGAAGATCTCAAACTAGAACCATTACTACAATAACTTCTATTTTGTATTATTTTTCTAAATTTTTATCACTCTTATTATGAACATGTGTTCACCATTATATCACAACCCTTTAAACTATTTTATTTTACTTTAATTAAAATTATATCACATTGATTTCAACTATTTTAACTTAACCCCAGAGTTGGCTCACCTTCGTCAAGTCTTCATATTTAATGGTTATTCAAACAAGCAAATCTTTAGGGCCTTTAATCATGCCAAATCTAGTCTCCTTTCTAGTTCCAATCCCAATCTTTCCTCCATCCCTCGCCATGCTTCTCTTCCTTTTGTTGATGGTATCTCCCAAAAAATCTCTAAGATCCTTCTTAAAAAAGGCCTTTGTTGTGCTTTCAAGCCCCTCTCTACCTTGAGAAAGTGCATCCCTTCCCTCAAAGGTTCCAGGGATATCTTCCTCGACTCCGGAGTCTATAATATTGTTTGTTTCTATGGCCTTCCTTACATTGGTGAAATCAATCGTTCATTTAGCACAAGAATTAAGGAACATAGTGCCGACATTAGGCACGATCGTACCTCCAAATCTGCCCTCGCTAATCACTCCTCCTCCTCCAAGCATCACATTTGCCTCGAAAGTACCCAAATCTTATCCAAAGAAGATAATTTCTTCAAGCGAAAGCTCAAGGAAGCGATTGAAATCAACTATCATCCTCTGAATCTTAATCGTGATGAAGGTTGGAGTCTTAGTTTATCTTGGCAACCGTTGCTTTCCAACCTTAGGACCCTTCGTCATCCTTCTGACCATTAGCTCTTGTCCTCCCCCTTGCCCTGTCCCTCGTGAGTCTTTCTCCCCCTTCCTCTCTCCTGCCTTTGTCTGGTTCTCCCCTCCTCTTCCTTCCTCCTTCCCCTTATCCCTTCTCATTGTGTCCTTTCTTCTTGTCTCTTCTTTGTCTTTCATCTATGTGCTCCTTTTTCCTTTCTTGTCTTGTCGCTGTTCCTTTTGGGAATCTCTTCCTTTATTGTTATTTTCTTTGTTTTTTGTTATATCCTTTGTTTATTTTATATATTTTTTTGTTTTCTTTGCTTATATTATTTTATTTGAATTTAATTTTTTTCTTCTTATTTATATTTTTGTTCTTTTTGTATTCATAATATAATCTATAGAATATATTATATATTTTCGTTTGACTATTTTTTATTATAATTTATATATTCATATATTTATATTCTTATTTATATTTTTGTATATTATTCCTTTTCATTTGTGGTTTATTCTTTTTATTCTATCTATAATTTTATTTTTTATATATATATTTTTTTCTTTGTAATTTTTTATATAATCTATTGATTATATCTTATATATTTCCATAGATTATATATATATATATGTATTGTTCTATTCATTTTTATATTCTTTTACTTTTTTGTCCCTTTAGTTTTTATATTATTATATATAAATTTTAATAATAGTATTTCTTAATTTTGTTTTTGAAATGATAAGCAGCATTTACATGGTGTTGTACCCTTCACAAAGGGCCCAAGGGGCCAAAGGAAAACATAGTTCAAACCAGAATTTGAACTATAGGAACAAACAGAAACAGCTGACTGACAGTTGCAGAAAAATAAGAAACTAAGCAACCCTAGACACAGAGGGGTCAAAGTTGGCTCCACGAACCCGAGTCTGAAAAGCAGCCACAAATTTCTTCTTCCGAAGAACAACTGACCAGGGAGGCTTGGAATCAAGAATCAAAGAGAAGGTGAGAGGAGTGGCTCCACCCCAACCACCACAGGAGAAGAGCCACCAAGCTGAGGTTGGTGCAGGAGGCAGCGGGGATCAGATCAATATGAACAGTAGGAGGCTCTAGCCGAAGGGTGGGCGGGGTTTGGCAGATGTGGTGAGGAAGTTCGGTTAAGGCACAACCTTTATTGTGGTCGATTCGAAGTGGTTCCTCGGAAGGGAGGTCAGAGGCAACAACAAGAGGATCCCACCCTCCTCTAAAGAAGAGACCAACATTGAGGGTGATCAGAGGTGACATCGCTCCCACCAAATTCGCTAGCCCTTGCGATGAGGCATGAGGGCCAGTGACCGATGACCCCATAGAGAAGAGCATCCTCCTGCAGAAACCCTCATAGTCCAAAGCTGACTGGGTGTGTCCTCCACCTGACCAGAACCAGCATCCCAGGAAGGGGTTTGGAGATGTTGGGATCAGCTAACAAGCCAATGACGTGGTATCCAAACTCCCTGGTTGGCTAGGAATCCACCATTAGAAGTGATGATAGTGACTATTGTGGCCCTCCAAAGGCATGATTAGGTCCTATGAAGAGGAAGGTTGGGGGGACAGAGCCCTATAGGTCAGTGTTGGCAGCTCCGTCGGTTTGAAAAAGAGCGAGAGACCAAAGGCTGATGAATGAGATAGATACCCATCCACCCCTGACTAGAGCGTTGGCTCCCTCAAGAGGGAGAGCCAGCATGCTTGATAAAGAAACCCTATGCTTTAGGGAGTAGAGGCCATTCTCCAACGACCAAAAGCTTCCATGAACCCGACACCCAATCGTGGAGATCAGGGAGGGAGGGCCATAGGCCATTGAATCTGCAGACCACACCAGTTTTCGAATAATAATCCTCATTTTCCACGACCTCAGGACCACAAACAACCACA